>OZ038512.1:48196001-48268501 GCA_964036315.1 Acanthosepion esculentum
TATGATGGAAGAATTATGACATGTCGGCAAGTCTTAAAAGCCATTTGAGATATCATCATCGACTAAGTAATGATATTTAGTATGTGTGAAGAATAAAGAAAGTTCGAGTGCAAGTGATGGTCTCACTCTTTCCACCATGTATTTAATCAAGGAAAGAGGTTTATGCGTAATATATGCATGATACCTATGAGTGCATATGTTATTCTCAGGAGTCATCTTAGGGGCCATGGGCGCCAAAATGATACAGAAGCCATAACAAGATTCGGGAGGCGGCTCTCATCTGGGTAATCATCAAAATCAGCATGGGCATGGAGCTAGTGGTTCGAACGGTTGCTTTCCGACCATTAGACCCGGGTTGGACCATGCCTTGGGAATGAAATAGGATAAACGGAGATGTTCGAAGACAGTCGATATTTGTGTTACAGTGTAACCCGGATATAAGAGAGTTGTCGGGACCGGAGTCGGAGTCTCTTATATCCGGGTTTCTCTTATATCCGGGTTTGGTCTATTTTGTTTTATTAACAGGCTCTAATTTGGGACCAGAGACAATCTCCCTTATATCCGGGTTTCTCTTATATCCGGGTTACACTGTAATATGAATTCAAAAGTCAGGGTGACTGAGGGTATCGCCGTAATGTGCTACTCTTGCTCGCACAAGACGATGCGCTAACCCCCCCCCACCGAAATTGTAAAAAATGTCCGCTCAAAATAGTTTCAGTATAAACCATATTCGTGGTTTCTGGATATTGAATAAACGCAAATATATCCGAGTAGTCGTCTGCGAGCCACTCCATCAAACGGGTGGTCTCGGAAAAGACTAACCGACCATAATGTCTACAATGTATATGAATGGGCGAGTGATTTAGATGTTTTCAGGAAGGTGACTTCTTGATGTTATCAGGCTGGAGAAGGGCGATCTAAGCGAGCGACACCCTTAGAAAGTGCCTGAAAACCATGACATGGGTTGAATTAAGTCTGGTGATTAAAATCGGGTAGACGTGACTATTCGGGAGCCATCAATGGTTGTGCTAGCCCGAAGTCATGAGTCATCGTGACTGAGTTTGTGCATATTGGCGTCGTTCGTTCAAATTGCTGGTGATGACATATAATAGGCTCTCTCTACCAGAAACTATAACTAACTTCTGCTCAGTATAGCTGCCGTATAAATCACAGGTGGGATCTGTGGATGTTGAACAAACACAAATGTGCCTGTAAATGCGTCTGCGACAGGGATTAGCTAATCACACGAACAAACGAGTTTGCTCGAAAAACATGAGTAGCCAGCCATTATCTATCTATCTATCTATATATATATATATATATATATATATATATATATATATATATATATATATATATATATATATATATATCTATATATATATCTATCTGTTAATATTTATTCATCTGTTCATTTTTATTTCATATCTATCTATCTATCTATCTATCTATCTATCTATATATATATATATATATATATATATATATATATATATATATCTGTTAATATTTATTCATCTGTTCATTTTTATTTCATATCTATCTATCTATCTATCTGTTAATATTTATTCATCTGATCATTTTTATTTCATATCTATCTATCTATCTATCTATCTGTTAATATTTATTCATCTGTTCATTTTTATTTCATATCTATCTATCTATCTATCTATCTATCTGTTAATATTTATCCATCTGTTCATTTTTCTTTCATATATCTATCTATCTATCTATCTATCTGTTAATATTTATCTATCTGTTCATTTTTATTTCATATCTATCTATCTATCTATCTATCTATTAATATTTATCAATCTGTTCATTTTTATTTCATATCTATCTATCTATCTATTTATCTATCTGTTAATATTTATCCATCTGTTCATTTTTATTTCATATCTATCTATCTATCTATCTGTCCTCGCCATAGAGAATAATCTGGATAATTGACCGGACTATTGAATAAGAATAAAAGTGAAATCTCTTTGATATATTCCGCCGAAATAATTCGGCCTGATCAAAAAGAAAAAAAAAAGAGAGAAAAAAAAAACCCTCGCAAACACTCCACTTTTTCCTTCCCCCCATGACTTACCGTGCAAACGCCGGAAAACAGGATTAAGTGTTCTGAAATTCTCTGTTCTGGAATTCTTTATCCCTGCTCTAATAAAGAGCAGGGATACAGGATTCCAGAAAATAATTCTTTTGTTATTTTAGCATATTTTATACCTTGTTTATTCGTTGCAATGCGAGAAATTTGTTATCAGACTCAAAAGGCGAAATGGTGGAGATTAAGAGGGACGATTCGCATTACCCATGTGTGCAACGTCCTAGCTATTTAGTTTACCAGTATCAACCAAGTAATCTATACACTTCTTATACTGCAAGCGGATACTTTTTCATAACAGAAAACCTCCACTCTTCTCCTTCTTAAGCAGTCAAAGATAGAAAAGTCGAATTTAAAATAAAAATGTCTTAACGTTAAGACAACAAATGGAATAAACTAAAAGCCGTCTGATTTGCATATTTCATATCCAGTATTGGCTGGGAGTGGGGTGTTGATTGTTTGGTTGATTTTGTTTAGCGGCATATCAACCTCTGTGGGTTACTTAATGCCGAAATTTAAATATTCTTAACCATTTTATGGCTTTAATTAAATATATTTGGAACTCAATTATGTCTTCAACTACAGATAAATGTATTCTTTGGTAATTTTGCTATAAATACAGGGTGTCTATAAAGTTCTTGTGAACATTAAAAAATTTATAACTTCATATTTGCGATAGAAATAATTTGTAAAAAGGATTAGAAAGAAGTAAATCTATATTTTTTAAGGCTTTATTGAAATTTTATTTAACTTTCCACATGTCCTCCATCATTAGCAATACAAAGGGTAATACGATTTTGAAGTTCACGGAAAACATTTGCCAACTGATTTACAGTAATGCCTGAAATTACATTAGTTATTTTAGCTATACTTAAAACAAGGTACATTAAACTTTATACCATTTTTTACAGATTATTTCTATCGCAAATACAAATAAAGTTATAATTTTTTTAACGTGCACACGAACTTTATGGACACCCTATATATATATATATATATATATATATATATATATATATATATATATATATATATATATATATATATATATCAGTTTGCCAAGTGATTTACAGTAATGCCTGAATCACATTAGTTATTTTAGCTATACTTAAAACAAGGCACATTAAATTTTATAACATTTTTTACAGATTATTTCTATCGCAAATACGAATAAAGTTATAAATTTTGTAACGTGCACACGAACTTTATGGACACCCTATATATATATATATATATATATATATATATATATATATATATATATATATATATATCAGATTGCCAAGTGATTTACAGTAATGCCTGAATCACATTAGTTATTTTAGCTATACTTAAAACTAGGTACGTTAAACTTTATAACATTTTTACAGATTATTTCTATCGCAAATACAAATAAAGTTATAAATTCTTTAACGTGCACACGAACCTTATGGACACCCTGTATGCATTTCTCGTAATGTTTTATCTAAAAATCAAATGCTGGTATTTTACTATAAAAATGTATGTACTTTCACAGTTTTTCATTTTTGTTTGGGGGTTTACTATATGCCTATAGCTGGGATCCTAACACGTGCTACCACCCTCAGTATACTGATGATTCCCTTCTATGTGAAAAATGCAATATATCCGTACTCTTTTACATGTAAAAAGAGTGAGTTACATTGTCCCCAGTCATTTTTCTTTTTAAATATCCTTATCTTGTTGTCATTGAAATGAAAGATTTTGAACCAGGATCAGTGCAAGGGTCTCGTTCCCCCACCAAACAATGATACGGGGTCCTACCCCCCACTCTAATCCATCCCAATTTTCATAAGGTAGTATTCATATAAAATACGCATTTTATTGCAACCTTATTATGTACAATCATGGATCATATGCAATAAAGGCGAACAATTCAACTAGAAAAATTCAAAATAAATACAATGTATCTAAATACAAATTAGGGAGACATGCAACAGATCATTTCATCTTAAATAAATCAACAACATGTTACAGAAATTTTTAACACCAACTTGAAGTTTTTCATGTTAAAAGTTGAGCAATTTTAAAACATTCTACATCATGAGTAAAAAATAATGAAATGTATATAGTTATTTATATAGTTATTTATATAGTCATTTATATAGTCATTTATTTAGTTATTTATATAGTCATTTATATAGTCATTTATTTAGTTATTTATATAGTCATTTATATAGTCATTTATATAGTCATTTATATAGTCATTTATTTAGTTATTTATATAGTCATTTATATAGTTATTTATATAGTCATTTATATAGTCATTTATATAGTCATTTATATAGTTATTTATATAGTCATTTATATAGTCATTTATTTAGTTATTTATATAGTTATTTATATAGTCATTTATATAGTCATTTATATAGTTATTTATATAGTCATTTATTTAGTTATTTATATAGTCATTTATATAGTTATTTATAAAGTCATTTATATAGTTATTTATATAGTCATTTATATAGTCATTTATTTAGTTATTTATATAGTCATTTATATAGTCATTTATTTAGTTATTTATATAGTCATTTATATAGTCATTTATTTAGTTATTTATATAGTCATTTATATAGTCATTTATATAGTTATTTATATAGTCATTTATTTAGTCATTTATTTAGTTATTTATAGTCATTTATATAGTCATTTATTTAGTTATTTATATAGTCATTTATATAGTCATTTATTTAGTTATTTATATAGTCATTTATATAGTCATTTATATAGTTATTTATATAGTCATTTATTTAGTTATTTATATAGTCATTTATATAGTTATTTATATAGTCATTTATATAGTCATTTATTTAGTTATTTATATAGTTATTTATATAGTCATTTATATAGTCATTTATATAGTTATTTACATAGTCATTTATTTAGTTATTTATATAGTCATTTATATAGTTATTTATATAGTCATTTATATAGTTATTTTTCAAGAATTAGCAGGAGAAAAAAAAATTCACGGATTTGAACAAAAAAACCCACAGAATGACGTCAAAAACGCGAATTTTTTTCATCCTTTAATTGTCAGTTGGTTGTTTTGTTTTATGGCATATCAAAACCTCAGTGGATCATTTAATGCCAACAAAAGTTTTGAAATAAATTAATAGCGATAGTTTGGTAAAAAAAAGGTGTGTATGTATACATATATATATATATTTGAACCATTTTTCAATTACTCATATTTTTTAGTACAATCCAACTTCTTTTCGGAAATTTACAATCTTGGATGGTTTTATTTTCGTAAAAGGTTTTTTTAAATTATTCACTTGGTAATATTTTGTTCGCACTAGATCAAACTCTACGCACTCTAAAAGTATATGTTTCACTGTAAATTTCTCTTGTAGTGCATGTAGTGCATATTAGGCATTCTGTGCCCTCTTGTATTAAGTATTGCTGATAATAATTTTTCCTTCAAAACTCATTGTTAGCAATAATTTTTTTTTAATTTTTAATTATTGTTAGCAATAATTTAAAAAATGTTTTTTTTTAATTTTTTTATCACAAAAACATTGTTTAAAAACATATTTTTACACAAGTTTGGGTGTTAACTATTTGCCCATAGCTAGGACCCTAACAGGTGCTACCACCCCGGGTCAAGGTGGACCTGGGAACACCAGCAATTAAGACGTGGTTCCATGCTCCTCAAAACCTCCTGATCAGAGGCCTTGCTGTTGGACGTAGTTTATCGTCATACCCAGGACGGAATAGTCAGTTGTACTAGGTTTAATTTGCAACGTATATAAATGTAGGTAGAAAAAAAGCAAACGTTGATAAAATAGAGAGGTTTACAAAGCACTGCCCGAGGCACGTAATCAGTCTTGCTTCCCTCACCTCAATACATCCATTCTTATGCAACCTATGCTAACCTGAAAATTCTTCTTATCGTTTCCTCTCTTACTGAAGAAAAATGCTTCGTTCAAATCTAGCTTTAACTTAGGACTTAAAATCGTGAATATTTTCAGTAATTACGTACATTTGTAGTGTACCCAAATATAAAAATAAAATATTGAAAAAAAATTCAAATTCATAGAAAGTATATGCTTTCTCTAAAAACTCATATCTTTCTCTCTCTCTCCACCCCTTTCTCTCTCTACTTCTCTCTCAACTAATGAGAATGCAAATCTCATATAGAAATAGAAAGAAGAAGAAAAGATTGAACAAGTGCTGGAAAACGGAAATTAACTGGTCCAGGGTCTAGTTAATGTGACCGAAATAAGAAAGGTCCCGCGCATAACTTCCGTTATAAAAAAAAAGAAAAAGAAAGGACTGTCAGAATATAAATAAAATAATTTTAGCCAATCAAAAGAGCAAAGAGATTTTGACGTTAACCGAAACGAAACTTCGTTTCAAGTATTCTAGAGCATTTCAAATTGAGATATAGAGAGATAAACAGTAAACAGCAGGGGAGACAGCCAAATAAACCGGCCCGAGTGTGTCGCGTGAAGAAACTAAGCGGTTATCTGCTTAAGACATTTTTCCGCCCTATTAAGCAATGACGCTTCACATATTTTCAAAGGTATCTCCTCTCAGCAGCCAAAATAATACATATAAATAAAACCCTCTGGGGCTTCTCCACACATTAAACTTAAGCTTTAATTCAGTGGATCAAAATTCATAAAATTCGTACCTGTCAAATAATTAAATAGTTTGAAAATTTTTATTTACTTTTAAATTAGCTGCGTTGAGCAAATGCGCTCAGCCATATTTCAACAAGCAGTCCATTAATTACCAAAGAACCATGTGGCTATCAATCTGCAGTATATTTAGTCTTGTTATGCAACATGATCGAGTAGCTTATCACAGAACAATTGTTAGCAAGCTTGTCTCGCATAGCAAATCGATAGTATACTGTTAAATAAGCATAAAGTGTCGCTGCCGACACTTAACTTTGAACATAGATCGCCAGTGAGCAAACACAGGGGATCCCATTATTGAATTAAGTGGAACACGTGACCATAGAAAATACGCATAAGTAGAAAGTATCGCGATGACTAACGATCGCTATTTCTAGTCTTTCCTCTATTACAATTCCGATCGCATTTCTATTCTACCTTCTATTACTATACGGACCGCTATTCTCTACTCTATTCTCTATTACTGTTCGGATCGCTATTTCTTCTCTATCCTCTATTACTATTCGGATCGTTATTTCTACTCTATTCATTATACTATTTCTTTATTCAGAGCTCTATACGGTGGTTACTATTCAAGCGAGTATTATTGTGCAAGTACTATTAGTGCGAGTGCTATTCGAAGGCGTCTGACACCTGTATTGTTCAACGGCGTTACTATAGTTGTATCTGCGATTACAAAGTCCCTACTACAACTAGCATCACAAAAGTGTCAACCGAGTATTCGTTGACATCACAAAATATAGTGAGTCTAATCTTAACAATCTCTTTTTATCGCCTGGAATCAGATCAAGTTTATTTTTCTTCTATGTGCCGTGTCCCTTCCTGATGTAGGCGATCATGGCTCTCCACAATATCCTGTCCTCCGTAGCTCTTAATAAATTATGTCTTTTTGTTATTTGTTATTATGTCTTTTTGTTATTGCTCCGCCATCCATTTACACAAGCTCATTCTTCTTCAAGACGTAGGTGATCATGGCTCTCCACAATTTCCTGTCCTTCGCAGCTCTTAATAAATTTCGTCTTTTTGTTATCTCTCCTAGACCTTGCTTTGCCATCCATTTACTCAAACTCACTAGGGGCTTACGGCCACATCACGTTGAAACAGCGGTTCCCGAACGATCACCGAAGTAAGCAACGCCTAGATGGGTGACTGCTTTGTAATACCAGATGCTGTAAGCTTGGATGTTTCAATTCTCATTGAGATCGTTATATTCGCTTAGGCGTAAATGCCCTTGAGAAAAGTATGAATCCACTTGTTCTCCTCCGAGCTATTGTTTAAATAGTTAGGCTTGTATCACTAAATCATTATTATCTCATAAAAAGGAAAAAAATGCAAATATATTTTCTGGCTTTAAATAACCTACAAAGGGTTGATAAGCCGTAGAAAACGAACCAGTCACTCAATGAAGGTCACTAGGTTAAACCTTGTTTTCCTCTGTCCCACTTGCCCTCAATTTTTTCCTGTGAGTATCAAATTTTCCAAGCCCATATTTACCGTAAAGTACAAAGTATTTTTCAGACTTCCTCTTTGCTTACTAACGT
Source organism: Acanthosepion esculentum (assembly GCA_964036315.1). Lineage (NCBI taxonomy): Eukaryota > Metazoa > Mollusca > Cephalopoda > Sepiida > Sepiidae > Acanthosepion > Acanthosepion esculentum. The sequence continues at coordinate 48,204,311 of OZ038512.1, forward strand.
CATCCATGGACTCTTCAGTACTCTTCTGCAGGACATTTCTGCTGCATCGTTTTCTCCTCACTTGTGGGAAGATTTTCCAGTATTTACTACCATATAAAAGGGTGGATATCGCATAGCAATCCAGAACTTTGTTTTTAAAGGTTTTTTTTTCTGTCTCTCAACACTTTGCTTAGCTTTTAGAATGCCTCGCTAGTCTAATGCGTACTTCGGATTTCAGTGTCACATTATCCATAAAATATTTCCCAGTATTTAACCAGCTGTACTTTCTCGATGCTGCCATCTTCAATTTGTAACACGCGTTTTGTGCTTTTTCTCTCACTGATGATCAAACTTTCTGTCTTCTTGCAAATCACGGCTACTCCTTTCTTTTTCTTCTCCCGCTTTCTTTTACTACCCTGTCCAAGAGGTTCTGTTTCCGTGTCAGCCATCAACACAGTGTCATCTTTGTATCTTATATTGTTAAGATTACGCCTACTGATAATAATAAATCATAGTAGGGTTCTCCAGCACCGTTAGGATAGCCTCGCTATAGATGTTGAATAAATCTGGGGAGAAGACACATCCTTGTCTTACGCCCCTTTCTATTTTGTGTAGTTACTCAATACGTTTTCTATCTATATACAGGTGGTTTGCTTCCAGTATAAGTTCTGGATTATTCTAACATCCTTTCCAAGTAGATCGAGTTTTCCTAACAGTTCAAATAGATCCTTCTGTTGTACTTTGTCAAATGTAATATATAACAGGGTTCGGTAACCTACGGCACGCGTGCCACACATAAAGCAATTTCCAATGGCACGCAGCCGCAAATGACATTACGAAGTTCGAACCAATAACTCCTACAACACAAAGAAGATATTTAGCTGTTTCAAAATTGCTCACTCGTTTGACTCCTATTAATGATAAAATTTAAAAAAAAAACTTTTAAAAACAGTCTATTTCTATTAATGTAGTTTACATATTATTGCATATATTACTATATAAAATATATTGTAGAACAGGTATATTGACCTTGACGTGCATAAAAATACGTATGCTGTTGGCACACTGAATGATTTTAAAGCCCTAAGTCAGCACATAGTCAGCAAAAGGTTGCTGACCCCTGCTCTATAAAACATAAGGACCTATATTTTTATGGAATTGGCAAATATTTCTCCTTTTTGGAATTTTCTGCTGCATCTTTCACTCACTAATTGTTATAGTGGAACAACCTGGCACACCCCGACATGGATTGGTTAGTCTTTAAAAGACTGACGAGCTATTGAAGAAGGAGGAAAAGTGAGACAGAGAGAGCAAAGGCGACCCTTACGAACCTCCGTGACTTATCTCCTGTTTTCCTTAGGATTACGAACTCTTGCTCATTTGTACTTTACGTACAATAAACCATTGTTACTTGTTACCTGATTTCTTGTGTTATTGTAATCTTTCCACTCGGGATTACTTTGTTGTTTATATCGTATAATCCACGATATGACACTGATGTTCCATCGATATTATTAATATGTCGCACACAATTAAGGGCATTGACAAAGAAGAATATCATGCTGAAAAATAAATATCTGCTGTGTATAATTTGTTTCTGTTTTTCAGCGCTTTCCTTAGCTTTTGTAATGCATCTTTCACGATTTCAATCTGTATTCGGATTTTGGTGTCGCATTTTCCCTCCTCTGTTAAAACACTTCCCAGATATTAGGTCGATGCAAAAATAATGTCGTTTTTTGACGTTCAACTTCAAGTCAAAAAACGACATTATTTTTGCACCAACCTAATATTTAGAGTTAAATCTCTAATTTATAACTTGCACTTTGACCTTTTTCTCTTGCTGATGACCATAATGTCTGTCTTCTTGCAGTTGATGTTTAATCCTTTTTTCTCGTTTTCCTTTTTGCTTGTTTTCATTTACTACACCGTCTAGGAGGTCTTTTAGTTTTCTTTCCGAGACTGAAACTCCTAAAATTAGATTGAAATTCGAACCAACCATGTTTTTGCGAACATTAGAAACTAAAAAAAAATAATTCAGCCAGTTTAAATCTTTAAAGCTACAACCACAGAGTCGAATCACCCTCATTCTTTACGTATTCCATTTGTAAGAAGAAGGTTCAGTTTCTTCCCCCAAATCTGCTACTTCTGCGTGCAAGCTTGGCTAAACACTACAATATTAACCTCTCCAAGTCCACAGTCAATCGTTATCTATCCTCCATATCCTCATAGCGTTCACTTTCTACTTCCTCCTCTTATGTCCGTACCACTGACCTCTTCAGTAATCTTCTAGCTTGAGTGGATCTTGAGCCTTGTATTGGTTGAACATTAATAAATAAATAAAAATAACGGCAACAACAACAAACAAGTTCACCACAGTACTAGTCACCTATTTCATGATATTTGTCAAATGGAGAATGATTAGAATACGAACAGTAAGTTTAGTAGATTCGTCACTCGGTTTGTGTTCTGTGGAAGCCCTTTATGCGGTGGGGAAAGCTTGACTCACTGGCGCGTCAGGTGGACAAGAAAACGGAAGTCGGTCACGTTACAAGGTAATGAGATAACAGTGAAGCCAATATAAAAAAACAGCAGATAATTTTTGATGCCAGGTTCATTTTCAGCGTTTCCTATCAGAGTTGCCAATCTGTCTCCTGGTGTACCGTTTTATTTATTTGTTTCTATTTTAAAATATTTAGGATAACTTACACCAAGAACTGAATTTTATGTATTAATGTGTGTGTGTGTGCGTGCGTGCGTGCGGGGGTGGAACATAAGCGTAGACCCATATACATATACCTTAAGTACTCGTCGAAAAGGCAGTCTTACGTAAAAATCAGGTCACTGAAATTTGGCGTAAAACCTTATTCCTTCTAAATCATATCTAGAAGTCGATCTGTGTTTTTTTTTTCACCAGTAGTTCGGGAAAGCATATTAAATGTCTGGGTGTTTTCTGGTGGGTAAAGAATCTCTTTCAAGAATGAAATATAAAAATTTGACTTCAGGTTTGTTCTTATCCTATGTGTGCACTAACTGGCTATACTTAAGTGGTACCAAAAAAAAGCTCAACAGACGGAACTGACAATAAACAATAAGAACAGAATGAAAAAGAACTGGTCAACATAATACTAAGCAAACAACACATATGCAACACAAAACTAGACTAAACAACAGGGATAAGTGTAAAAAATTCACAAAATAAGAATGGCGTTCACATGTAAATGAAATACAGTCAAATGATTGTAGCTTTCTTAGTTCAAGACAAGAAAGAACAAAATATTTATGCTTAGGAAGAAATCCCAGTATAAATCCTTACGATTTGTCTATAAATTTCGGAAGAGGATGTTTTCAGCGATCATTCCCATAGATTGAAACCAACGCTATACAGACAAACTTTTCACCTACGGAGACCCCCCCTCCTCCCATCAGCGGACTTCGGTTGCAACGGACAAAGTCTGCAGGTAAAATGAAAAATATCTGTAGAAAAAGAAAAACTTCCAAATAGTCAGCGATGTATTTTAAAAAATTGCGAAACGAGTCGTATTCGTTCTCAAAGTGACCGCTTAGCGGCGGTGGCTGGCTTTTCAATTATAAACAAGGTGTACAGTATATAAAGTACGACGCATTAGCGCGTGCGTGATAAAGTATCTGTGAGAAATCTGTTATCTTTGTTATTTTGATTAATATATCTATATTAAGTATATATTTATTTATGCCCTATATATATGTTTATAGTAATTATATTATGATCATAACTAGTGGTACTTACTATAGAGGTTTTATAACTAAAAGATAACTCCTTCCCCTCTACGGACAATCGGTTTTAACGGACCCGCCTGTTAGTCGGTTTATAAGAGGTTTGTGTTATACTATCCACCTATTGAAAAGAAAAAGACTAGACAGAGATATAATTCCAGATAAACTTCTGCCAGTTAAAATACAAATAACATTAAAAGATGCAATTTGGGTTTAATTTGGCTACTGCCAACGTTTGTCATAATTGTGAAACTTTGCTCCAAATCTTTGGGTAAGCGAAGTGCAATTATGGCCGAGGTTTGCGTTCTAACCCATAGTCGTTCCGATCGAATCAATTATATCGATTTGCGAATTTCAGTTTATAATACTTATTTTTTGATTGGAAATGTTTGCAACAAGTTATTTGCTGGTGTGAGATTTTATTAAGGAACGCTAGGGCAGTCAATTAAATTGTAAATAAATATACATATTGCTAGAATTATTTATATGTATTTTTATGGCTATAAAACCTTACCAATAGGTTGAGTGCACTGCAGTTCAAACTGCAAATGATGCCAGATCTACACTCTCTCCCAGAAACTGTAACCTAGGCCTACTCAACATAGTTGCAGTATAAACCACAGATGGGTTCTGTGGGTGTTGAAAAAAAATTATTAGACGCTTGTGTTCGGGAAACGATAGTAGACAGCCATTACATCCCCCCACACACACACTGAATGGCAGATTTTATTATACCAGTTACTGTTTGAACAATTGATATTAAGCAACTAATATTGGTAATTTTTTTAATATATATATATATATATATATATATATATATATATATATATATATAGAAACAAAGATTATGGTTAGGAATCCGACAAGATGATAGGATAAAGAACAAGTAGGAAATACCTGCAGGTATTTTTGAAACTTATAGACAGATGGAACATGTGGTTAAACCATTTTGCACAAGTGGTTGAGGACAAATTGCCACATGTTTCTGGAGAGTGGATAGCAAGGCCAGCTTTATTGCATGCAACAAAGCCACAGTGGCAGGTAAGGCTATCATTGAAAGGAGCAGCATGCTGCCAACTTTCTTTAATATTTGCACCCAATGTTCCAGTCAGCTTTTCTCAAACATTTGTACAAATGAGAAGGTGGACAGGCACCAGATCCTTCGCTGTGACGCTTTGTTTTCCCAGCAAGAAAAGGAGATATTGCATCACTTCAGATTGTCTTTGAGTTTGTCTTTGAAACACAAGCGGGATCTTCCAACTGACCTGCCAGAAGCTGGCCAAAGAAGAGTTGTTTTGAAAGTCTATCGCTCATACGAGAAAGATGTCCTGCCCACCTGAGTTGTATTTTCATTAGGATGGCTTCAATATATGTCATGTTGAATTTCACTGTTTTTAATGCTATCGCACAGTTTTCTGTTGCAAATTGTACGTAGGCAACGCATGTGGAAGACATGAAGTTGATTGATGCATCGTTGGATGCAATGGAGCCAAGATAGGTGAAAGAGGAAATTGTTTTCAAGACTTCTCCATCAGCATAAACAGTAGGATCAACAGCTTCGGGTGGTTACAGATAGGCTAATGGAAAAGTTCTGATGGTCAGACGGAAAGCTTTTGATGCATGAGAGATTTTGTTAACGATCCGTTGCATGTTCTCGTGGATGTGGGCTATGTGCACATTCGTCTGCAAAGAGCAGGCCACAAACAGTTTACACAATCGTCTTAGTCCTTGCTTTGAAGCATTGTTTCTTGAACAACCCAACACTTAGAACAATCATAAACTCAAATATATATATGATCCATATATCATATTTGTTTTTATTAGAAATATTTGCAATGAACTGTTTAGTGCTGTGATATTTTATTATGCAACTCTGTGGCTGTTCCAATTATAAATACTAAATAAATATACATATTGGAATAGTTCTTCTATATACCGTGTCCCTTTGGGACGTGGTTGATTATGACTCTCCACAACTTCCTGTCCTTTGTAGCTCTTAGTATTTTTCTTTTTGCTATTTCTCCTAATTCCTGTTCTGCCAACAATTTACACAAACTAGTTCTTTAGTTCTTCTTTTATGCAACATGTCCCTTCAGGGCGTGGGTGATCATGGCTCTTCACAATTTCCTCTGCTTTGTATCTTTGAGTTGTAAGAAAGATAGCCTAAAAAATGAAATGCTAAAATAAATCAAATGAAATAAATACAGGTAAAAAATAATAATCGGTGACAATATTTCATCTAATAATAATAATAATAATAATAATAATAATAATAATAATAATAACAACAACAACAACAATGACAATAATAATAATAATATAATAATAATAATAATAATAACAATAATAATAATAGCAACAATAATGATAATAATAAAAACTCCGATCAACAACCCGCAAGGTTTTAATCGTGCCGTGAAATGAATGATTGCCGCGTTATGTGGTCGCGCAATATCCCCCTACGTGCTTCGGAACCCTGTCTATAAAAGACCATTACCCAATGTGCCGGGCAACTTTGGGTGGACTTTTGGCCCCGTGTGTCAGTCGTGGGAACAATATGAAAACTAAAAGTCAAACCTAAAATTTCCGTATGTCTTTACCAGGGGATAAAGAGCAACCCCGTTTCTCGGGAGTGAACCAGCCTGAGGTCGAAAAATCTGCCATAGGAACAAACTCCTATGCAACTAATGAATCGTGTGGCTTATAAGTCAGACACAAAATATTGAAATGGGGGAACGAGAACATCTCCCAAAATTACAACCAACAAAGCATAGCCTCAAAGCTATTAAACTCCACAATGCAGCACTCAAATTAAGTCTGGTTTGGTTTGGTTTGGTTTGGTTTGGTGTGGTTTGGTTTGGTTTACGGCATATCAACCTCAATGGGTTATTTAATGCCGACAGAATGCTTATTGCTGGTAATGTTTTTCTTCAAAAATCTATTACTGGGAATATTTTTCCTTGAAGAAATCTATAGCTGGTCATATTTTTTTCAAAGAATGTATAACTGTTTGTTTTGCTTGTACTTTTTTTAAAGTATTGCTGATAATGATTTTTCCTTTAAAAATTATTGCTGGTAATATTTTTTATTACAAAGTATTTCTGGTATTAAAACCTATTTTTACACAAGTTTGGGTGTTAACTATTTGCCCACAGCTGGGACCCCAGCAGGTGCCACCACCCCGGGTCAGGGTGGACCTGGGAACACCAGCAATTAAGAGGTGGTTCTACGCTCCTCAAAACCTCCTGATCGGAGGCCTTGCTGTTGGACGTAGTTTATCGTTTTACCCAGGACCGAACTAATTCTGGATGAAGTGGACTCACATATAAGTCTCAACGTAGCAATATATGCATCAGCAATAAGCAGCAACTAAAAACTTAAACATCAGTTAAGAAAGGTAGTCTCACAGACATGAAAGTTCACATTAGAAAAGAAAAATAGAGAAAAAAATTGAACAATTTAGAAGTGAATTATCAATACTCGATGACCTGGCAAGTGGAGCAAATGTAAGGACTAGAAAAGGCAGAAAAGTCGAGAGAAAATACAAAATTAAGAATGAAAATGAAGTCCTATCAGCTAAAGAAAAAATAAAGCAAACAATACAATGGAAGGCTCAAAGGATCAGAGCCTATGACAAAAGATCAAGATTCTACAGACAGAACAATATCTTTCAAACCGAGAAATAGACAAACAAAAAATTAAAGTGACAACCCCCAAAACAATGTAAGAGGTTATATAGTTCTGAGAAAAGATATGGGATTGCCCTAAAGAACATAACAAACAAGCAGATTGGATTACGCAAGAGGTAGAGCGGATAAAAAATAACCAGAACCTGGGCGGGAATCACAGAAGAGAATGTTGAATGTCCACTGGAAAGCACACAACTGGAAATCTCTGTCTCTAATATAAAACAAATACTAGCCAAAGGACTTCAAGAAATGGTCAATGACCCTACTAAAATTCCGGCATGCGTAACCAAAAAGAATTACCTTTCTTCTACCCAAGAATGGTGACACAAATGTCCCCAAAAATACAGACCAATTATATGTCTTCCCACTACTTAAAACTGTTGACATTTATTCGGGCAAAACAGACATATTCCTTCTCAGAAAAAAAATGGCATCCTACCTCTAAAACAAAAAAGGGCGCAAACGTGGCTCTTACGGATGTAAAGACCGATTACTTATTAATAGGATGATCTTGGAAAACTGTTTCAGTACAAAGAAAATCTCAGTACTGCCTCGATATATTACATTCTCTAGTGTACCCCATTCCTGGATCTTTAAGTCTTTAAATATATACAAGTTATTACCCGCCGTCATCAATTTCATCAAACAATTTATGTCGATATGGAAAACAACACTTCACCTGAATCATATAAATGGAATCTATAAGTCTGGCGTAATAAACATCAGGAGGGGAATATTTCAAGGTGACTCTTTGTCTCCCTTACTATTTTGTATATCCCTAATAGCATTAACCAACGAACTTGACAAGAAGGAATATGGCGGTAAGATATCTCAAAAGAAAATAAGCTATCCATTTTACATGGATGACTTAAAGTTGTATGTTAGGAATGACATTGGGCTGGAAGGTCTCCTGAAAACAGTAAAATGTTTCAGTGATGATATTGGAATGGAATTCGGTTTGGAAAAAAAAAGTGCTGAAGCCACAATTTTACGGAGATCACTACAACAAACCTCCTCTATCAGCTTAGAGCTTGGAGTAACAATCAAAGATCTCGAGCAAGAAGAATCTTATAAGTACCTCGGTGTAAATAAGAGTGAAAGAATTCAACATAAGATGCCATACTACCTCTTGAACAAAAAAAGGTGCAAACGTGGCTCTTACGGATGTAAGGGCCAATTACTAATTAATTAGATGATCTTGGAAAGCTGCTTCATTACAAAAAAATCTCAGTACTGCCTGGATAGATTACCGTAAAGCATTCAATAGTGTTCCTCATTCCTGGATCTTAAAGTCTTTAAATATATACCCGTTGTCATCAATTTCATCAAACATAGTATGTCGATATGGAAAACAACACTTCACCTCAGTCATGGAATCTATTAGTCTCGTGAAATAAACATCAACACAGGAATATTTCAAGGTGACTCGTTGTCTCTTTTATTTTCTATATCCCTAATAGCATTAAACAACGAACTTAACAAGAAGGAATATGGCTATAAGATATCTCAAAAGAAAACAAACCATCTATTTTACATGGATGACTTAAAGTATTATGTTACGAATGACCTTGAGCTGGAAGGTCTCCTGAAAACAGTAAAATGTTTCAGTGATGACATTAGAATGGAATTCGGTTTGGATAAATGTACTAAACCCACAATTCTACGAGGATCATTGCAATAAATGTCTTTTAACTTACCCCTGGGGCAACAATCAAAAATTTAGAGCAAGAAGAAGCTAATAAGTACCTCAGATTCATTTTATATGTGTACTGGAGTAGCTTCATCAAAAACATTGTAATTCTCAAGCTTTGATGTTACAATGAAAAAAGTGTGTTTAGGCTAGTTAAATATCAAAGATGAAAGACTCATGCATTCCAATGAACTACTTATTCGGTAAAATAGTTTCTTGTCTGGGAAACACAGGGAAACTTGGAACCCTCATTATGTGTGCATTCGATTACTGCTATTGTAATGTATGGCGACAGAGAGGTTTGGAGGTATTCCAGACAACCTCATTATCGGATGGAAACCGACAAAGCAGAGTAGATGTTTATGAAATCCTTTACTGCAACCAGACTCGAGTATAAAGTCGACGAATATATACTTTTTTTAATCAATGTAAACCTAAATGTCTGCCTACCTTTTGACTCAAGTGTAAACGGGACATCTTCATACGTTTTCAGTTGTGTGCAAACCGGACCTCTGTATACCTATTGACTCATATATTAACCTGGCCTCTTTTGGCTTATGTATGAATCTGACCTCTTTTTTCCTTTTGATTCAAGTTCAAACCCGATCTTTACAAACCTTTCGAGTGAAGTGTAAATCGGACCTTTCCATACCTTTAGATTCAAGTGCAAACCGAACCTCTCTATAACTTTTAATTCAAGCGTAAACCGGACCTCTCTATACCTTTTGACTCAAGTGTAATCCCGATCTTTGTATACCTTTAGATTCAAGTGTAAACCAGACCTCTGTAAACGCTTTGACTCAAGCGTAAACCGAACTTCTGTATACGTTTTGATTCATGTATAAGTTGACCTCTGTATATCTTTTGACTCAGTACCTCTCTATAACTTTTGAAATAATTTCAATTTGATTTGTATTTACAATTTTGTCGGAAACGTAAACCAGACATCTACATAATATCTGATTGAATTGTGAACCGATCTTATGTTTCCCTTTGACTCAAGTATAAATTTGACTTCTTTATAGCTTTTGAATCAAACTGAAACTGGACGTAGATCTACCATTGAGATTCAGGAGGAAATCGTATCTGTGTTTGTCTTTTGACTCCAACGTAAGCCTGACCTATCTATTTCACATATGCCTACACAGGTTGATATGTAATTAAATTAACCAAATTAGCTTATCCCGTTTTCATATGTTAAAGATTTAACATAACCTTTGTACAGACTATAACAATGGCTGATAGGTTAATCTAGCAGGCCGTTGTTAAAGAGTTACATCCTTACCGAGTGTCTACCTATAACCGTAGGCGCCATGTTAGTCTCGGGTAAGCATATTAATTGTCCAAGTCTATGCGAGAGGATTATGAATACCACGCCATGTATTCTTATGGCAGTTTTCGTCCAAAGCGTTAATCCAGAATGCTTAACATTCTTTAGTTATGAGGTGAGAGAATTAGAAATTCTACCGGGATTCAGCATTATCAGCCACAATCTTGACAACATAAGATACGCAGATGACACAGTACTGATTGCAGACACAGAAAAGAAATTACAAAACCTCCTACAGAAGGTAACGAAGGAGAGCGAGAAGAAGGGACATAGCATAAACTACAAGTAGACAGAATGCATTGTCATCAGTAAAAAGATGAGCCTGAAATGCGATTTGTCGGTCGGGGACACTAAAATCAAGCAGGAGCGGAAGTTTAAATATCTGGGAAGTGTTTTGACAGAGGACGGTAAGTGCGACACTGAAATCCGTTGACGTATTGGGATGGCCAAGGACTCATTCAAAAAAGCTGGGCGGACTATTGCGAGACAGGAGAATTTATTTGGTAACAAAGAAAAGAGTACTGAGTTGTTACGTGACATCTGTCCTCCTTTACAGCAGCGAATGTTGAACGGTCTCCTCAAAGATGAAGAAGTGACGCGAGGCATGGTTCTACAGAAGGATGCTGGGGATACCACAGACAGGACATGAGAGAAACAATGAGGTTTTAGAGAGGATGCAAACAAAGAGGAAACTTATACTTATCATTAGGAAGAGGCAGCTGTAATTTCTCGTACACGTAATGAGAAAGGGGGGCTTGGAAAATCTGATACTCACAGGGCGGATAGAGGAGAAAGAGGGACAAGGGAAAACAATGCGCTAAATCCTTAATGGGCTTAAGCAAGTGGATGTCAGAACAGGGTCTGGGAGAAATAACAAAAAGATAATATATACCGCACCTATGAACACTAATGGGTATGTTCCAATCCTCATAAATACTTTGGACACTATTGTAAGAGAGGGTAATATTCTGTCTAAGTAGTCCACCACTAGCAGTGGTTTACCTATTTCACGCCGCTAGCGAGTATTGTATTTTGCTGATGTTATAAAGATTACCATTTCATTTCCAATTTCCGTTTTGGTTATTCCGCATTCAATAACCCTTCCTAGGTTACAACAGCTACAAAGAACAGGAATAAATGGAGAGCCATGATCGCCTACGCCTTGAAGGGATACAGTACATAAAAGGAAGAAGTAATCTCGCTAGCGATTGGTAGGGAGTTTGTTTCCAACTGTGTGATCCGTATACATGACCTTGTGCTAAACTTAAACTTCGATCAATATAAGAAATGTCTTAACCTGGTTTATGGAACAAAGATGTAAGCGGCATTTAGGAGGACGAATATATGAAGGTTCTCTGGTCGACGTATCAGGCCTTAGTATTAAAACAGCAATAGGCCAGTAACCATTTCTCCGTTATAATATACGATTCGATAGTTTAACTTTAGAAAAATGTATCCGATCATCTCTAAATTCTTAGCATTTGTTCCGTATAGTCTTTCATTCCTTTTAGTTCCTGTTTGTTATATATACGAAAGTACAAGGTATTTTTGTAATTCTTCTTTCTAAATTTGACCGAGCGAGTCAACATTCGGTGTAGCCTTAAATAAACAAATTGAAGGAAAATCTCTACATATCTGAAATTATTGATATATTTTTAGTAGATACACATATTTGAGTAGACGCTCTATTTATTTATTAAACAGTATGGATATCCACGAGAGAAAATAACGTTTAATTAATAAAATCTATCGAATGAATAAATGAAAATCCATCACTTCTTTAGACATTGCTTTGTTTACGTTAAGATACGAAACTAAGCAGATATGAATGTTTCGAGGTGTCTGAGAAAGATTTGCATTTATAAGGCACTATTTAACTTCGGATGATCGTCGACGCACTTCATACTTGAGATGTCTAAAGCACATCAGCTGACAATGGTTTCCACTGCCGGGAAGGACACAGGTTCGAATCCTCCCGGAGAGTGAATATTTTCTTGAATATTTATGTCGGTAAACAAAAATAAATAAATATCAGTTCGGTTATGTGCCATGCATGATACGCACTTAGGCGATCACATGTCTTTTGATTCATGACTGACAAGGCAGATTTTTTCCCTGCAGTAGGTTGCCATTTTTTTCTGTAGTAGACCTGTTGCAATCCAATGCTATAGAACTAGGTCTGTCCTACTATTTACCTATAGCTGGGGGGAGAAGAAGAGGATTCATACCATTCCCAAGGGTATTATCATGTAAGTGAAGTAATGGATAGCGGCTCAGATTGAGGAATCGGAGAGCTGTGTTCAAATCCCAGTTGAATCCATTACATTGACATATGTGCTAATACCCTTGGGAATTGAATAGAATTAAAAAAATGAAGGTTCATATTGAATGATAATACTTAGGACACAAACAACACATATAAGATTCACCTGCAGCATTATTATTTTATCATTTAAACATTATTTTTTAGTGGATACCCGTCTTTGTGTAGACTTTCAATAAATAAGAAAACGGGCGTCTACTCAAGTATGGATCTTCACTAAAATTATCGTTTAAGTAATAAAATCTGTCGGATGAATAAATAAAAATCCATCACATCTTTAGAAATTGCTTTGTTTACGTTAGGATACGAAACTAAGCAGATATGTTTCGAGAGTCTAAAAAAGATTTGCATTTATAATGCACTATTTAACTTCGCTTGGGCATCGGCGTAATTCGTGGTCGAGACGGTTTAAAGCCCGTTGTATACAGCGGTGTTTTCTCCTGCTCCCTTGGATGCAGGTTCGAATCCTGCCGGAGAACCCATATTTTTCCTTTAATAAGATTTCTCGAATATTTAAGCAGGTAGACTAAAATAAACACATTTTTCATAAATAAACGGGGCGTCTACTCAAATATGGGTATCCACTAAAAATAACGTTTAACTAATAAGATAAAAAAAGATTGTAAGCAGTGCATACTGATAATAAAATCATTAAGAATAATAAGAAAATTATTCTATCATTAATGGTTGTAATAGTTCTCTTGACACTTTCCTGGTTATCAAAGCATTTTATTATTTATTTTTCCTGTTTATCAAAGCATTTTATTTATTTATTAGTATTTGTGTAGACTTTCAATAAATAAATAAAAAAACAGGTATCTATTGAAATATGGGTCACCACTAAAATTAACGCTTAAGTAATACAATCTGTCGGATGAATAAATAAAAATCCATCACATCTTTAGAAATTGCTTTGTTTACGTTAGGATACGAAACGGAGCAGATATGAATGTTTCGAGGGTTTAAGAAAGATTTGCGTTTATATAACACAAAATCCAACTTTGGTCTATAATCGACACACTTCGTGGTCGCGACGGTTTAAAGCACGTCACGTCTAACAACAGTCCGTTTTGCCATGAGGGACACAGGTTCGAATCCTCCCTTAAAGCACATATTTTTCTTCAATATAATTTCTCGAACATTCAGGCCGGTAGTCGAAAATAAAAATATGCATACGTAAATAAATTCGAAAGCGTTCTTTCTTATTATTATTATGTTCTTTTCGAATTTATTTACATATGTATATTCTTATTTCCTACTGCCGGCCTGAATGTTCGAGAAATTATATTGAAGAAAAATATGTGCCAATAGCCCAATAGAAAAACCGTCCTGGGTATGACGATAAACTACATCGCGTCATGGGTAAGACGATAAACTAAATCCAACAGTAAGGCCTCTGATCAGGAGGCTTTGAAGAGCGTAGAACCAGCTCTTTATTGCTGGTGTCCCCAGGTCCACCATGACCCGGAGTGGTAGCACCTGTTAGGGTCCCAGCTATGGCAAATAGTTAACCACCAAACTGGGGTAAAAACACTATGAAAGTGTAAAAATATGTTTTAATACCAGCAATACGGTTTTGTAAAAAACATATTACCAGTAATTAATTTTTGAAGAAAACAAAGATAAATATTACCAGCAATACACTTTATATATATATATATATATATATATATATATATATATATATATATATATATATATATATATATATATATATATATATATATATATATATATATTACCAGCAATACATTTTTAGAAAAAAATATTACCAGCAATAAAAATTTTGTTGGCATTAAAACCCATTGAGGTGTTGATATGCCGTAAAAGAAAACAAAACAAACAAACAAACCAATAGAAAAAAATAGATGCATATCGAGAAAAATCGAAATTTTTGGTCACGCCTGTCATAAAAAATAAGCTGGATTTTTTTTTTTAATTTTCCGTTGAGAAAACCTATCACCCATCTATTTAACCCGTATCTGGATGGGAGCAGAGGTGACTCCATACATTTTCTAAGGGTATTTGTGCGTAGGATATTACAACGAACTCGACTGGAATTCGAACTCTCTCCAATTTCTCATTTCGAGCGGGTCTCCATTTCACCACCCGCACATCCAAGCATAAAATAGAGTAATTTTGAAATGGATTTTTTGATCCAACATTTTTTTCTTAACTGGGGTAAGAATGAAGAAAAAAGAAAATGAAATGAAAATACGGAGAGAGGTTAAAATTGAAGGAAAAGTGTAAGGATAAGAAAATGGCGGTAAGGAGGAGAAAAAAAGAAAGAGAAAAACGTAGAGAGAGATGGCGGAAGTGAAGAAAAAATGAAATGAAAATAAGAGGCACATGATGGAAAAAAGAGAAAGAAAAAATGAACAGAACGATTGCAGAATTGAAGGAAATGAAGAATGAAAGGAAAAAAGCAGTAGTTGGAAAAGGAAAAAGAAAAAAGTGTGGAGAGTTGGTAGAATAAAAGCAAGATGGCAGAATTTATGAAAAGATGAGAGAATTAAAGAATAAAGTGATGCAAAAAAAGAGGCAAAAGAATAAGCAATAGATAAAAATAAGATAAATTAAACTGAGAGTCCGGGGATAAATTCCAAGTGAGAAACGGGTGAATTCCAAATTTTAAATAGCTCAGTAAACAAGCTACAGTCGAACAGTGAAGACATTCTGACCAACTGTTTAGCAAATGATCAATGGCAGACGATAAAAATAAAATGACTTTCTGGAAGGAAGATAAGCATTTCTGGAGACAGAAAAAGGCACAGATTGAAATGAAAATGTGCGCGTTGTACTCAATAACACAATAAAATATAAACGCAAGAAAATTCTTCTTCTTTTCTTCTTCTTCTTCTTCTTTTCTTCTTCTTCTTCTTCTTCTTTTTGCCATGTCCCTTTTTGGTTACCATTTTTTGAGACTTCCCTTTACTTACTTACTCCGTCCGTGGAATTCTCAGTATTCTTCTGTAGAACCACAATTTCGTGGCCTCCAGTTTCCTTTTCATCTGGGTGAATGGGGGAGATTGCCCAGCATTCACGGCTATAAAAGGAGACATATATCACGTAGTAATTCAGTCCCCTCTTCCATTGGTTCTAACGAAGTAGGTGAAATACAAAGAATAAATTTTAAATGACGATGTTGATGCTGTTGCTGCTGCTGCTGACGATGATGATGGCGGCAAAGAGAAACGAGAAAGAAAGGATAAAACGGATAATGTAGAAAAACAAACTCAAGCAGAAAAACAGTAAATATATAAAAATAATTATACATATAATATTTCCAAATGAGGTGGACATCAGGAATAAAATTGTTACTAACTTTAATCCTGACATACAACATCGGATTTGGAAAATAAACAAACCTTGTCAGTGGCATTTAATCAAACTCTGTTGGGTGAATTCTTGCTGCCTAAATATATGCTATCTATTTTTAACACAGGTTCGAATCCTGCTGGAGAGCGCATATTTTTCTTTAATAAGATTTCTCGAATATTCAGGCCGGTAGACGAAAATAAATAAATATACTAATAGATAAATAGAGCGTCTACTCAAATATGAAAAAATAACGGTGGAGTATAGTATAGTATAGTATAGTGTAGTATATATACATTATGGTCTTACTCTGTTAGGAATGCCTACAATAATGCTGGCCATTGCTCAAACGATAACAGAGACAGGCTTGATGAAATCGAACTCGTCCCCAGCAACATTACCATGGAGTAAATGCCGTCGACTTTTTCATGCAAGAGTCGATCTACTTAATCAGCAACGTCATCATTATAAATGAAGCGATCCGAAAGGAAGGAAATTAAATTCTTGGATACGAGATAAAGACGACGACAACGATAATAGCATGTTTCAATTAGTAATGTTTGCTTAAATTCCTGACCACTGACAATCCCTTTTATTGTAACCTATAGAGTATAGTATATATACATTATGGTCTTACTCTATTAGGAACGCCTACATTAATCCTGGTCACTGCTGATTCCTTTTTTCCCCTGATCTTTAATGCATCCATTAGTAAAATTAATTGGCAATGCGTTTACATAATTCCTATAATAGTCCTATTCTCTTTGTCATGCATAGATTAATTCTTGACCACTAACAATCCCTTTCTTCCTGATTTTCAAAGCCTGCTTACAGTACAATCGTAAGCAATGCATTTATATTATACATGTAATAGCACGTGTGATCTCACTACAGGGAAAAGATCACGTCACTTCCCTCTTCGAAGATACAAAGACCAACTCAAAATAACACTGAAAGCCGCTGGACTTGAGCTTAAATTGTTTGAAACACAAGCCCGATACGGTACCAAGTGGCGGTGTTCTATCGTCATCGGAACCAAAAACTTCTAAACTACCAGAAGAAGAGAAAAGGAAGAAGTTAAGCAACAAGAGAGAAAGGCTCAAGGAAATCGAACTTGTCGCCAGTAACATGTAACATATTCCAATAACTCGTCGCCATGGAATAAATGTCATCGACTCTTACATGTAAGAATTGATCTACTTAATCATCAACGCCATCATCATAAATGAAGCGATGAGAAACGAAGGAAAGTAAATTCTTGGATACGAGATAAAGACGACGACGACGATAATAGCATATTTCAATTATTAATGTTTGCTTAAATTCCTGACCACTGACAATCCCTTTTATTGTAAACTAGAAAGGATACTGAATGAGGAATAACCAAAACGGAGGTTGGAAATGAAATGGTAATCTTTATAACATCAACAAAATTCAACACTCGCCAGGGGCGTGAAGTAGGTAAACCACTGCTAGTGGTGAACTACTTAGACAAAATATTGCCCCCACTTACAATAGTGTCCAACGTATTTATTAATTAATTCCTGACAACTAACATTATTAATAATAATATTTACCGAATTCAAGGCCCAAGATCCAATCAAGCTAGAGGGTTAGTGTTGTGCGAACGTAAGAAGGGGCGAGAAGTGAAGTTTATGGGGTTATGAAAGAAGGATAACAGTTAACCCTAGACTTGAAGAGAAAGCATTGGGAAAACATCGTGCTGTGAGTCTGTTCCACAAAGTAGCAATTCTTGGGAAGTAGTTGTCCAAATGAAACTTAATTCTTACTATAGGAATACGTGGGTGACGAGGCTGATTCGCCCTTTCGTACGTGGCATGGCTGGTCCCAATTATAAAGGTCAGGGTGAGTGGGATTAAAGGGAATCTGCTCGTTAGAATACATGTCATAGAAGTAGCGTAGAGTAGCGATAGGATCGGAACGTCTCGTCCGTGGGAAAGGGGTTGTAGGTCACGTAGGACGCTTTTGAATTCTATCAAAACAGATAAGTGAGGGATGGGAAACTCCAGCCCAGATATGGCGGCAATGCTTCATTTTTGGTCTGATCTGGCTCTTGTAAATAAAGAAAGACAGAGGCAGTATCAGATACTTGAGCGATGCGACCTTTTTCCAGCATCTTCGGCAATAGATCGTGTATATGAGTTCCATTTGAGGTCTGGGAAGAGCTTGAGTCTTAATGGACATTCCAAACAAGGAGCATCTTTGAGAAAACATCCATCCATCATGATGTGTGAAAATTCGGGGTCTGCTAGATGGTGGTGCAACATTAATAGTTTGTTTTTTTCTGTATTGGATTTTACAAGACAGTTCTTTCTCCATTGAGCTTCTGGGGCTAGGTCAGGGGAAGGATGATCTGCTAGGAGAGATTAACTGATCTTCCCTTTCTTTTTCATTGTCAAATCATTCCTGTAATAAAATCATCAGCAATTAATTTACGCTATACCTATATAATCTGTATTCTATCAATACTGCTTCGGGCAAGGTTACAAATTGAATTGAGTGGTATAGACAACGGAAAATGTGCGGGTAATGAATGATTTTCCATTTTACAACACCTATGCCACAGACGAAATATCGCAAGCCACTCGCTCTTCTATAGGCCTGAGCGATGGTATATAGAGGCTGTGCGCTGACCAGACTACATGCTCCCCACCTCACTCAGTTGTACCGACAAAATCCAAAGGAATACAGGGCATGTCATTTGGTGACGGCTTGGCTGCAGGAGATGCTGGAAAGTTGTCAATGTTGATAGCCAAAGTCTCCGGGGTTAAACTTCGGATTTTCTGTCTGGATTTACTTTTATAGCCTTTTCCGTGCTTGGAGATGACCCCTAGATGGACTGATTTCCCGGGCTGTAGAGTTTCATCTGTTTGAATGAGCTGGTTATGAGGCGCCAGTTGTCCGCATTCGCGCATCCTCCGGCTTGGAGCTGGACTTAATCGTCAGAAGCTATCTTAGATGCATGTCAGGGAAGCATCTTATAGATAATGGGGTCTTGTCCCCGCTATCATCTCGGCTATGGAAACCTGTGGAACATATATAATGTACCTATATAAACATTATATACATTACGTGTTTAAAATAAAAATTAACATTATATATATATATATATATATATATATATATATATATATATATATATATATATATATATATATATATATATATACATATATATATACATACATATATATATATATATATATATATATATATATATATATATATATATATTAAAATAAAGAGAAAGAACAGTAAAATTTATAATCCGGTGTTCTTATTAATTATTTTTATTTTAAAATAAAGTGCCCAATACAATTCTGCAGAGCATAAATATGATAAATTTACTAATTTAAAAAAATGTTTCTAACGCTAGACAGGAATTTCCATGTTTCAAAAACAGAAACTAAGACTTCAAATTTAATTATAGAATTAAATTAAAATCCCTAGTACTGTTTCATTTTCAAGCAAATTCCAAAATCCGCTTGAAAATGAAACTACTGTCGATTTTAATTTAATTCTATAATTAAATTTGAAGTTTTTAGTTTCTGTTTTAGAAACATGGTAATTCCTGTGTAGCGATGGAACCAGATTTTTAAATTAGTAAATTTATAACATGTATATATATATATATATATATATATATATATATTGATAATATTAGTGGTTAATATACATATATATACATATATATATCTAAAATATATAAATATATACATATACGTACATACATATACAAATATATATATAAAATTCCAAGAGGATAGAATCCAGGTAGAACTCAATGTCCAGGACAGAGTAAGAATATAATAAAAAGGCTTAAACACTAATATTCCATAATTATAATTTATTAAATTGGAATCGTAAATACGATGCAATTCATCAGACCTTCAAATTGTACGTCTGATGAATTGGATCGTATTTACGATTTCAATGTAATAAATTATAATCTTGGAATATTAGTGTTTAAGCCTTTTTATTATATATATATATATATATATATATATATATATATATATATATATATATATAATATATATATATATATATATATAAAATGTCAGGTAAACAAAAACACTAGAGTATGACGATAAACTACATCCGCGTCCTGGGTAAGACGATAAACTACGTCCAACAGCAAGGCCTCTAATCAGGAGGTTTTGAGGAGTGTGGAACCACCTGTTAATTGCTGGTGTTCCTAGGTCCACCCTGACCCGGGGTGGTAGCACCTGTTAGGGCCCCAGCTATGGGCAAATAGTTAACACCCAAACATGTGTAAAATAGGTTTTAATACCAGAAATACTTTGTAATAAAAGAAAATTATTACCAGCAATAATTTTTGAAGGAAAAATTGTTATCAGCAATACTTTTAAAAAAACTACCAGCAATACAAACAGTTATACATTCTTTGAAAAAAAAAAATATGACCAGCTTTGGATTTCTTCAAGGAAAAATATTCCCAGAAATAGATTTTTGAAGAATAACATTACCAGCAATAAAAATTGTCGTCATTAAATAACCCATTGAGGTTGATATGCCGTAAAACAAAATAAACCAAAACAATCTAAACCAAAGAATACATATTCTATTCATACGAATCTATCCTAAAAATGTTGTCGGCATTAAATAACCCATTGAGGTTGATATGCCGTAAAACAAAATAAACCAAAACAATCTAAACCAAAGAATACATATTCTGTTCATACGAATCTATCTTAAAAATGTTGTCGGCATTAAATAACCCATTGAGGTTGATATGCCGTAAAACAAAATAAACCAAAACAATCTAAACCAAAGAATACATATTCTGTTCATACGAATCTATCTTAAAAATGTTGTCGGCATTAAATAACCCATTGAGGTTGATATGCCGTAAAACAAAATAAACCAAAACAATCTAACCCAAAGAATACATATTCTATTCATACGAATCTATCCTAAAAATGTTGTCGGCATTAAATGGCCCATTGAGGTTGATATGCCGTAAAACAAAATAAACCAAAACAATCTAAACCAAAGAATACATATTCTGTTCATACGAATCTATCTTAAAAATGTTGTCGGCATTAAATAACCCATTGAGGTGTTGATATGCCGTAAAACAAAAACCAAACCAAAAAACACTAGAAAACAACACAGATTACGAAATAGTTGATAAATAACCAAAAACAAATATCGAAAAGTTTGTTAATTTTAGAAAAAGATAGCAGAAACCAAAAATGAAAATTTAAATGGAAACTCATAATAAAAAATAATAAGAACAAGAGGAATTAAACAAAATAAACATTAATGGCTATTGCTTCGTAAATGTTTAACTGCTTGCTCCAAGATATGCCGGTTTAGTGGATTTTGGCTACTTGCCAAACACAAAACTGAGGCAACCTATTTTAATTAAGAAATGCAGCTTCGTGAAAAGAAGGAAAGAAAAGAAAACAGATAAAGAAAAAAGAAAAGAAAAGAAAAACAGTATTGGGATATACATATACGCAACTGGCTGGATAGCAGTACGATTCAAATGTGTGGGCGGTGGAGGCTTGTAGGCAGTGATAAAAGTCGGTTTTCAACGTTTGTTTATAGGATGCCTTAACTGAAAACCACGGAGACAATATATATTTTTTGATTTGGGTCTCAGTGGGAACTGATGAAGAGAGCTGAGTGTCATGTGGGATTCAAGCAGCAAGCCACCCGCCCCCAAAAAAAAAAAATGGAAGCGAAAAGAAGAGCAGAAAGAAAAATGAAAATAACTGAAGACAGGTAACAAAAAATAAGCACGTACAGTGTTTCTTCACAACGTCACCGGTCATGGCTCTCTACAACCTCCTTAGCATTTTTTTACCATCCCTCCTAATCTCCATTCTTCTTCTTTGTACTGTGTCTCTTCAGGACGTGTTCGAACATCCAAAATAAGAATCTGCAATGCTATTGGTCATGACTTGACACCTCGGCTTCAGTCACTTTCCCACCGACGTAACCTAGCTTCCCTCTACATTTTCTATAAATATTTCCATGGCAATTATTCTGATGAACTTTCCTCTCTGGTACCTAGACTTTATGAATTTAAGGGAAGTACTAGATTGGCGGCTAGGTCTCATCATTTTACAGACGTAAAGCCTAGACATAACCGCAAGTTCTATGCTAATAGTTTCTTCTTTTGCACTTCTAGCTTGTGGAACTCTGTTGTAGCTTCAAAAATTCAAATGCAATTCCAATTGTTATCATGTCTTCTTAATTCCTATTATTTTATTGTTTCCTCTGCTTAATAGTGTTTTTTCTTAAATTCTCAGTAACCCCTTGCGTCATAGTAGCTTTATTGCCTTACTTGTGGTGAAATGATTAAAAAACTTAGAATTGACAGGAAAGCAAGAATCCGGAAGAAAGTTCCACACGCGAGAAATATATTAGGGTAAGAAGAATAAAAAAAAGGGCAATGAAATGGCGTAAAAATTGGCTATCAAAAAAAGTTATTATTTTACGACTTTCTCCTGTTGTCTGTTTCACAAATATATTTTGGCCGGCTTAACGGTCAAAGAGGAAATAACCCCAAACATTTATAATAAAAAGTAAAGTCACCAAGAAAAAAATTGTAACGTAAGGGAAGTTTTGTGTTTTTCTAGCAAGAGAACATACTAACAAGTTATAGAAATGTGTTTCATGCCTTCTTTCTGAAGCTGAAAGACGAAACTAATGGATGTTGCAAAGGTCAGTCTTTACTCACAAGTAAGACGCTCTACATTGCAAAGGAGTGCATTCAAAGACATACCAAAGTAAGTTTCTACGCAGTGTTACCTCAGAAAAACAGAAGACCTAGGAACACTAAGAACTGACAAAGAAAGTATCCTCAAAGACAGAAAGTGCACAATCGGCCCTCAAATGAGTGAATGCACCGACATAAAGAAAGAAGTGAATCCAGTTGGACTTCGGATATGCAGACGCAAGAGAATCGGATAAGTTATATAAACGCCCGACTTACGAGGGAAGAAAGTGAATCTGTCACATTCCCACAAGGAAAAGATCGAACGTCCGAAGAAAAGACTGAAACCACATAGCCTAGGGATCCAGAAGAGAATAAACAATTATTTTTTGTTCGCATGAAAAATTTAGTCTCGTATTCTTTTCTGACGTTACTATTATTACACAACAAACGCTGTACCCTACAGGTATTTGCCTCATTTTCCATAGTTAGGTACACTGCTTCAAGAGTCGAGTATCTAGTGAAAATAAAATATTCAACAGTAGCAATAAGTTTCGGATTACACTATAATTCTTTCATTCGTCATTTTTATTTTTTTCCTTTAGTTTTTTCTGCTCTTTAAAAGAAAAGAAGAAGATTTCTTCTTTCTTCCCCTTTTCTTTCTTTATTAGGGTTACTTTCTTTTTCTATATTCCAATCATTACTTTCCTTTCTTTATTAGGGTTTCTTTCTTTCTTTCTTTCTTTCTTTCTTTGAGATATTTTCTCTTTCATTTTCTTACAAGCGATAGTTAGCCTTCCTTCCTTTCATCATACCTTCCTTCCTAAGCTTTGTTTCCTTTTCTCATTCTTTCTTAGGATTACTTTCTTTTCATATATTTCGAAGCATTACTTTTTCTTTTTTCTTTCTTTCTTTCTTTCTTTCTTTCTTTCTTTCTTTCTTTCTTTCTTTCTTTCTTTCTTTCTTTCTACTCTGTTCAAAATGATTCAATGGTGGTATTCACAGTTAATCTCTGGATTATCGTTTCTAATTTCTTATAAGAGTGGCATTGCTCCGGGGAAGAGAGTCTCGAAACATTTTAATGATGGGAAGAGGTAAAACGAAAAAATTAGAACGCGCATGTGAAATGATATGATGAAAATGAAAAAATATATCAAAAAAAAAAAAAAAGAAAAGATAAAAAATGCTTTGAAATAAACAAAATGGAGGTACGTTGCAAAGCAGAATCTCTCAATAGATGAAGGCAAATTACAAGATAAACACAAAATCTATAAATAGATTGATTGTGAGAGATTACGAAGCTAGGGGATAGCAAAAAACGAGATAAGGAAAGAAAAAAGAAAAAGATGGAAGGGGAAGGAGAGAGAGAGAAAGAGAGAGACAAAAAGAAAGAAAGAAAGAAAGAAAGAAAGAAAGAAAGAAAGAAAGAAAGGAAAATATTTTTCTTCTTTCTTTCTTTCTTACTTTCTTTTTCTCGTCGTTTCTTTCTTTCTCTTTTTTTCATTCTTTATTAGGGTTACTCTCTTTTTCTGTACTTCCAGGCATAACATTTCTTCCCTCCTTTCTTTCTTTTTTCGTTCTTTCTTTCTTTCTTTCTTTCTTTCTTTCTTTCTTTCTTTCTTTCTTTTATTGGGATACTTTCTCTTTTAGTTCTTTCCAAGCGTTAGTTAGCCTTCCTTCCTTCCTTCCTTCCTTCCTCCCTTCCTTCCTTCCTTTCTAAGCTTTGTTTCGTTTTTTCATTCTTTAATAAGGTTACTTTCTTTTTTTATACTTCGAAGCATTACTCTTTCTTTCTTTCTTTCTTTCTTTCTTTCTTTCTTTCTTTCTACTCTATTCAAAATGATTCAATTGCGGGATTCGCAGTTAATCTCTGGATTATCGTTTCTGATTTTTTATAAGAGTGGCATTGCTCCGGGGAAGAGAGTTTCGAAACATTTTTATGATGGGAAGAGATAAAACAAAAAAATTAGGACGAGCTAGTAGAATTATATGATGAAAATGATAAAATTATCCCCCCAAAAAAAGAAGAAAAAAAAGTGATGAAATAAACAAAATGGAGGCACGTTGTAAAGCATATTCTCTCAATAGATGAAGGCAAATTACATGATAAACACAAAATCTATAAATAGAGTGATTGTGCGAGATTACGAAGCAGGGAGATCGCAAAAAAAAAAGAAATAAAGGAAAAGAAAAAGAAAGAGAGGGAGGGAGGGGAGCAGAGAGAAGAAAAAAAGAAGGTGAAAGCTGGATAAGTCTTTAATTTCTTATTTTCATTTTCTCTTGAGTTTTTTCTACTCTTTAATAATATATTTTTTTCTTCATTTGTTTCTTTCTTCTACCAAACTTTTTGGTGCCTTCTAATTTGGTCCTTTCTTTCTCTCCCGCTTTCTTTCTTTCTTTCTTTCTTTCTTTCTTTTCTTTCTTTCTTTCTTTCTTTCTTTTCTTTCTTTCTTTCTTTCTCTCCCTCTTTTTCTTTCTTTCTTTCTTTCTTTCTTAGCTTTGTTTGATCAGATTTACTTTCGTTTTCTACCCTTCCAAGCATTTCTTTCTTTCTTTCTTTCTTTCTTTCTTTCTTTCTTTCTTTCTTTCTTTCTTTCTTTCTTTCTTTCTTTCTTTTTTTTTTCTTAGCTCTATTTTCTTCATTCTTTCACAGAGTTAATTATTGTTTCTTTCTTTCTTAGAGTTACGCTTCCATTCTTTTCAAACGATTCTTTCTTTCTTTCTACACGTGGCTATCTTTCTCTGTGGGGTTTAAGCTCGCTATAATGTAGGTACCACCACAGAAAACGTGATCACTAAAGTTTAAAATGAACTTTTTAAAATGAAAATTATTTCTTGAAGCTTTCATTTTTGTTTTAATTTCAAACCAATAGATTAAATTTAATATTTCCAATAAGCAGAATTCTTTGCTGTATTTCAAAAACTAATTTAAATTGACTGGAAGGTGTTTTTTTTTTCATAAAATATCTGGTTACAGCCCTTTTTTAGTCTTCTTTCATCGCAATGTAATTTTCTTTATTAAAAATCTACAAAAATAAAAAATAATTCTCTGAAACTTTATTTGAGGGATATTAGCTGATTTAAATTCATCTGATTTGAAACAATTATTGTTTACTTTAAGTTAAAAATATCGCAGAAATGCATTTTTTAACACAGCGGTAGATGTTTATTTAAGTTGTTAACGTGTTTGACAGCTTGATAACAGATGGTTATTTTCGAATGTTGTTCTTCGGGGGATTTAGTCGTAAAAATAACTGATTATAACGTACTTTATATATAACTTTTAAGTACTCAGTAATTGTAAAAACTTAGGATCATTGTCTCCAAAATGTAATGCTTTATTAAAGTTTAGAAATTTTGGCTTTACATTTACTATAGTAAATTTAAATATAAATTTACTATAGCTCTTATTTTCTGATAATGTCGGGCACGTTTATGCAAATACAAAAACAAAAGAAAAATTCTTTTAAAAATTTCAAATCCATACATGAGCAGAACGAAAGAAAGGAAGAAAGAAAGAAAGAAAGGAAGAAAGAACGAACTAAAGAAAGAAAGAAATAAAGAAAGAAAGAACGAAAGAAAGAAAGAACGAAAGAACGAAAGAAAGAACGAAAGAAAGAACGAAAGAAAGAAAGAACGAAAGAAGGAAAGAAAGAAAGAAAGAACGAAAGAAAGAACGAAAGAAAGAAAGAAAGAACTAAAGAAAGAAATAAAGAAAGAAAAAAGAAAGAAAGAACGAAAGAAAGAACGAAAGAAAGGACGAAAGAAAGAAAGAACTAAAGAGAGAAATAAAGAAAGAAATAAAGAAAGAAAGAACGAAAGAAAGAACGAAAGAAGGAAAGAAAGAACGAAATAAAGAAAGAACTAAAGAAAGGAAGAAAGAAAGAAAGAAAGAAAAGCTAACTAACACTTGAAAGGAAATAAAAAAGAAAATATCCGTAGAAAGAAAGAAGCAAAAGGAAAAAATTGTGTTGGTGGCTGTTGTAAAAAGAGTTTGAGAGGAAGTGAAACAAGGCTGAGTCCATATAGCTTGAGTGAAGCTATATTCCACTAGAAATCTACTCCGGTAGCGAACCGTAAGAAGAAAATGGCCGACTACCTCGTAAAACGAGAAAGACGAAAACAGGGGGAAATCAATCAGTCCTGGAAAGTCAGGGAAAGATTAGATAGTTCCTTTATTTTCACCACAGTGTCAAAAAGTGTAAATGACGGTTAAAATTTAAAAAAATCTCACAAGAGAAATTTAACCAGTCTTTATCGTTTAATCGAAATGGAAAACAAGATTCACCGTTGATGGTAACAAACAGCAAAATTTCAGAGATGTAAGAAAAGATAAAAATAACACTTGTAAAGAATCAAAACTTTGAGGCAACATTTTATCCGTATTAAGAAAAAGGAAAACCGGCAACGAATTCATGTTGCTAAGTTATATTGTGCGGAATTATTCGCTTGTTTGTGAAACAAAAAAAACAAAACAAAACAAATTCGTTCAGTTTTAGAGTACAATTGCAGATCAGTATGTCTGGGGCCTGGCAAAGATATCAGGTGAATTTTGATCTGAAGTTGTCATTGTATAATACTCGATTAAGTGAATTATCTAGGAGGGAAATTATGCAAAAAAAAAAAATAAAATAAAATAAAATAAATAATTGATTTGTAAAAAATAAATGCTTTTGCATCATTAAGTTACGGATTTATTGATCCTCCAACGGACTTTACTCTTCTTATTCATCTTCTTTAAGGCGAGGGCGATCATGGCTCTCAACGACTTTCTATCCTTTCAACTCTTGGTTTGTCTTTTTACGATCTCTCCCACTCGCTGTTCGTCTATCCGTTTACACATGCTTGTTAGGTGGCTTGATTGCAATACGTCACGTGAGGAACAAATTCCCCAGACTCGTAACTGGAAGAACCGAATGAAAAAGAATGTTAACAACAAATACTTTTTCACACCCAATCCAGTTCTGCGGAATCAGAATCAACTTTGAGTTTAAGCAAACCAATGAGCCAATTGGAGTAAAGTGCCATGCAGATTTAAATTTTTCCCACTTGTGACGAATGCAGCTATCGATTTTTTTTGCATGCTAGTTAACATTCGTGTCAGTCAGCTGTTGGGTCTCACGCTGGCCAATAGAATCTTCCTGCCTATTCGTGGCAGCGAGCTATAGGCTCTCACTCTGGCCAGTAGAAAAATGGCCGCAAACTACATGAAAACTACCGTTGAAGCATGAAAAAAATCGACTATTTCCACTATCGATGGGAGTTGGGAAATGCAAAGTCGTTCTTGGCCTAATCACTAACTTAGGGCATGTGCATGTAAATTTTGGTGCAAATCCGTCGAAAATTGCGGCCGTGCATTCGTTACACACACACACACACACACACACACACACACACACACACACACACACACACACACACACACATCCTGCCTTTTATATATATATATATATATATATATATAGGGCTTATGTAAATATAAAAGTAAATATTGAAATCAACACCCAGAACTAAAAGTCTGTTTCATGCTAAACGCAATCATCAGACCATATAACTTTTGTGGGCGCGTTCCTCACACCAAAATAAGGACAAAAGACCACATAAACACATGTCTGCAAATCCTTTCATTTTGAGTTATTAAGTTTAAAGTGTACGGTAGACGCTGTTAAATGTACAATCCAAGATACAATCCAAAAATATGTTTACAAGTTTTGGGGGCGGATTCTTGATACAAAACAAAGTAAAATGTCCATATGAACATATGTCCAAAAGGCCATCGTTGTGCCCCAACACAGCAACTCGTGGCAAAGCCTCTTGCCATTACACACGCATGCACCCGTCGGATCATTGACTGGCGGACCCTTTCAAATACTCCTACACATGCCGAATAGTTTCGCAGGACCCATGACACGTTGATGAACTATCTCTACATTATTAATGTCTACTGTACGAGAAAATTGATTTAAGTGTCCCCACAGATAAAAAAAAAAGATTGAGGTCGGGGGAACGTACAGACCATGGAACCATCTACTTATTCTTCTTTCATGATAGATGTCAGCCAGTGCATCGCGAACAATGTGACTAAAATATGCTGGAGCCCCATCATGCATGAACCACATACGGCTTCGTATTAGCAGGGGTTGATCCTCTAGCAGACCGAAAGCGTGTTCGAAAGAAAGTACCTGTAGACAGTTCCTGGAAGACGTGCTGGGAGAGCATATGGATCTAACAGACAGCCACCTAAAATTCTAACACATATATTAATCGTAAACTGATGTTGGTGTCTAGCCTCCATTGTACCATGGGGATTCCGATCCGCTCTCAAATGTTGGATGTGTAAATTTGTTATTCCATCTCTTCCAAATGTTGCCTAATCTGGAAATCAAGACTGAAGAGACAAGAAAAAGATCGGCAATTTGTGCAATAAACCATCGGCAAAACTTCTCCCATGGTGAGTGATCAGGTCAAAAGACCCTTTACACGTTGCAAATGATACGGATACAGGATCTGCTCTTGAAGTACCCTCCATGCGATACTATGAGATGTACGACATGCTAGAGAAACTTGACGTGTGCTGATACCTGGATCGTCTCCGCCAGCCTGTAGAATTTGTTCTTCGTGGTCAGGCGTACGGGCGGATCTCGGTCTTCCTTGGTCCATAGTTTGTGGTTACACAGAACCTGTCTCAGCAACGCGACAATAAGCAGAAGCAAATATTGGTTGATTCGGATGATTTCGGTCTGGAAACGCAGTCTGATACAGTCGTGCAGCTCCACGTCCATTACCATTCGAAATCACTTGTACAAACGTAAGTAAAAAATTAATATAATTCTTGTCAGTTGTCTTTAATGAAACCTTTGTAAAACAAGCGTACCAATATAAGGGAACTGACCGGAAATTGTTGAATGCAAAATAGTGTTAGATGTGTGTTAAATGCACTTCAACACGTTGTTGCTACACTTGCAATATATTTTGTTGAGTGTTGTTTGATTTTGATATAGATGGTCTTGATTATTCGAAGTTTTTGTTTATTATTTCCGTAGTATATTGGTGTTGTCAACAAGTATTTTCCTGTATTTTGAAGGTGGACAGGGATCTGTTTTTAGATTTTGCGCAATAGAACCTGTATCCACCAAATGAAGTGTATAACGTCCTGATAATGTCGTAGTCGTCAATCCAATATATGTACTTACTTTTTGACAGAGATACAAGCTCCCAAAGGTCATTTAAACTGATATACAATCTTGGTCTTTTCCAAAACACGAGTTGATAGAGAAGAGTTATTGCATATGATTAGGTTGGTTTTGTTAAATTTAGTATAATATATAATTAGTTTTATTTTTTACTGAGATCAGTGGGGAATATATTAGTACTTATGAGATATTTTAGGACTTTTTCAGTTTTTTGTAGTTAGAATGTATTTCATTACGGTACAGTAGGTAGATCTGTTTAGAGGTATTTGAGGAAATATTATGTTCTTTTGATTTATGTTAATATTTCTAATGGCTCGTCTAATTCGTTCATCAAAGATGTAATTAGCAAAATCATTATTAATGAGAGTTTGTTTAATTTTTTTTTTAATTCAGTGTAGAAATTTTTTTCGTGGTGGAGTTAACTTTCGCACGGTTTATTAAATATTGTGTAATAGCTACTTTGTAGCAGTCAAAGCATTCACTTTCATAGTTTAAAACCATATAGCATAAACATGTGTACTCTAAACTAATGATCGCATACTTATCTTTAATAAAAATTTTCGGATATTCAGGCCGGTAGGCGAAAATAAATAAATATACTGTTTAATAAATAAATGGAATGGAGCGTCTACTCAAATATGAGTATCCACTAAAATATCGTTATATGTGTGTGTGTCTGTGTATATGTGTGTGTGCGCGCGTGTGTGTGCGTGTATTTAGGCAGCAATCCTTCTTTCATGCACGTTTCATTAAATATGACAGACAAGGCGCTTTGATTTAGTTTTCTATACAATTTCTCGTATGTTCTTATATTTTTTTCTTTTCGGCTGACATATTATATGAATATATAATATATTATCATAGCTCAATTAGGTCTCATTTAAATACTCATGGAGACCCACTGGAACCTATTCGTAACAGACTAGTTGATAACACAAATATAATTGCATCGTCTACATGTAAAAATAGTTTTAAAATAATGGAAGTTTTATTAATAAAAAAAAAAAGCTCAATGATATCAACTATGAAGATGGACACAATGTCTTGACCGTGTTTTGAAAATGAAAACATTATATAAAATACATACATACAACAATCTATTTCTTGTTAACAGTTAATATATTTCAACCTTGAAAATGGATAAATGTATAGCCGAAAGCGCTCGGAAAGAAAGAGCAATTAAACCATTTATATATAATTTGTTTACCGAAAAGAAAAAAAAATTATAAGATCACATGAGAAATTGTATATATTCTTTTCCTTCTATTTTAACCTCTCTGTATTTTATTTTTATATTTTCTTCGTTCTTACACCACATAAGGAAAATACTGGCTCAAAAAATCCATTTCAAAATGACTCGCTTTCATGTTCGGATAGTGAAATGAAGAGCAACTCGGAATGAGTAATAAGAGAGCCGAGTTCGATTTCCAGTCGAGTTCGTTGCATTTACAACGTATTAATCCGCCCCATCTCCCCCACTAAAAAAAATACAGGTTAGATATCTGGGTGATAGGTTTTCTCAATGAAAAATCCAGTTTCATTTTTATTTTATGATGAGTGTTTATATACAAGAGCAAAATTGTTATTGGTATTTCAATGTTTTTAGGTATGGGAACGCTCATCAGGTGAGTTGAAAAGTCAGGTAAGTTATGAAGGACACGAAGTGACATAATTCAATGTCAACTAAACGTCAGTGTGTAAGTGATATTTTTGAATTTTTTTATAAGTATTCTTTATACTTAAAAATGTTGGAAAAATCAATAACAATTTTGCTCTTGTATATAAACACTTGTTACAAAATAAAATCATCGTAGTTGCCTTGATAAAGCCTCTTAGCGGTTGTAACGCGTCGGCTAAGACAAGTTTTCTTTTTGTTTTCCTTCATATATGTATATATTGGAAAACAATATATAAATTTTTACATATCAAGAACAATTTTAGGGAAATCTATGTCAATTTGGTAAAGTTTTCGTATTTCGCGTTTCGTTCTTTACGAATTAATCGTACTGATGTCGTGTTTAGGTTGATGCAACTACACATTCCCCTCCTATCCATGGGTTAAATAGTAGGACTTATATAAAATAAATAATTATTAACTAAAATGAAAAGAAATTCTCATAATCCAAATATATGTTTCGGTTTTAAATAACGTTAAAAGGTTGATAAACCATAAAATAAAGAAATCAACCAATCAATTAATTTCTTCATTCCATGCTGTATGAGTGTGCGAGGTGGGGGTGGCGCACTGGTGAACTGATATCCAATTTCATTATACATTGCACATTAACAACAATAAATGAATATATAAAATTATAAAAAAGTTAACAAATATTTTATATTATATTATATCATAATTATATATTAATTAATATTCATAATGTTCATTTTATAATATTAATAATAATATATAATGTTTAATATATTATCAAATGGACAAAGTTCGACAATTATTTTAAAACATTTATTATGTACATACTTTCTTTTTATGGCATTTTTATAGCATTTACTTGAATATTTGTATCTATAAAAAGAATGTATAAACATAAAAATGTCTTAAAATAATGTTTAATCTTAAAAGGTGGCGAGGAAAAAATCTAGAATTATTTTTAGTATAAATTCTAGCGATGCTATTCTGCATCAAACATTCTTTTATTATTATTGCCAGCACTCACTACTAGGCATTATTTTCTATTTATAATTGTATAGCAAAGAGCAGTGAGGAACAAATATATAATTATTTTTACTAGATAGGTAAATAGCTCTAGTAATATCTTTATCTATAAAAGGCAGGATGTGTGTGTGTGTGTATGTGTGTAACGAATGCACAGCCGCAATTTTCGACGGATTTGCACCAAAATTTACATGCACATGCTGCAAGTTAGTGAAAAGGCCAAGACCGACTTAGCATTTCCCAACTCCCATCGATAGCGGAAATAATCGATTTTTTTCATGCTTCTACGGTAGTTTTCATGTAGTTTGCGGCCATTTTCTACTGGCCAGAGTGAGAGCCTATAACTGGTTGCCACGAATAGGCAGGAAGATTCTATTGGCCAGCGTGAGAGCCAACAGCTGACTGACACGAATGTTAACTAGCATGTTAGCATGCAAAAAAAATCGATAGCTGCATTCGTCACAAGTGGGAAAAATTTAAATCTACATGGCACTTTACTCCAATTGGCTCATTCGCTTGCTTAAACTCAACGTTGATTCTGATCCCGCAGAACTGGGTTGGGTGTGAAAAAGTATTTGTTGTTAACATTCTTTTTTCATTCGGTTTTTCCAGTTACGAGTTCTTTTTTTTAAAGCTGATCGTTTTGTGTTCATTTTGTTTAGTTCTTTTTTCGTAACAGATTTAATGTTTAGTATAGAGCTTAGAAAAAATTCGCAGTATGAGATAGGCAAGAAGTAAGGCATGTAGCAACATCAGCACGGCAAAGGGCACTCCATTAAAGGCAAGGAAGAGCAAAAATATTTTAAGTCAAGTGATAGCGATTGCTGTATGAGTCGTACGATTTTTGAATCAAGCACGGGCAACGCTGGGCCATGCTGCTAGTATATTTATAAACGGATAGACATATGCAGTAATTTATGTTTCTAAATAGATAGATAGATAGATAGATAGATAGATAGATAGATAGATAGATAGATAGATAGATAGATGGGAATAGACTGAGATAGATGTATGGACAGATAGGAATATATATATATATATATATATATATATATATATATATATATATATATATATATATATATATATATATATATATAATGACAATTGATAATTAGTAGGGTTCATTCCAAGGAGGATATTAATCCAAAGAGAGGTTGATGTAAGAATAGAGCACTATAATAATGAATACAATATCCTTAAAAAAATTAATTTAGTTATAATTTATTTCGTGGGCTTCGGATACATACATACATACATACATACATATATATATATATATATATATATATATATATATATATATATATATATATATATATATATATGTATGTATGTATATACATAGACTGAGATAGATAATGAATAGAATGTGATAGATAGATAGATAGATAGATAGATAGATAGATAGATAGATAGATAAGTTTGGGTGTAACTCTGAGATTCACGCAGCAATCTAGCCTGATATTGAAAGCTGTTCTTTTACTTAATGCGCGATATCAAAAGTCGTTTATTAATAATTCAGCAATCTGATATTCACAAAGATGAGGCAGTCATCTTTTCGCCCTCCTGTCGTGATTATTTATAACGGTAAAAAACTCCAAATTCAAAAAGAGTTTGAACGCCTTTTCTAGTCATTATCGGTTCATATAGAAAGCGAAAAAAAATAGCCAATTTACATAAGAATCAGATAACGTCGTTGGTCCTATCAGGACAGTTAATTTATGTGAAACTTTTCGGATGTATTATAACACGAACCAGAAGACTCGGAGACACGATGATACGATAGAGTATTGTTATCTTTTTTGAATATATTTTAATCATTTCCCCACATGCAAGGGAGTGAAGCCACTAAGAAACAAGGGGTTACTAGGTGTGAACGAATTAGATAACAGAAACATTCTTAAGGAGTGAGAACAATAGAAGAGTAATCAAGAAGACAGTAAATAACAAGTGACATTGCATTTAAATATTTGATGATCAAAGATACCTGGAAAGCATGGAACCGAAAGAGAGTTCCACAAGCGAGAATTGCGACAAAAGAAATTGTTAGCATAGAAATTACGGTTACATTTAGCCAATTCAATGTGAACTGATGAGAACTACCCGCCAATCTAGTACTGCGCTTAAATTCCTAAAAAGCGAAGAGCAATATTTATTCTGTTAAATACACAGAAATGTGGTACAAGGCCGAAAAGGGGGTTTGGGGAAAGGACGGTCTTCTTCTGTCTTAACTATAACTTAGCTAGCCGCAAACACAGACCCAATCGTACGAACAATATTCCTTACACCAAAACAACACATTCATACGCACCTTTCTTACTACAACCACCATAATACCTCACTGTCTCTATGTAAATACTAAATAGTCCCCATATTTACAATTCAGTGTCTGTTGGAGGGGGAGGGGAATAAATTAACAAAAAGCGAAGAGCTCATTAAAAAATTGCCATGAGAACATCTATAGAAAAGGCAGAGGGAATCAACTTTAGAGCAGAAGTAAAGTAACTGAAGCTAAGGCGCCAGATCAGGACCGATAATATTGCTGATTCTTGTTTGGATTTTATCAAGAATCTCTAAATATATAGCAAGAGAACCGGACCGTATGTGACAATAATATTCAAAGCATGGGCGAATGTTAGACTTATATATATATATATATATGTAGGATAGATTTACTGAGAGGGAAGGAAAAGAACACGTTTCCAAGAGACAAAAGATGACGATTGACTTTGCATTTCAATTTCTTTAAAGATCGTAGTCGACAGGAAATCGAGAAGCCGGAAAAATGTTTTACAAGCGAGTACGACAAAAGAAACTATTAGGATAGAGCTGATGGTTGCATCTAGCTATTTCAACATTGAAAGGCTGAGACCTAACTGCCAATCTAGTACTGCGCGTAAATTCGAGATAGTCGAGATATCAAAGAGGAAAGCTCATCAGGACAATTAGCATGAAAATATTTATAGAAAAGCTACAGGGGAGCTATGTTATATCGGTAGGAAAATGACTGAAGTCGAGATTCCTGGTTAGAATCGGGGACGTTGGATTTTCACAAGAATTTCTAGTAGAAGCAACAGACCAGATGTAGCAGCAATATTCGGTTAACGGACGAATGGTAGATTTATATATGTGCACTACAGATTCTGGCGAGAAAAAATGTCTAACACGACTTAACCAATCCATAGTCGATTAGAGACTCTAGTACTTTGCCAAAATAGGTAACAGGTCGATAGTTCGAAGGATGATACGGTTTCCCAGAGTTCTTAAAGGCAGGTACTACAGAGAAGGATTCAGCATGGCATCTTTTATAGAGCTTGGAGAGAAAAGGAATCAGTTCAGGAGCACCTTTCTTAAGGATCATTGCAAGGATAATATAGAGTTCTCATGCATTGTGAGGAATCAAGTTTGGAGACGATAGCGGAAACCATGGAGTTATATGCATATCGGACAATAGAGACTCAGTTCTAAGTGGAACGTCAGGCAAAGATAGACTTGATGGGTTCGGTGTAGCTGGGTAGTGTAGTAACTAAAAAGAATTCCAGAAACTAACCAAAGTATTAAGATATAGAGTATCATTAAAGAGATTGTTGAAATATGTAATAATTCATCTTCTACATGACAGGGAATGGTAGATAATCTTTTCACAGATGAACAAGGGATGTGAAGCGACGGTGTTGTAGTTATACTGATGGATGATTCGAATACCATGAACAGAGCATGTGAGTAACAAGAAAGTCTTAAAGAAAGAACAACTAGGAAACCTATACCTAAATTCAGTCAGTCGAAAATTTCTTGGACGCATAACAAGAAAAGGAGAGCGAGAGAATTTAATACTCACGTGACATACTGAATACAAAAAATGCAGGGAAAAGCAACAAGTAACCTAGTTAATGAGATTTGGGAATGGCTGACAGATCGGAGACAAAGATGAACATGGCAAAAGTCGTGCAGTTCTGGAGATCCATTACACAGGTCAACATGATTTTTGGTGCCAAGAAACAAATCACGTTTTTAAGCTAATTTGATGGTACTGATTCTGAAAATGACTTTAGTTTTTCATGGTTAGCTACCATTTTTGCTCTACTGAATTTGATCATTTTTGGAAAAAAGATCAATTTACGATCTTGTCTGGTCACAAAATTTAGTTAATAAAGGTCGTAGAAATCCATCAATTTTCAGGCAAGCCAAGCAATTTATCTCAGCTACCTGAAATAAACTATTTTTATATATAAAAATTGTTTTTGAGTCAAAAATTTAAAAATAAAAGTAGCGAATTTTTCCAATTAATCGACAAAATTCAAATAAACTTTATCAGTAATACACTTTAATAAACCTGATAATTAAGGCGACATAAAAAAAATGAAACCCTAAAATCTGTTTGATATTCATAAATTTATCCCATCCCATTTATCCCTTCACTACGGAAGGAAACCAAGCACAATTAGAGCATTTTGTTTTCACAGTTGGAAAGAAACTCCAACTAAAGACATCCCAATTAAATGCAACTATTCCATTGTACATGATACTGCTGGAGTATCAAAAGGGGTATGACAGACAATCAAGAAAGAGAAAATTGTTTCCATAGTTCTTATGTTCACGAAGGTTTTATTGCTGCTGTTAGTTTATTAAATGATTTGATACAAATACTTGTTGGTCTGGGTTTATTCAATTGTGTTATTTTTAAAGACTTAGGGTTTGATTGTTATTCCAAAAATATTCTCAATAAGCAGACCAATATTTGTTGGTTTAAATACGAATTGAGAGGTTTCTACGATTTTATTTTGAGAAATATTGCTATCGGTCAATATCATATACAGAAAACAAGTGAAAAAAATGATTTTTTTTTCCAAAAATGAGACATCTTGTACAGTAAAAACTGTAGCTAACCATGAAAAAATAAGGTCATTTTCAGGTTCAGTACTCTCAAATTAGCTAAAAAAGATGTTTGGTGTCTCGACACCATTTTCAAGATTTTTTTTGCTGACCAGTGTTATCATCGAAGTCTAGAAGGGAGATGTAAAAGTAAAATAATATATATTTATAACGTGAAGAGTTCATGATACAAAATAACACGACGTAGTTTTCTTATATCTCGGTATTTTTTAAGTGAAAAATCATAGATGTCTTCCTTTGTGTGTCGTATACCTTCAGGATTTTGGCGTTCATGGCCCTCCAATTATTATCTTCTGTAACTTCAAGCGATGCTTGTCCCCTTAATATCTCTCAGGTTCACGTTCTGCTATCCATTTACACAAGCTCGTTCGGTAAACTAGTCGATGTTTTCATCTGCCCTTCTTGCTCTTAATACTCTCGTGAGTGTCAAATTCTCCAGTCCTTCTCTCCACATTGTGTCCTAAAAATGTCAACCGTCTCTTTCTGAATCTAAGTATACGTGCTATTTTCATTTCAGTTTTTCTTAAACCATCCTCGTTTATCACATGCTCTGTCCATAGCATTCTCAGCATCTTTCTGTAGAACATTTCTGTTGTCTTAAGTATCGTCTTCATCTGTGGGAAAATTATTCAGTATTCATTGCCATAGAGTAAGAGATATACTACTGTCAGATAGGTATAAAGTGTCGCTGCCGACATCTGAGTTTGAACACGAATCGCCAAAGAGCAAGCACAATCGACTTCATGTTGAAATAATTAGATCACGTGACGGATAAAGGAAAAGTATATATATATATATGGGAATTAGCGGCGAAGTATCGTTCGAAGACGTTACTATTATTGTATCTGTGGTTTACAAATGAGGAGGCACGGTGGAATAATGGATAATGGCTCGGATTGAGGAATCGGAGAGCCGAGTTCGAATTCCAGTCAAATCCATTACATTCATTTACGTGCTAATACCCTTGGGAAAGGTACTAATCCTCTACTTATACTCCCCCAACTGGGTAAATATATATATATATATATATATAGCCTTGGATGGCAACTGGTCTACCGCAGAAAGAAATGGCAACGTACTGCGTCGTCAGTCATGTATCGAAAGATACTTGATCGCCTAAGCGTGTATCACGCAGGGCACATAACTGACTGATTTACAAAGTCTCTCTTACAAACGGGCATTAAAAGATTACATAGCAGTTGAGCACATTTTTCCTTGTTACTGATGAAGTTTCTTTATACTTTGTTGAGCATTTAGAAGGCACCTTTCGTGGTTCTAATGTGCATTCGAATTTTGCTGTCATATTACCATCGTTTGTTATAACATTTCCAAAACAGTTAATTTCTGTACTTCCTCAATTATGAATACCAAAAAATGCAGGGAAAACCAACAAGTAACCGAGTTAATGAGATTTGGGAATGGCTGACAGATCGGAGACAAAGATGAAAGTGGCAAAAGTCCTGAAGCTCTGGAGATCCATTATGCAGGTCAACATGATTTTTGGTGCCAAGAAACAAATCACGTTTTTAAGCTAATTTGATGATACTGATTCTGAAAATGACTTTAGTTTTTCATGGTTAGCTAACATTTTTGCTCTACTGAACTTGCTCATTTTCTGTACTTCCTCAATTATGATAGCTCCAATATATAGCTCGTATTGCAACTCGCATCTTTGGCACCATAAATCGCATCTTGCTAACAACTATATATTCTATGTTATAAAACAATGTCGTCGTCGTCGTCGCCGTCGTCGTCGTCTTCTTCTTCTTCTTCTTCTTCTTCTTCTTCTTCTTCTTCTTCTTCTTCTTCTTCTTCTTCTTCTTCTTCTTCTTCTTCTTCTTCTTCTTCCATGTACCGTGTTTTTTGAGGACGTTGTCGATCATGGCGATTTTAAGCACGGCTGATGGTTGCCCTGACAAATGGGGACGCAACACATTTTCTTTTTATTACGTTCCTCGAATACTTTCGCCGGTAGGCATTATTCTCAAACTAAAAATAAGATTTACATGAATAAGAATATATTATTATTATTATTATTATTATTATATGATTATTTTTAGTTTTTTGGGGTTTTTTTTGCTATGTACACTTCCTCTTTTCGGTGTTTCTTGTCATGATGCCAAACTTCAGATAGGATAATTAATTTTGGTACATTTCAATTAGTCCAATTTATGCACTATATATAACGAATTAATGGATTAAGAGATTTGATAA
The DNA here is from genome assembly GCA_964036315.1 of Acanthosepion esculentum. Classification (NCBI taxonomy): domain Eukaryota; kingdom Metazoa; phylum Mollusca; class Cephalopoda; order Sepiida; family Sepiidae; genus Acanthosepion; species Acanthosepion esculentum. Next base: position 48,244,079 of record OZ038512.1, read on the forward strand.
TTTGATTTTATATATATATAAATTTTCATGGCTCACACTTCCCGACAGTAGGAGTCCCTTCAGCTCAGGGAAGCAAGTAATGCTTCCCTGACAACTACAACCTTCAAAAATTTAAATGCAACGTCAATCACATACGGGTATCCACTAAAAATAACGTTTGAAGTAATAAAAATACACTATATATATATATATATATATATATTTATATTTGTGTGTGTATGTGTGTGTGTGTGTGTGTGTGTGTGTGTGTGTGTGTGTGTGTGTGTGTGTGTGTGTGTGTGTTATGTTATCTCCCAGCGAGAAATAGGAACAGTTACTGCCTTTTGGAGAGGACGTTTCCAGCAGTCAGCACTGTCAGTCCGACCGGACATTCTTGCTGTAACACTCGTTTGTATATGTTTGTATTACTTTTTCTCTTAATATATTTGTTTAATTCAATTCCTCTCTTGTGTCTTTATTATGGCCCTAACAAGGCCGCAACAATATATATATATATATATTCGACGAGAGAGTCGATTATATACATACATACATACATACATACATACATACATATATATATATATATATATATATATATATATATATATATATCAGGTATATTTAGGCAACAAAAATTAATCCGAATAAGTTTTGTTTAGTTCAACCGGCAAAGTTTATTTTTCATTGTTTTTTTACTGTTTTCATATAGGAAGTTCTTAATCGGGATCGAAATTCTGATAAATTTTGTTCTGTTTTCTTCAAGTACTTTCGAGCGTCTGGGTCATTATGAATCACTATGGGGCAAATTGGACAGCTATGGGTTCAATAGTAAGGTAGACTGAACTCTTAAAACTTGGTTGGCAACCAATATAGAAGAATGAAAACTCTGTTAAAACCTGACGAACGTCGTTTGCACGGCACGTGCACCAGTTCTCTGCGTTTGGTACTCGCGAAAAGTTTTGTCGCTTCGGCACAAGTCTTTACTATTGTAATCCAGTCTTATATCTGTGTTGTCTGGCTGTTCGGTTTTTGAGTTTCTTTAACAAAGTTAAAGTCCATCATATATATACATATATATATATATATATGTGTGTGTGTGTGTGTGTGTGTGTGTGTGTGTGTGTGTGTAAATTTAAGATTTAAGAAACAGCCAATATTTTTATATATAGTGCTCAATATTAAAAAATATTGAAATAATATTTAAAATAGAGCGTTAATAATATTATATGAAAAGATTACTGAACTTTTGAATATCAATTTTAGCCCGGCATCGATGTTTCGTGGTAAAATTTCCAGTCTTCAGGGTTTGTGATTGTCTGAAGACTGGAAATTTTACCAAGAAACATCGACGTCGGGATAAAATTGATAATTAAATGTTAATCTTTTCATATAATATTATATACGCATATATGTATGTATGTATGTATGTATGTATGTATGTATGAGAGAGAGAGTGTGCGCGTGTGTGTGTGTGGAAGTGTATAAATCTAACCAACTAGGCATCGTGATTGTATAGTAACTGAACAATGCTAATTCCATCTGTATCATTTCTTTTGTTGAAAATTCTTCTTCTTCTTCTTCTTCTTCTTCTTCTACTACTACTACTACTACTTCTTCTTCTTCTTCTATGGGATGACTCCCTTCAGGCCGTGGGCGATAATGGCACACAATTCCCTGTCTATTGTAGCTCTGAGTAATGTTTGGCTTCGTTATCTATCCTTGTCCTGCCATCCATTTACACAAGGTAGGTTATGCGCTGCTTTCCTCTGTCCCTCTTGTCTTCAATATGTCGTGTGAGTGTCAAATTTCCCAAGCCCACTTTCCTCATTATGTGTCCTAGAAATCCATTTTTCTTTCCGTCGTTTCTAAAACTTCCTCGTTACTGACATGTTCAGTCCATGACATTCTCAGCATCCTTCTGTAGAACCGCATTTCTGTTGCTTCAAGTCACTTCTTCATCTGTGAGGAGATTGCCCAACATTTACTGATATATAGATGGAACGTTATTACATAACAGTTCCATTACTTTGTCTTTGATTCTAACGAGATTTCCCTCTTTCTTGATATTTTGCTTAGTTTCCGGAAGGCATCTTTTGCTATCCCAATATGCCTTCAGATTTTGGTGTCAACTTTTAGTTCCTCTGTTAAAACACTGCCACAATATTTGTAATTCGCATGTTGGGCATTTTTGTTTCCTGAAGGAACAAAATCATGAAAGCCCAAATATGCGTATCGAGACAACAAACTTGTTTCCTGTTACCGAGCATTAAAAAGTTCTGAGGTAGTTGACTGAAATGAAGAATGCTAACCATTTCCTCGGCTGCAATTTTTAAAAAAAATACCTGAAACAGGGGAAATTTCTATCTGAATATGTACTGAAAAGATCCCCGGCCCGACAAAGAACACCTTACCTGCAAAAATCAGATGTTTTCTCATCGGAGCCGAGAAATGATTCCGACCGAAAAACTTTTCCGCGCCCTCTTGTAGTTCTACCGTAATGTGAAATTCTGTAGACCCTAATGACTATTTTGCATGGTTTGTATCCTTTTCTCTACGCACAACGGAAATTTACAATCCCCTTGAAAGCAGCACCTGCAGAAGCCGCTCTGTCGGCGGAAGTTATTTACCGAAGGTTTAATGGCATCTCAGAAAATTCTCCGCCTTTTTCACATCAACGATATTTGGATTAAGTTGGAAAAAATCTGTGAAGTGGAAGAAAGTAGATAAATAGAACATTGTAAACTATTCAGCCTGTGTATATACTTAACATGTGTGTGTGTGCGTGTGTGTGCGTGTGTGTGCGTGTGTGTGCGGGTGTTCAAAACGGCAAGTTCCTTTGAAAGTTCACACCTGACATCAAACGACTTATTCGATACGAGAAGAAACTCACCAAAAGGCTATATATATCTCTAACGAATATATATATATATATATATATATATATATATATATATATATATAAAAGGTTAATGGTCAGAGTTGAATCAGACCAGGAAACAGTGCTCAATACACGTGTGAAAAAAATAAAATAAATGTAAAAATAACATGTGGAGGTTTAAAAAAAAAAAACTAATGAACGCGATATTATTTTAAATAAATAAATAAACAAATACACGACGAAATTTCTCGAACATTCAGGCCGGTAAATGTAATTAATACTGTTTAATTAAAAACAGACCATTTACTCAAATAAGTTGTATCCATAAAACATATTAGATGAAATGGATTAAAAAAATGTAAATTTTAAAATATTTGTCGTATTTAATCCATTTCATCTAACATGTTGTCATTGTTTATGTTAGGTTACGTATCGGAACAGAAATGAATTATCGAGGAAGTTCTTCGAAGTAATTTGGATTTTACTAATCTGGAAGTTCTCTGTGGCTGAATGCTTAACAGTACGTCAGGTTATATGACGATTTTCTTATGGGATTCAGGTTCGATTCCTGTCGGAAACATACCCAAGTATAGGATTGGTTTACAGAATAAATTCCAATAACCAAAAATACTATTCATAAAACAGTGATCAGTACAGAGTAGAGCAAATATAATTTATTCGAAAATTATATACATTATTTGGACTATTGTCCCCATCCTTGTTGCCATATTTATCACAACATTTCGGCCGTTGTACGCTCCGGCCTTCTTCAGGTGGTTGGAATGTCGAACTGAACCCTTTATTTCGCTAACTGGGGTATACTGTTCTAGTTCCACGTGCCATGTCTAATGGATGTCAGTTATCAGTTATCGCCTGTTAATTCACCCCTCCAAGTTCTCCACTGTCTTAACCAGGTATTGAACTCACAACTCTTTGGGTCCTGTCACTGGATCTAACCAACGCCTTAAGGACACATGGCACAGTGGGTAAAAGTGTTGGTTATTAAATTACTAACTGGTCTGAAGATATGGACAAGAGTTCCATGAAATAAATTTATTACCACCTGATCTGATGGAATTTTTGTTTTCATTATATATATATATATATATATATATATGAAGAAAAGTAGTCTTAAGAGGTGCTATATTTATGGGATAAAGTGCTTAATATCAGAGATAGAGCGTGTGTAAATATAAAAGTGAACATAGAAGTCAACACTTAGAGGCGACAGTCTGTTTCATGCTAGACACAATCGTCAGGCCACGAGTGCTGTTATTTTCTCGGCTATTTATATATACAGTTCAGTGATGCATTCCAGGTAGTCTATTTTGGCGGTTATTTTACAGGAAGTCGTTTATTTGTTTATTTATTTATTTGGGTTAAATTATTTTACTTGTTTTTATTTAATTATTATTTTTTTTTTTTATCTTGTATATTTATTTTTTATTTTTATTAGTCGGTGTTTTTATATCGCTTATTTAATAGTTTTTTCTTGGTTTGGGAAAATAAAGATATTTATTCAATTTGGGGGTTGATTCTTGTAGTTTATTCTAACTATTATTTTGGCGGGAGCAGTTTTTAATTTGATTTTTACTTCATGTATTTATTTGGATTGATTATCTTTATAAACCATACAGAAAACCCAATGATAAACCACTCTATATACACACATCTTCCAACCACCCGCCTTCTATAATCAAACAGATACCAAAATCAATTAACCGCAGGCTTTCCGACAATTCCTCCAATGAATCCATATTTAAAAAAGCTAAGAAAGATTACGAAACAGCCCTAAAAGATAGCGGATTCCCAGCAACACTCACATACTCACCACAGAACACAAAAAAGGCCAACAGGACAACAGATATCATATGGTTCAACCAACCGTACAGCAAAAACGTAAAAACAAACGTAGGAAAAATATTCAAACTCAAACACAAACACTTTCCAGAATCAAGCACCCTACACAAAATATTCAACAAAAACACAGTAAAAATCAGCTACAGTTGCACCGAGAACATAGCACAAATAATAAAAAAGCACAACAGAAAAATTATCAACAAACCACACGAACAAATTAAACCCACGTGCAACCGCAGAATAAAGAACGAATGTCCCTTAAACGGTAATTGTTTACAAAACAACGTAATATACCAAGCCACGATAAAATCACCAGATAATGAAGAAAAAGTATACATAGTAGTAACTGAAGGACACTGGAAACAAAGAAATTATGCACACAAAACATTTTTCACAAATAGTAAATATGCGAACAGCACAATGCTTTCTAAGTATATCTGGGAAATTAAAAACAAAACGCACATCACACCAAAATATCTTGGAAAATAAGGAAAAGATCATCAGCCTACAACAACCAATCAAAAACTTGCAAACTTTACTTGGAGGAAAAAATAGCTATCATTACCTTCCCAGACCAAAATAAATTATTAACTAAAAGATCCGAGCTAATCTCAAAATGCAGACATGAAAACAAATTTTTACTACGTTACTTAAAAATCGAAAACGGAAAAAAATAAAAATAAAAATAAACAAAATGACAATAAAATAAGCAAAATATATTGACCCAAACAAATTACCAAATCACACCCGTTAGGATAGACTAAATAGAAAAAAAAAATAAATAAAAAACAAAATCAATAGACCCAAATAAATAAAGTAAATAATAAACAAATTAACAAACCATTATGACCAAAATATTAGTTAGACTATAAAAATCAAACCAAAAATCGGACAAGAAATAGCTATAACTGTTATATAACGATAAAAGAAAAACAAATGCTACGTAACTTAAAAATCGAAAACCGAAAAGAGTAAATAAAAATATACAGTATAATAAATAAATAATGAAAAACTATTAAAATAAATGAATCTAAATTCATCCAAATAAATAAACTAACAAACCGATCCCGATAAAATAACAGTTAGAAAAAACAAATAATGATAATCAATCCAAATAAATACATTAAGTAATAAACAAATTAAAAAACTGCTCCCGCCAAAATAATAGTTAGAATAAACTATAACAATCAACCCCAAAATTGAATAAATAGCTTTAATTATCTTCCCAAACGAAAACAAAACTATTAAATAAGCGATATAAAAACACCAACTAATAAAAAAATATATCTATAAGATAAAAAAAATAAAAATAAAAAATAAATACAAGCAAAATAATTTAACCCAAATAAATAAATAAACAGACTACCCACAATGCACCACTGACCCGTATATATAAATAGCCGAGAAAAATAACAGCACTCGTGGCCTGACGATTGCGTCTAGCATGAAACAGACTGTCGCCTCTAAGTGTTGACTTCTATGTTCACTTTACATATATATATATATATATATATATATATATATATATATATATGAGAAAAATATATTTTTATGTATGCTATATTTATGAATAAAGTACTGAGTACAAGGGACAGAGCGTGTGTAAATATGACAGTGGTTCCCACCGAGTGGCGCCATTCTATTTCATATCTGAACGCAATCTTCGGGCCCTGAACATTGCGTTCAATGAAACCATTACCAACGAATTATTTTACTATTTCTTTTTTATGAGCCCTTCTCAGTACGAGTTTTAATTAAAGAAACAGTCTTATGCTTGTTGGTAAGAGAGGGACGGGATAGCCCCAACAAATGGCACACCAATGAAATTTATCGGATATACAGAGGCATTGACGACTTCGGGTTTCGGTCAGGGGATTCGCTTATTAACCAGGTGCGACTTTACTAATATCTTTATCAGCTTTTGCTCTAAGCCAGCTGGCGCCTCGATCTACCTGATTTTGAAAGGATTGCTTCTATATTTACCCTGAAATAAACAAGCTGGGGCTTGTTCCCAGTCAAAGTTCGCAGGACTAATTCGGTCGGACGTCATTGAAAGGACAGGCTGGGTTGCGTCGGCGGTAGGGAGTCATGAAATTCGTTTATTTTATTGTTATTCCGTAAACTAGTTTTATGGCGATACCTCAGTTACTTTTCCTCCCCCCCCCTCTCTCTCTCTATCAATCCCTTCCTCTCCGCTTTTCCTCTCTCTCTCTCCTTCTCTCCCTCTCTCTCCCTCCCTCGTGTATTTTGTCGATTTTATTCTCCCACGCTATCTTTTACATGATCCTTTTAACTTTTCTTAAACTCTCTCTCTCACTTCACGCACAAATACAGAGAGAGAGAGAGAGAGAGAGAGAGAGAGAGAGAGAGAGAGAGAGAGAGAGAGAGAGAGAGAGAGAGAGAGAGAGAGAGAGAGCGAGCGTAATAGTTAACAGCACTGAAAACGTCATCGGCGAAACGAATTCGAATTTCAGCTGAGTGTTTATATTCATATCCCAATAATACTATTAGGAAAGGCATGAGTCCAAGTTCCTGCATTCTATTACCTTGATGAAACAAAGGCTCATCGTTGATAGACAGGTAATTGTCCTGATGGACTTTCCTATATGGATTGGCGGGGGGTATTATTAACACTATTTTGTTTAGTTTCTTGTATATAGTTTTTGTTCATTTTTGTAAATATTCATTGGCATTAAGATTTTTAAATTGTTATTTTATTCTCCTCCCCCCACAGACAATGAATTAAACATATGCGGATTAGTTAGGACTTTCATAGAGACATGAGGTATTATGGTGAATGTAGTAGGAACGGTAAGTAAGAATGCGTTGTTTTGGTTTGGTATGTTTGGGTCAGTGTTTGTGGCTAGCTAGCAGTTTAATGTTAAGACAGATGAAGACCGTCCTTTTCCCCATTCCCCCCTTTTGGCCTTATGCCACATTTTGCAAATAAATATCACTTTCCTATATGGTACCTAGACTTAATGAATTTTAGAGCTGTACTAGATTGACAACAAGGTCATTTTACATTTGAATTGGCTAAATATAACGGTAAGTTCTTTGCAGACAGTTTCTTTTCTTGCTTGTGGAACTCTCTTCCTTAAATGTAATGTCAATCGTTATCTGCTTTCTTCTTGATTCCTCTTCTTCTATTATTCTCTCTCCTTAATAATGTTTTTCTTTTTCGTAGTATTTCCCACTGAATAACCACCTTGTGACTTTGTGGTTTTATTGCCTTACTTGGGATTAATATAATTTTTAAAAGTATTCGCTAATTTCTTTAGCTTTACTATTATTATTATTATTATTATTATTATTATTATTATTATTATTTCACCCAAAGGAAGGTGATAAATTGAAAATCTGAGAGCCAAGTTCTAACTCCAACCGGATTCGTTATATTCACTTACGCGCGAAGACCCGTGGAAATGTTATGAATCCACCTTTTCTCCCCCAGCTGTGGGTTAATTAGTAGAACGTGTATCATATCATTAACTCATCACCTAAAAAATCTTATACTGTAAAAATATTATCTGGCATTAAATAATCTGTAAACGGTTGATAAGCCGTAAAAACAAATGAATGAATGAATCAATATATATATATATATATATATATATATATATATATATATATATATATATATATATATGATTATTATGATATTATATGATTATTTAAGCATACATACAAATGCATATACACACATTGCATTCTATCGTTTTCGAAGCTGATCAAAGCTTGAATGCAGAAATGCATTATCGAATCTATTTTCAATCAAATCTGTTTGTCAAATTTAAAAACGTTGTCGGGATTCCTATATCCTAATATATATATATATGTATATGTATGTATATATATATATATATATATATATATATATATATATATATATAGATAGATAGATAGATAGATAGATAGATAGATAGATATGCCTACATGCCAACTAAGAGGGTGCTGGACGGACGCTCACCATTTTACGTTACATAAATGAAAAACGCGTGCATTCTTCGGGTGACTGACGGAAACAACTGGCGTGTAATGTATTTATTCCTCCTCGGTGAGCACAAGATTCTAAACGGCGAGATGCTATCATACATCGGGTGTGCGGGTGGTCTAATGGATAACGGCACGGAATGCAAAAGAGATTTCCAGTTCAAAACATTCACTTACGGGCAATTTCAAGTTTAGTACATTTAATTACGGGCAATTTCCAGTTCAGTACATTCAGTTACGGGCAATTTCGAGTTCAGTACATTCACTTACGGGCAATTTCAAGTTTAGTACATTTAATTACGGGCAATTTCGAGTTCAGTACATTCAGTTACGAGCAATTTCGAATTCAGTACATTTACTTACGGGAAATTTTGAGTTTATTACATTCAATTACGGGCAATTTAGAGTTCAGTACATTCACTTACTTGCAAATGCACTTGTGAAACTATGAATCCATGTGTGTCTGTGTGTGCGTGTGTGAGGGAAGATAATGAGCAATGAGACGAAATGGAAAAAGCAATAAACTACGTGTTTCGCCGAGAGCGTCTGTTCTCTTTGGCTTCTTCGGGTTAGAATGAAAGAAAAATACAACGAGAATGAAAAACAACAAACTGATATACAGAGAGACAAGCACTCGCAGCATGAATGAAATAAGCTCATTTGTTTCATGGTTCACACTTATCCTCAGAGATCCCAACGCATTTTTTCTTACGTTCAGTTTTGTCATTTTTTTCATTCTAACCTGAAAAAGCCCGGGAGAGCAGACGCTCTCGGCAAAACACGTCGTTTATAGTTTTCCACTTTGTCTCATTATTTTCACTTTTGTCTCGGATACTACAAATACACACACGCACGCACGCACACACACACGTATGTGTGTGTGTGTGTGTGTGTGTGTGTGTACAGGGTGCGATGAGTAAATTGTCGCTATTTCATATTTTTAAATTCGCGCATGCGCATTGTCTGTTTTTGTCGACTGCACAGTATAGTAGTTGGGCAACGTCTGTGAGAAAAAGAGTACCATGACGCATTTCACACCGCCAAATTAGAAGTGCGATTCACGCCGGATGCTGCAATACGAACATTTCAGTGAGTTCCGGTTGTCAAACTGCAGACAGTGAAGAGGATTCGAAAAAGGTTGGTGATATATCTAGTCAACATCATCGTGTTTGGAGTGATTACGTGTGATGGCGACGTTATGCCTCCATTCATCTTCCAAAAGGGCTTCAGACTCAACACAAAGTCCTATATAAAGGGCGTTGAAGAGGGTGGCTGCTGGAAGATCTTATATCTGGCAACAGGACACTGCACCATGCCACACAAGCAGGAGAACCCAGTCATGGCTGTCAGATAATTTCTGCGACCACATCACCCCTGACATCTGGTCACCTAACTTCCTAGACAACAACCCTCTTGATTATTATGTGTGGGGTGCAGTTGAGCGAGAGACCTGCAAAACTCCTTGTAACACCAAAGATGAACTGAAGACGAAGATTATGGCAGCATTCACCAACTTAAACAAGGAGACCGCCCAGAAGAGTTGCAGGAGATTTCGAAGTCGTCTGGAGACCGTGGTTGAAGCCAATAGCGATTTCATTGAATAAATTAATTCTGTAGTATTTCAAGATATTTTTGTGTAATTTTGTTAAATATATCTGTTAAAATGAGATGTCAGTATTATATTCAAATATGCGTAATTTAGACGACAATTTATCCATCGCGTATATATGTGTGTGTGTGTGTGTGTGTGTGTGTGTGTGTGTGTGTGTGTGTGTGTATACAGTGGGGTGAAAACAAATATTTGTACATATACAAATGTTTAATTTATTGTATTTCCAACTAATGAATAAACACACTTTTCATATAATTAACTGTACACAGATGCATAATAACTAAATATGCATAGAAAACAGAAAAAAAACATTTGATTTAATAGAAATAAATCCCGTTTATCCATCTTAATGAATGAAAAAAGTATTCGTACAATGCAAATTTTAGATTTTAAAACTTTTAAATTGCTTTAATACTCTAGATCATTCAAATGGAATATTCTAGAATGTTTCAATAATGTTATGAGTAGTTATTTTTAGCCTAAAAATATAAACAGTACATTCTGTAATTGATATTCGTGCAAGAAGTTTTTCATCATGGCAAGACGTAAAGAATTGACAAATTCACTAAAAGAACGGATTGTTAAGCTCTGGAAAGAAGGTAACATTTACAGGAAAATCTCAGACAACCTGGATATTCCATTTACTACTGAGAGTTCATTCATTGCAAGGCATAAAAACTCAAAACTGTTGAAAACCAAAGAAGAACAGGTGCTCCACGGAAGATTTCTTCAAGATCTTCGAGGAAATTAAGGCGTCCAACCAAAGTCAAATGGTTACTAGTCAAGAGTTGCAGAATGATTTGCTTTCATCAGGAATATGTCACTAAACGGACAATAAACAATGAAATTCATAGGAACAATATAAAGTCATGCTCTCCTCGGAAAACTGCGCTGCTATTAAAAAGACACAGAGATGCCAGGTTGGAATTCGTTCGTGAAAGAAAAATCGTATTATGGAGATACGGAACCAAAATTGAGTTGTTTGGACGTAATTCTTGAAATCATGTAGGGAGTAACGATAGCGATGCGTTCAAACAAAAGAACAGTTCCCACAGTGAAATTTGCTGGCGGCAGCATCATGGTTTGGGGATGTATTTATGCAAAAGGTACTGGCAACATTTCAGTAACAGATGGTAGAATGAATGCCGCAGCATATCAAAATATTTTGGAAGCAAATTTAATGATTTCGGTTGATAATCTTGAACTACCTCCTGATTGGATCTTCCAAGACGATAATGATCCTAAGCACACTGCAAAATTTACGAAGAAATGACTTGCTAAAAATAATGTAAATATCCTGAAATTGGCCAAGTCAGTCCCCAAATTTAAACCCAATCCAGAATCTGGCGTTATTTGAAAATTCAAATCCAATCGAGAGTTCCAACAAACATCCCTGATCTGAAGACCATATGCAAAGAAGAATGGAACAAAATACCAACTAAAATTTGCAAACCATTAATTAAGAACTACAAGAGTTTGGTTGCTGTAGAAGTGAATAATGGCTATTCTATAATATGGAGATTGAAAGAGAAAAAGAAATTTATATATATATATATATATATATATATATATATATATATATATATATATTAAGTTGGTGCAAAAATAATGACGTTTTTTGACGTTCAAGATCATGCCAAAAAACGTCATTATTTTTACACCAACCTAATATATATCTATATATATATATATATATATATATATATATATATATATATATATTGTCATCCACAGACATACTGTTTCGCTGTATCACAGCTCATCAGTGTGGCTAAAGAGAGAGAGAGAGAGCAAGGGAGAGAGAAAGAGAGAGAGCAGGAGATGGAAGGAAATATATATATATATATATATATATATATATATATAGAGAGAGAGAGAGAGAGAGAGAGAGGGGGGGAGATTGACTTATTGTTAGCAGGTATTTCTTATTGCTATTTTCTATGGCTGCATCGCTACCATCTATAAGACGTCATGTTCACGAAGACATTCTCCATGCCAGTTCCTGCGAAAAAGAAGTGATTATTGCTAGCAAATGAGAAAATTAGCACCGACTTGATATTCGCTGTAAGCCAGCGCTAACAAGATGCGCGCAATGGTAATCCGATAATATCATGTTTTTTCCCCCTCAAACGAATCATCGTCCGGTTCTACGCTGTTTGCAGCCTGAACACGTTCGCTGCTCTTCTCAAACCCACCTGTTTTTCGAGCTCTATGCATTTTTTCTGCCTGTGCTATAACGAGACTTATTTGGAAAAGCATCTAGTTTCCTCAATTCTTCGGTCTCTAGTGACTGTCAGTTATAAGTGAGCGCATTGTCCAATGTTTACTCAGACACGCTGCACTCAAGCAATCATAAAAACACACATAGGCAGATATCTACCCAAATATATTATGCAGGGTCGCTCTACAATTGATTCTGGTACCATATAATCCACTACTAACTGCCGCATAGTCGTGTCATCAGCGACTAAACCGGTTCCCGACAAAATTTTCTGGCGATAAGGATGGCTATATTTCCAACTGGATAGAATGGGCACCATAGCTATGTATGCAGCCTTTGTGTTGATACGAAGTTATCGATGGCAACAGGGCTCCCTAGATGGAAGTCAACGGCTAAGCCAGTGGTTTCCCCCAATTAAATCAGCAGCCACGTATCCGTGACCAAGGCGAGCCTTCAAGTTGGAAGACTTCGGCTGTGGTTTGACCAGGAGAGGAATGGGCTCCACCAGGTCTACTTGCCCAAGGTACGCTGATAATGATGGCCCACATAAACTAACGTATCCGGTAGATTAACCCTTGGCATGGAAGCATCTGGTGAATATATAATCACTTAGTTGTGTTATAAGTCATAGGATGAACATTTACATTGCCCCATAATTCGCAGATGAAAAATTCTAGCACGGATAAGGGGATCGGTGTGCCGTGTTCAATTCCCAGCCGATGCAGCTAGGTTCACTTCACCTAATGCTCTTGAGAAATTTATAAATGCTTGACTTAACCGCCTAGCTATAGATACAATAGCAATGTAGAATGAGCGCTCTCGTCTTGGATGGGAATAAGTCAACAACATAGTATTAAAACAACATAGTATTAAAACTTTCAAACAGAAGTACTTGCTGTATACATTCTATATGTAAGTTCTATACTAACAGTTTCTTTTACATTTCCAGCTTATAGTACACTATCCCGGCTTCTACCTTTGCAGTCAAGTTTACTGTTAAACAATTTAAATGCAATGACAATCGTTATCTTCTGTCTTCTTACTTTCTGTTCTTTTTCTTGTTCTCTTTCTTTAATAACTTTTTTTTCTTCTTTTTCTCATATTCTTTCACGCCCAGTTATTCTTTGCATCTTAGTGGCTTTATTGTCGCGGGTAGTTTATCAATCATCGGCGCCGAAATTGTGGTCAGCGAGCCGAGTTCAAATTCCAACTTGGACTATTGCATGCAATTTCGCATAAATGCCCTTGGGAAAAGCATAAATTTATTTTACTCTCCCATTCACCAGCTATGGGTTAAATAGCGGACTGGTGTTTCTATATTTGGGTGGCAACCAGTCCAAGAGAAGGAAAATTATGAATTTTAAACTGTTGAGAAAGCAACACTAAAACTACTACACCATACTTCCCAAGTTTATATGCCAATTCACAGATAATAAATAAATGGAACGTGTGGAGAGCAATGATCACCGAGTAAATTGAAATAGTCAAGTTTAAACTCCTAGAAATTTAATGATGACTAGATTAATGAGAGGTTATCTCCAATGGACAAATTCAGTTTGTGAAAAGGTCGTCGTCGTCTAAAGTGCCGTGGGTGACACACCCATGGGCGAATCGTCCAAAATCAGAGAGGTCCAAGGTACCGTGTTAGAACCATTGTACTAATCTCGAGGAGTCCATTATTTTCTGCCTCGGTTCGTAGTAGTGGGGGTGGTTCTTTCTTCATGCAAGGTGGATTTGTTTTTGAAGTTCGTCTAGCTTTTGCCTAAAGAGGGAGGACTCACAAGACCGTTCGCTTTCTGACAATGAGACCCGGGTTCGTATTTCACCTATGGTGGATTTTTGTCACGAAGGTGACTTTTTGATGCCATCGGTCAGGAGGCGATCGGAAAAGTGCAATGTTCAGACTCTTGATCCGTTCAGCATAGTTGCTGTATAAACCACGGGTGGGTGTTAAACAATCACAAATGTGTCTGAGCAGCCCCCACTGCGGCATTTACATTACACTGAACACCAAACAAGGCTATAAGTCCCAATCTGTCCTCCTACATACCCATAAGAAAGAAATGGAATCATACATTTTTCTTTCACGTAAGTGAATGCAATGAACTTGTCTCTCCGATTCCTCCATCTGAGCCGCTATACATTACTCCATTGTGAAAAAGTACAGACCTCTTTGTAACCTGCACACGGGTGTTGACTATGATATGTCTTGTATAATATAAAACCGAAATGTATAAGTGTTGTTAGGATTTTCTCTTTAAATATAACAATCTATATTGTTTGTGTTTATTATTCTTTGTTTTCACTGTTTGTTTTTCCAGTGCGCTCTATGCGGCCGGGAAAGCTCTGTTGGGTATAGGAATCTGTTTCCTGAGCATCTGCCTCCTCTTATGCCTCTACGCGCATCTTGTGTGGTACGTCGTTGATGAAGAGACGCAGACATGGGTAAGTAATATGTTCAGTTGTTCTAAATAATCTGACGAAAATAAAAGCTTAGCCTTTGCCTCAAAAATGGCGAAAGCACACACACACACACACACACACACACACACACACACACACACACACACACACACACAAACTTACACACACATACACACACACACTGAAACTCCGTATATACATACCTATATATTTGTCTGAGAAAACAAATGTAAAACCGTCGTCTTCTGTATGTCGTGTCCTTTCAGAACGTGTGAGATCATGGTTATCCACGGCCTCCTAATTTGTGTATCATTTAGTAATGTTTATTATTTTACCATTTCTCCTACTCAGCATTCTTATCTTTAGTCATTGACATTCTTTCTACGTAGAAACTTATTTTTGGTATGTCTTCGAACGTACTCCTTTGCAAACAAACGTGCTTTACTTGTGAGTAAAGACATCCCCGTACAACATCCATTAGTTTCGTCTTCTGGCTTCGGAGAGAAGGCATAAAACACATTCATATATCTTGTTAGCATGTTCTCTTTTAAGAAAAACACAAAAATTCACTGACGTTACGATTTCTTTCTTGATGTCTGTTGTAACCTAGAAAGGGTTAGTGAATGAAAAATAACCTAAATGAAATGGGTAATCTTTATAACATCAACAAAATACAATACTCACCAGCGGTGTGAAGTAGGTAACACACTGCTAGTGGTGGACAGCTTAGACGGCATATTACGATATTTACCTGCCTCCTGACGAGGTAAGATGTGGCACAAGGCCAAATTTAATGTGGGGAATTCCGAGGCTGTGGGCTCGGGCAAAAATTGCCCGTAGACCCCGTATACGCGGGATCGGGTATCTGTCTACCTCCCTGGCCGAGACTCTACCCTTCGGCATAGCCTCGTCCGGGTTCCTCTCTTCCCAAAGGCAGAGAGTTTAACACGGCAAGAGCTTCCCACGCTGCCAGCGTAGACAGCATATTACCCCCAATTACAATAGTGTCCAACGTATTTATGAGGATTGGGACATACCCATTAATGTTCATAGGTACGGTATATAATACTGGGATAGATAGATAGATAGATAGATAGATAGATAGATAGATAGATAGATAGATGAAGTGGCTGTGTGTTGTAACCTAAGAAAGGTTACTGAATGAGGAATAACCAAAACAGAGGTTGGAAATGAAATGGTAATGTTTATAACATCAACAAAATACAATACTCGCCAGCGGCGAGACGTAGGTAAACCACTGCTAGTGGTGGACTACATAGACAGCATATTAGACCCACTTACAATAGTGTCTAACGTATTTATGAGGATTGGAACATACCCATTAGTGTTCATAGGTACGATATATAACAATGTCTTTACTGCTACATAATAAATGCGAATGTCAGTGTGTCACTGTGCCACGCATTTTCAATTAAAGGGACACGACTCTAACTTTCAATAACTCATGTTATAGAAATTTTGGATTCCCATGTTTTCATTATTGCGATTATTTTCGGCGATTTTTATGTGATTTTTTTTTTTTTTGTACGATAATAATTTTTATAACTTGGAAATAGATTAAGGAATAATCAAAATTAACTGCGAAATCCAGCGAAAGTTACCCGTGAAAAAAATAATTGTTTGTATTGAAAGTAAGGACCTACGTACAACAAAATGCCTTTAAATTAAGTAGCGGCAGAAGAATCATCATTGAACTTTAAAAAGGTAAATTTAAATTTTAATGCAATACTTAAATACAGCGATTAATTTTGAGTTCTTCAGTAGTTTATTCTTTATACGGCAACATTCTGCCTCGTAAAAAGAAATCTCTGATCAGATTGCAATCAAATGAGCCAAAGCTGCAGCAAAGAAAAGAAAGTACCGGGCAAATGAAAATCCAGATCAAACGGAAGCCAGGAAAGCATTCAATGCTGAGAATATGCAAAGACTTACGGACTCAATTTCTCAACAAGCCGAAGACGCACTCAAGAGCCCTCCGCGGGAGTTTACTTAAATGCCGCACGATACGGCAGCTTTTAACCGAGTTTTATTATAAAAGTTTAGGGTTATTATCTCTTTTGACAGTTAGTCTTAAGGAGTAATACATGGTTACCTCCCTTGTCAAGGTATGGCATCTGTCTTCGCTATAAAAACGGGCCATGAATTAGGAGGGGTAGATATTAAATTCTACGCGTTAACGTGTTTGGACGCCAAAACAAAAAGTGAAGACTTCATCATCACTTCTTTTCCCTTCCTGTAATTTAATACACTTAAATTACACCACAAGGTCGACCAAAAATATATTTGTTAAAACGACAATGTTTAATCTAAGAAAGTCGTAAAATAATAACTTTTTCTCATAGACAATTTGTATGATATTTATATACGCCAATTCATTGTAATTTTATATTTTTATTACCCTAATATACTTCTCACTTGTGGAACTCTCTGCCGGCTTCTTGCTTTCCAGACAACTTTGATCTTTTTTTTAATAATTTCATCGCAAGTAAGGCAATAAAGCCACTAAGACGCAATGGGTTACTGAATATGAAAGAATATGAGAAAATATAAAAGAAGAGGAATTAAGAAGACATAAGATATCGATTGACATTGCATTTCATTTTTTGAAGATCAAGCGTGGAGTGCGATAGAAGAAACTGTTAGCACATACCCATGGGAAATGTATGATTCCATCTCTTCTCCCCTAACTATGGGTTAAATAGTATGACAGACTTAGTCTGATTTCTACTCAATTCTTTTTTCTTTTTTCACAAGAAGCGCTGCTTTGTGAAACAGACACTGCGTGGATATTTCCTCAAATCCTACAATCGTAACCCCTTCAAGTCAAGGGTTAATCATTACCTATTCTCCATATCCACAGCATCCACACTTCCGACATTCATATCACACACTTATACAGTAACCGCCTACCTTGAGTGTCTTTTGAGCTTTGTATTGGGTGAACATTAATAAAATAAACACTTTTTACCATGAGGATGATTAATTAATGTAGCTATATATATATATATATATATATATATATATATATATATATATATATATATATATATATATATATGACCTAAGATAATCCTAAGGAGCCAAGCAAACCTATCTAGGTTTCGCCTAAATGGATCTTAACCCTGAAGCCGGCTTTACGCTGAAGATCCGTTTAGGTGAAACCTAGGCAGGTTTGCCCGGCTCCTTAGGATTATCTTAGGTTATCGCTCTACTTCGTGTATTGAGCACTTTACGCAGTTGTCTTTTAACTCGTTTTTTTTTTCTTTGGACTTGGAGCTTAAACACTTGACGATTGTTTTTCCTTGTTTTAAAGTTCTTGGTTCTTTCTTTTTTATTTCCAATTTTCCATCGGGTACCGATTTGTTCTACTGCAAGTTGAGCTATCCGAGGTTTTTCCAAACGAGTACTACCATTTATATATATGCATATATATATATATATATATATATATATATATATATATATATATATATATATATATATATATAATGTTTAAAAAAATGAATGTTGACCAGAACACTACCGCGGTTTCGACCACTATGGCCTTCTCAGGTGGTTTGTTCAGAAAATCAACGACATGCACCCGCCGACCAAAGACCAGAAAGATTTTCTTTATATATATATATATATATATATATATATATATATATATATATATATATATATATATATATATGTATATATATATATATATATGTATTTGTGTGTGTGTACATACATACATATATATATATATATATATATATATATATATATATAAATATATATATATATATATATATATATATATATATATATATATATATATATTATAGGCCGGTTAATATAATTTGAAGAATAAAATGCCAACAAAATGCTAACAATATTGGCAATAACATTGAGGATATTGAGCTGTGATACAGCGAAACAGTTAGTCTGTGGATGACTATATATATATATATATATATATATATATATATATATATATATATATATATATATATATATATATGAGTTTCCAGATAACTATTCCAAAAAGTTTACCAAAATAAAGGAAAGTTTTGTTTAAAAACTGCATGGCACTGTGAGATGTGAAAAGAAGGCAGAAAAAGAAAAAAAGAATCGGCCATGTTGAAAACGGGATGTTTTTCTGTTTTTTTAGCCATTAACACTTCTGTATTTTCCAGCGTTGTTGGCATTGATAACTAAGTCACTTGGAACTCCGATTAATTAATTCAATGTGCTAACAACAACAAAGATGAGGACAATAGTCCGCATGTAAATAGTGTAGATAATGTTTTGTTTTCGCTTAGTAATTCATGATAGACGACCTCTTTCATATCCTTCCAAATGAAAAGATATAGTCTCTGTTCAGTGGAGTCATTTTTTTTCTATAGCTGCTAACTGTTGTTATATGTGTTAAATCCGATCAAGAGTGTGTAAATTCCTCTTTGGAGGGGTATACACATTCGGATACTTACCGGTTACAGGGATCCGTCCCTGCGCTGGTAGTATCACAGCTATGACTAGCTTGGACCGGCTCTGATCAGCTTGGACAAGCTATGACCAGCTAAGACTAGCTTAGACCGGTTATGACCAGCTTGGACAAGCTATGACCAGCTTGGACAAGCTATGATCAGCTAAGACCAGCGGCCCAAGTGAAGACACTTCCTCCCCACGTTAAAAAACTACCCTGTGTCAAAACCTAATTCAGTGGGGGGGGGGGAATCAAATTTTTATCATTAGTAATTATTCTACCTTGAAAAGATTCAGTAGCAAACCTACTCTTCAATATCGATCAGAGATCAAGTCTTTGATTAAGCTGAGAAGTAATGAAATTATGAGGAACTCACCGAATAAGTTTAGTCATTTTCTAAATGGTTTATTATCGACTTGTTACTTGTACCGCTAATTCTCGTGTGGCATCCTTCGGATTTTCCTCAACTACGGTCTGTGAAGATTCAATATGGCCAGATCTTGGTCATCTCGATGTAGAGGAATCTTTGTGAGAGAGTTTTCTCGATTGAAACTAGCCAAACCATTGTTGGCATTGCCAGACACATAAAGCTTCATTTCCGTAGAACGAATATTTCTTGCCGCTTCCTTTGCTGAAGATCTCTTCTTCTTTTTTTTAAGAATTCGTGTCTTATTATGGATTTTATTTTAAAGGAATACAGTCGATACGAAATTAAGTAATCTGCAAAAAAATGAAAGATGTTAATACTTTAAAATTAATGTTTATTTTATCATATACATTCAAAAAATGCCCGCAAAAGGATCATGTCTAAAAATGCGACAGGACTTTCTTTTCAACCTAATATATACACCTATTAGATATGTAGAAATATTCTCAATGCTCTCAATTGAAAAAATAAACACACTAGAGGCTGCATATATATATGTAAATGTAAATCAGTTTGATGCTGGAAGATTTTGCATGCAACTAATATCTCTATCAAAAGTCGCCTGGCGTAGAAAAATGATCATCACACTAGTTTCACTCATTGTTGCTAATGCAGTGGCTACTTCAGAAAAATGTAAAAATGTTATCTGAGTAAATACCTACATCTTTTTTTTTTCCTTTTTTTATCATTTCACCCAAGAAAGACAATAAATCAAACAAGTACAGAAGTTTCAATATCTGAGAAGTTTTTAACAATGTATGGAAAATGCGACACCGAAATCCAAACAGATTAACGAAAAAGCTAAGCAAAGTATTAAGAAAGAGAAAATCTAAGCGACAGCTAAGCAAATTAGTAAGAAACAGGAAAGTTAAGCAAAAACTAAGCAAAGTATTAAGAAAGAGGAAATCTAAGTGACAGCTAAGCAAATTAGTAAGAAAGAGAAAAGCTAAGCAAATTATTAAGAAACAGGAAAGTTAAGCAAAAACTAAGCAAAGTACTAAGAAAGAGGAAATCTAAGTGACAGCTAAGCAAATTAGTAAAAAAGAGAAAAGCTAAGCAAATTATTAAGAAACAGGAAAGCTAAGCAAAAACTAAGCAAAGTATTAAGTAACAAGAAAGCTGAGCAAATGCTAAACTAATTATTACGAAAAAGGGAATCTAAGCAAAGTATTAAGAAACAGAGAAACTAAGCAAATTATTAAGAAACAGGAATGCTCAGCAAAGTATTAAGAAACAGCAAAACAAAGCAAAGTATTAAGTAAAAGGAAAGCTAAGCAAAAGCTAAACAAATTATTAAAAAACAGGAAGGCTAAGCAAAATCTAAGCAAAGTATTAAGACACAGGAAGGCTAAGCAAAACTAAGCAAATTATTAAGAAACAGGAAAATCTCGTTAGAAACAAAGAAAATAGTGCTGAATTGCTATGTGATATCAATCCTTTTGTATGACGGGGAATGCGGGACAATCTCACCACAGATGAAGGGGTAACTGGAGGCAAGAGAAATGTTATCCTGTAAAAGGATACTGAGAATTTCACGGCGTAAGTAACAGAAAAGTCTTAAAGAAAAGGGTAACTCATAATCAAAAAGCGACTGCTGAACTTTCTTGGACACAATAAAAAAGGAATACTTGGAAAACTTAACTTTCACGGGTCATTTGAACAGAAGTTTGGTTTAGTTTGGTTTGGCTTGGTTCGGTTGATCTTGTTTAGCGGCATATCAACACCTCTATGGGTTAGTTAATGCCGTAATCTAAATATTTCGAACACAATTTTATGGCTTCAACTACAGTTAAAATCTATTGTTGGTCATTTTGCTTGGTTTGGTTTATTTTGTTTTACGGTATATCAACCTCAGTGGGTTATTTAATGCCGACAAGATTTTTATTGCTAGCAATATTTTTTTCAAAAATATATTGTTTGTATTATTTTTTTTTCAAAAATATATTGCTGGTAATATTTTTTCCTTCAAAATCTATTGCTGGTAATATAAAAGAAAAGGTTTAATCAATTGAAACTTAATGATTCTCTTTTTAAAAATGTGCGTTCTTTTACTCGTAAAGTGTTCTTTTTAGTAGAATGTGGGGGAAAGTATGCGAGGTCGAAAACTGCTCTGTAAAGGATTTGATTTGATACGATTTGCTTGTTTAATGGCATGTCAACTCCTTATGGGTCATTTAATACCGAAATTTAATTTTCTTGGGAGTTTTGAAGTAATAAAAATATAATATATGTTATTCTGCTTTCACAATTGAATACATGGTAGATGATACTCTGCTTTTGTCTATATACAAGTTTGTGTAGACATAATTACTAGAAGTGGTGATATGTATGTTTTATGTTGTAGTTTTGTTGAATTTATATTTTGGAATAAAGTTTGATTTCTTTCAGAAATCGAAGGATATCCTCAGGGTTAATGTCATGAAACAATTCTTTCATGTTGGTTCTTCGTTGGTTGATCTTGTTTAGCGACATATCAACACCTCTATGGGTTATTTAATGCCGAAATATAAATATTTTAAACACAATTTTGTGGCTTCAACTACAGCTAAAATATATTGGTGGTCATTTTGATACAATTAAGCATTGTTGGTAATTTTTTTTAATAATAATGTATTTTTATACTTTCATAGCATTCTGTTCCCTATTTGCCCATAGCTAGGACCCTAACAGGTGTTACCACTCCGGGTCAGTGTAAACCTGAGAACAACAACAATTAAAAAATTGTTCTACGCTTCTCAAGACCTCAAATCTCCCAATCAGATGCTTTGCTGACGGATGTAGTTTATCGTAGTAGAGGACTATTGAACGGGAGTAAAAGGTATATCCACTGTTTCCTGTTTAGGATTGGGTTTCCGTTTCCGTTTCCTTCTAAAGTCCACTTCAACTTTATACTTCTAATGTCTCTACCCAAACTCTGTAGTTTTATTTACTATTCAAAAGTGTTTTCATCAATAGGAGTAGATAGGTTCGTCTATCGTCCGGTTCCCACTCCTTCCCCGAAGTAGTGGTTTATCGCCTGTTTCCTGTTTAGGATTGGGTTTCCGGTTCCGTCTAAAGTCTACTCATTCTATTACACTCCTAGTAACCCCCACTTGCGTATGAGTGGCATTATCGCCTTTCTTAGGGTGAATTGATTTTTTAATAAAAGGTAATATCGAGGGCAAGAGACATAAAGGAAGATAACGGCCTACCTACCTGATGTGCCTGCGTGAATAGATGGTGGAACGCGCTGTGGGTGGCTTGGCAAAGGGAGAAACGCTGCTGAGAGCCACACGAGAAAGTTGTAGAGAGCCATGATCATCCACGTCCTGAAGGGACACGGTACAAAAATATCACATGTGAAAATAGTTACCCTTACTGTCATGCTGTTGATATCATAGGAAGTATCAATGGTTTTAAAGTCTTGAAACAGGTCTTTGATTTTCTGCGATTTTTCTGCGATTTTTTTTTTTACTAAGGCAATAACGCTTTTTGTAGAACGAAAGAACGCGAGAAAGCAAAAAATATTTCGAGGAAATAAATATTTTTGCATTTCCAGACGATCTTCCGAGAGTGAGGAGAGAAGAGAGATGGAAAAAGAAAAAAAAGAAAGAAAAAGAAAAAAAAAGAAAAAGAAAGAAAAAGAAAAAAAAAAGAAAAAGAAAGAAAAAGAAAAAAAAAAGAAAAAGAAAGAAAAAAGTTCATTTTTATTTTTGCTCGCAAGAAAGATAAACATACCAACTTGAAAAAGATAAACATACCAACTTTAAAAAAATAAGTAGAATAAAAAAAAACCTGCAGACATGCCTAACTTTTTGGCCACATTTCAAATTTCCTGTGTTACGTAGATTTTAACCTTGGCTTTTAGCCCAAAAACAAAACAGTGGGAAAAAAAGTAAAATTAAAGCTATAACAAAAGATCTCTCTCTTTTTTTCTCTCTCTCATCATACACACACACACACACACACACACACACATATATATATATATATATATATATATATATATATATATATATGTGTGTGTGTGTGTGTGTGTGTGTGTGTGTGTGTGTGTGTGCGCGTGTGTGTGTGTGTGTGTTTTGGTGTGATACATCCATGTGATGTGAGTTCAATACCCGGTTAAGGCAGTGGAGAACTTGGAGAAGGGAATTAACAGGGGATAACTGATAACTGACGTCCATTAAATATGGCACGTGGAACTAGAACAGTCTATCCCAGTGAGCAAAATAAAGGGTTCAGTTCGACATTCCAACCACCTGAAAAAGGCCGGAGCGTACAACGGCCGAAACGTTGTAATAAATATGGCGACGAAGATGAGGACAATAGTCCGAATAATGTAAATAGTGTAGAAATTACCAAGTAGAGATACTGAAAAATTGTGTTAACCCGAAATACAGATTCTGTGATAAATATCCAGAAACAATTGACCATCTTGTATCAGGTTGCACTGTGTTAGCACCCACTGAATATAGAAATGGGCATGATAGAGTGGGCCAATATCTGTACTGGAATATATGCAATTTTTACGGAAGGAAACTGCAAGAAAGTGCTATGAACATCACCCAGA
>OZ038512.1:48278501-48356001 GCA_964036315.1 Acanthosepion esculentum
CTAAAAAAAAGTATCTTTTCACACACTTCTCACCTGTGGAACTCTCTTCCAAAAATTTAAATGCAACGTCAATCGCCATTTTCTGTCTTCCTGGAGCCTGTTCTTTTATTTACCTTTCTTCTCACTAAATTGTTTTCATTCTCTTTCGGCCGCAGTCTTCTTTGCGTCTTATTCGTATTTTCGCCTTACTTGGGGTGAAATGATTAGAAAAAAACAGATCTAAATATATTAACAGCAAGCAAAATAATAGCTACGACAATTCAAATTCAAAGCCTACCCACTCCTGGTTGATCACGTCTTTTGGGGTGTAGTCGTAGTCAACATGCTTGGCCAACTGCAGGTATGTGGCTATTGACTGAGCAGTTCATCCACCCTTTAAGAGCTCTTGCTTTTTTTTGTGTTGCTGGGGTTCCACTTACTTAGTTGCCGGCCACTCAACCCCTCAGTTTTTGAATTCATACTTGTCCTATTGCAAAACCGGTAGCTACCCAAGACTATAGGACACAGTTTAACCTGTTATTTAACCCATAGTTGGGGTATGTGGCTGTTGACTCTGAGCAGTCCATCCGCCCTTTAAGAACTCTTGCTTTTTTGTGTTGCAGGGGTTCCACTTACTCAGTTGTTGGCCACTCAACTCCTCAGGTTTTGAATTCAGAGTTGTCATTCTGCAAGACCGGTTGCTACCCAAGACTACAGGACACAGTCTAACCTGTTATTTAACCCATAGAGGTGAATACCTTTCACAAGGTTATTTGCACGTAAGTGAATGTAATGGAATCGACTGAAATTAGTTGACGTAGGTTTGTTGTGAGCTCTCTAGCCTTGGTTTTCAACCAGTCTAGGACAACTTTGAATTCAAAACCTGTTAGTCTGGAAGGATAACACTCCCTCCCCCCCAAAAAATACTTGCTACGGAAACCATAGCAGCATCTTGTGTTGAGGTTGTGGCCCTATAATTTACAAGGAATTCTACAGGAATGACAACATGTTTGTTTTAAGAACGCCACCTCTTTTGGCCTGTAGTAGAGCTACGAAGTTCTTGTGGATGTTGTTTGTTTAGTAAATGATAAAAAAAAAAACGATAAAAAACATGTTGAGTGCAAAAGAATGCATTTTTTAAGTAATTATTATTCAAATATATTTTATTTTTATTTTTACTGCGTTTGACAAACGCATGCCTGAACATGTTTCACTGCTTAATTAATCCGCATAGCTTACGAAGAAAAGGGGGAAGTGCTAGAAAGAGACGAGCATAATGGGATGGAGAAGTTTGAGAAGACGTAAAGAAGGTGAATTTGAGGAAAAGTTTGTGGAAAGGAAACGGGAAAGAAGGCTGGAAGAAGAGAGGGTTTTGGAGCGAGAAAGAAAGGGAGAGGTAAAGAAGAGAGGCAGGGGGCTGGCTAAGTACAGAGATGTTTGTAATGGGGAAGAGGAAAATGGCTGAAGTGTAAACTACAGAATACGAAAGCGAAAAAGATAGACAGCAAAAAGATATAAGAGAGGTAGGGGGAAAAGACATTGTTAGTATAGAAGCAATAAAAGAAAGAAAGAAAGAACGTTAAATAGATTTCTAGAACCACACTTGATAAAAAACAAAAAGCAAGAAAAGAGGACTGAAGGAAAAGAGATTAAGATGAACAGAAAGGAAGAATGAAAGAGAAAGAGAGGGTGAAAGAAAGAAAAAGAAAACGTTAAATAAATTTCTAGAACGACACTGGATAAAAAACAAAAGGTGAAGAAAAGAAAGAAAGAAAGAAAGAAAGAGAAAACGAAGATTGTTACAAAGGAAAAGGAGAGAAAAAATCAGTTAAACAGTTAAAACGTAAGTGTGGAACAAAGAAGCCAATTGTTAATAGAAAAAAATGGGAATGTAAAGTGAAGATCTGAATAAAAAACGAGATATACAAAGAGGGTAGAAACATGCATCAATGAGAGAGGTATAATAATAAAGAAAGAGAATATATCAAGAAATACAGAGTGGGTCAGTGAAAGAGAGTGAGTAACAGTTTTTAAAAATGAGGAAGAAAGAAGACAATTACTAGCCATAGAAGAGTAAACGGAAGAGAGATATTGGAGAAAGAAAGGGAAAGAGAAAAACAGAAAGAGTACAAATAAGATGTAGATAGGAACAAAGAGAGAGAGAGAGAGAGAGAGAGAGCAGTAAAGCGTAGGCGAGATGAGGGTGAAAAGAGCGAAAAGAGTGTGTGGCGGGTTTATATTCATTTAATGAGAAGTTATATGCTCCTGGTACATTTGACTCACTAACAATTTTGGTGGACTCGTATGAATCCAAAGGAATAAGAAGACATAGAATTTGAACAAAGAAATATTAACAAATATATTGTCAGGATATTTTACAAAAGAAAAGATAAGAAATGAAATGAAATGTGAAAAGTTCAAAACAAATTTAAGTGTCTGTAGTTGATTCCTCACAGGAGCGAAAAGAATACGTCTTTTTGCTATGAAAAGTCACCGAGAAAAAGATCGAGTCTTTCAAATATGGCACCGCCTGTAAATCGTCAAGGGGCGATAATTCCAAAATCTCGCTGCAGTGAGATTTTATTAATCAGGGGCGGTAATCCATAAGAGCGACAAGATGTCACGAGAGTGACTGAGAAAGAGAGAGTGCGGGAGATACAAGAGAAAACTAGTGGAGAGAGAATGGGGGTACATGTAGGATGAAGAAAGAGAAAGAGAGACCAGTAGAACAGTAATCGTCTTAAATATGGTTTGAACAAGGAAGTGAGAAAGAGAGAGATGGGAGGGAACCTGTAATAAAAGGTAGAAAGATATTGGAGAAAATAGTGGAAAGAGAGAGAGAGACTGAGAGAGTATAAGTATATAGAGTTGAAAAAGAGAGAGTGAGGCGTAACCATGCTAAATGTGGTGTGTGAGAGAAAGTGAGAGAGCGAGAAACCGAATGAAGAAGACCTACAGCAAGAGGCAAAGTGATAATGAAAGACAGCGAGAAAAAGAGAGAGAGAGAGGGGGGACTGCGAGCTTAAGGCAAGAAAAGAGAGAGAAAAGGATCAGTAGAGAAAAATAATCTTATTAAATATGGTGTGGGAGAGGAATTGAAAGAGAGAGAGAGAGAGAGAGAGGATGAAGGCTCGCAGTAAAAGACAGAGAGATACTAGGGAAATGCGTACAAATAGAGAGAGAGAAAGAGAAACCGAGAGTGTACAGACAAGTTGAAGAGATAGATAGATAGAGAGAGAGAGAGAGAGAGAGAGAAAGAGAGAGAGAGAGAGAGAGATAGAGGGTCCACTAGAGGAGTAATATTGTTGAATATGGGGTGGGAGAGGAAGTAAGAGAGAAAGGAGAGGAAGTAGAAAACCTGCAGTAAGAAACCGAGGTATACTGGAGAAACTAGTGAAAAGAGGGAGAGACTGAGAACGTACCGGCAAAAAGAGAGACAGACACACAGAGAGATACGAGGAGATGAGTAATCTTGTTAAATATGGTCTCAGATATACAGTAAAAGACAGAGATATACTACAGAAAAGAGTAGAGAGAGAGAGTGAGACTGCGAGAGTACAAACAAGAAGAGAAAGAGAGAGAGACTGAGTACAAGCAAGAGAAAGAGATAGAGAGACACTGAGAGAGTACAAGCAAGATGAAAAGATTGAATGAGAGAGTACAAGCAAGATTAAGAGAGAAAAAGACTGAGTACAAGCAAGATGAAGAGAGACTGAGATAGTATAAGCAAGATGAAGAGAGAGAATGAGAGAGTACAAGCAAGATGAAGAGAGAAAGATAGAGAAACTACAAGCAAGATGAAGAGAGAGCGAGAGAGAGAGAGAGAGAGAGAGAAACTGGCAGAACAGTATAGTTGATAAAGTCGGTTTGTAAAATTTGGTAAACGATAGCGAAAAACAGAAAATATATCAGGAAATGAAAAGTAAGAAGGAGAGAAAGAAAGAGTGAAAAATGATTGAAAGAACGGGAGAGCAAAGAAGACAACTGCTGGGCATAGACCAAAAAGAGTGAACGTGAGATAGAAGGAGATCTTGTGAGAAAGAAAGAAAGAAAGAAAGAAAGAAAGACGGCAATAATTATTAATATCATCATGAATTAGGGACTTTATCAGCTGACAAATGAAAAACTATTGGATTCTTCTTCTATGTGCCGTGTCCCTTCAGGACGTAGTCAATTAGAACTCTCCACAACTTCCTATTCCTCGTGGCCCTTAGCAGCCTTTCTGCTTTGCCAAGCCTCCCAGTCACCGTTCCGTCATGCATTCACACAAGTTCTTCAGTTGGGTGGCCCGCTGACTTCCCCTCCCTTGCCCTTGATATGCCTTGTGTGTGTCAAATTCTCTAAGCCCTCCTTCCTCGTTGTGTGTCCAAGAAATTTGAGCTGTCACTTTCTGATTTTGAGTATAAGTGTTCGTTTGGTTAGCACTTTCTGAAAGACTTTCTCGTTGCTTACTCACTTCGTCAATAGAATCCTAAGTATCCTTCTGTAGAACCAAATTTGTTGCCTCCACTTTCCTTTTCATCTGCTGGGAGATTACCTCGGATTCACTGCCAAACCAGAGGATGGATATCATGTAGCAATTCAACTTTATTTTCTTTGTTTCTAATGAAATTTTCCTGTTTGTTGATACTTTGCTTAGCTTTTGGAAGGCATTTTTCGCTAATCCGATACGCGTTCGAATTTCGGTGTTGCATTTTCCATTCTCTTCTATTGGATTTGTTGTATCCCTAAAGAGGTTACAAACAGACAAAGGTGGTACTCGAGTGAAAGAACAGCAACACGCGCGTAGATGAAAGAAGAGGCGTTTATTGTAAAAGTGAATACATTACTGAAAGACAGGAAATCGGGTGGCAGGTTAGTAATTCCCGAAGCAAGCCAGGGCCAGGTATATCCTGTGTTCACTATGTATAGCTAGTGATATAGTCAGTCCACATAGGCGATAGGGAGTGTGGGACATTCAAACAGGATTAAACCTGATTAAAAATAATTGTCAAAACCACTATTTGTATTAATTTATACATGCCAAAATTAATTATGAAAACGAGTGTGATTATATTAGTTTAGGAATGGTGGAACTTCTGAATTAGCAAGTCTGCAGTCAAATTTAATGTAAAAGAAATGGCAATAAAAAAAGAAGAAATGATAATTATGCGGTATTCAGAGAAACGTAAAAAGAATTCAAGATTGAAGTGTTTCACTTCATTATTGGGGGATGAAGCAGGTGGTAGTTTATTGGCGGAATCTAACACGTTGGAATCAAATAACTAATTACACCACTTAAGATAGATACGAAAAGAGTGAAACAGGTAGAAGGATACGATTGATTGATTTGTTTGTTTTTTTATGCCTTATCAACTTTATCTATCCCGAAGCATATTTTCGATTGCAAGAATAATACTTTTTCTTTTTTTTTTTTTTGGCAAGTGAATTTTGCATTAACATTTTTTGTTTTGTTTTAGAATAACAATGATTAATCCAGATACGAGTCCTACTATTTATTTCCTAATTGAGGGAGAAAATAGACTCATGTCTTTCCCAAGGGGTATTTACACATAACTGAATGTAATTCAAAAGCAGCACTCCGATTTCTCATTCCAAACCGCTAATATAGATACGAGTAACGCACGAACGAACACACACACACACATATATATATATATATATATAGTGATTTTCTAAGCCCGGCTTAGATGTGGCACAAGGCTGAACGCATATATATGTGTGTGGGTGTGTGTGCTTGCGTGTATGTCTGTTATGTAATCTCAGTTCAATATAATTCATATATACATATATGAGAAAGATCCTAGTGGTGACCCCATAGCTGCGATATTCCCATGACGTTCTTTCTCAAATTATATATATATATATATATATATATATATATATATATATATATATATATATATATAAAATAAAACTGACAGTTTTCAATCAGTACCTGAAGATTGCATATCAAACTCAAATTTGTGCTACCGGTGAGGAGAAAAAAATAATATTTATTATTACTATATAATTTATATCACTGTTATTTTATATCGAGCACTATTTTATTAACACCAGCATTCAATGTGCGATATTACACACACACACACACACACACACACACACACACACACACACACACACACACATATATATATATATATATATATATATATATATATATATATAGGTTGTAAAGAATCACTTCCAGCATCAAAAATGATGCTTGGTCATTTGTCCAGATTTGCTTGTGAAGTAGTGGGTTGTGCCGAGAACTTTTCAGCATAAACTTAAGTGTGTGTTAGTTGTGGTATGTATCTGTGTGCGCGTACGCGCGTGCGTGTGAAACACATACGGGTATGCACACATACATACTTGAACACACATACATGTACATATGTGCACACACATGTACTTGCCAGCACACACACACACCTATATATATATATATATATATATATATATATATATATAAGGAATTATTAAAGAGCCAAGAATCTGAATCTTGAAGACAGAGGTAATGGAGGTCACTTTTCATGGACCTGTGAGCTTTTATCAGTCCCAGTTTCCACCACTATGTCAATATCTGCCAAGTTTTATCTGATATTACTATCATTCTGGCATGATAACATATTCTAAACTTATTTAACGCGATTAAAAGACATCATCTGGCCGTCGAAACAAAATTCTCGTCATTTCGTTTAATCGTATCAGATTCCAGAGTTGAACCGAGAGACATGGGATTGACAATACACTGTCCTCGAATATTTGGAGTAACTTTCATTCCCTCAAAGCTGTTTGGCTTAGAGGGCAGATCAACAGTGAAGACAAACATGTGATTAGAGCAAAGCTGCTGATATAAGCACTATTCTACCTCTAGGCTTACGGTCATATTACATTGAAACGCCAGTTCCCGTGACGATCACTGAAGTCAAGCGATGCCGAGCCTGGTCATGGATATGCGGGTGGTATAGCTTACGGCCACATGCCGTTGAAACAACGGTTCTCGTACGATCACCGAAGGTGTGGTCGAGACTGGTCGGTACCCAGATGCGTGACCGCTTGGGAATACCAGGTGTTGTATGCTTGGTTATACGGCCAGTGTAATGGATTATGGCTTGATCTGAGATGGAACAAATACACCGAGTCAATCGCATCATCCACCGCAAGGAAAGTTGGCTCCCTGTGCCGAGCCAGGAAATTTTTCTCCCCGAAATGGATCCTCCAAATCTATAAATCGACCATTCGCCCTTGCATGGAGTGTTGCTGCCATATATGGTCTGGAGCCCCTGCTGTTTGCCTCAGGGTTCTTGATAAGATCCAGAGACGGATATGCAATGTAATTGGCCCTGATCTGTCATCTCGTCTGCAGTCGCTCTCTCACAGAGGCGACGTTGCCTCGCTCTGTCTTTTTTACAAATACTTTCACGGTAATTGCTCCGAGGAGCTGGTTCCGCTGGTTCCTAGGCCTCATGAATTTAAACGTCCTACGAGGCTGGCATCCCGTTACCATCCCTTCACCGATGAAACTGTTAGATGTAGACGTTCCTTCTACTCCAATAGCTTCATGTCTCGCACATCTTGCCTGTGGAACTCCCTTCCTTATTCCTGTTTTCCTGACAAATACAATCTCCAACTATTTAAGTGTAACGTCAATCGACATCTCCAGTTGCCTTGATCTATCCACTTCCCTTCTCCACATCCTTTCACCTTTCATTCCTATCTGCTCTCGCTCCAAATCTTCTGTAACCCCCTTGCCTTGATCGATCCACTATCTTTCTCCACATCCTCTCCTTTACCACTCCTATCTGCTCTTCCTCCAAACCTTCTGTAACCCCTTGCGTGCTAGTGGCCTCCAACCTTGATTGGGGTGATAAGCTTAAAAGAAAAAAAAATTGTTAATCGGAGTGCCGAGTTCCAATTCCAGTTGGTTTTGTTATATTAACTTACACGCAAATACCTAGGGAAAGGTATGAATCTATCTCTTCTCCACCCCCAGGTTAATTAGTAAGACTTTTAAAACTAAATCATTATTATCTATAAAAGAATGTTTTTACGACCAAAATATATTCTGGTTTTTATTAACCTGGTTGATAATCCATAGAAAACGAACCAATTAATCAATCAAATACTGATTAGCTACACAGGCTTGTCTTTTAGATTTATTTACATTCTCTGGTATATGAATGTATAGAAACTACTTTGGACACAAAGTGGGGGATCATTTTATATGTAGATTTTAATATAGAATTGATCCCCACTTTATATCTACAGTATAATGTTTTATCAAATTCCGATGAGGTATGAATCCACTTCTTCCCCTCTATAGGATAATTAGTAAGACTTTTATCACTAAATCATTATTATTTTTAAAAGCAAAATCCTTACAATCGAAATATATATTCTGGCTTAAAATGACCTGCAAAGGGCTGATAAGCTGTATAAAATGAATGAATCAATCAATTCATTCATGTTTTCGCCTTGAAAAACATTTTCTTTTAGGGCGTTCGTGATTATGTTTGTTTTGTTCCATCAGTTAACTTTTCTTCTTTTTATGTGTCTTACCCACCTCCATTTTTGTAGTTTAATCTCTTGCTCTATTTCCTGGTTCATTTTGACCTTTTTCTATCTCTTAGGGTTATCTCTGGCATTTCTCGTAGAGAGGATAGATATTGGAACATCAGTAAACCCGTAGTCTAATTATGACAAAAAGCATTCATTTTCTAAAAAAAAAAATATTTATTTTTCAACCAAAACTCCTTCTTTAATGCACTAAATCAACGCTTCTCTATTGATTTGAGACCTGTCCTGAACGAATTCAGCTATTTTGAATATCTCGAGAGCCTGTTGATGTGCTCTGTTGATGTGCCTTGGCGACCAATCGTTGGGAACCTTATTGCGCGTGCGTAGACAGATTATCACTCAAGAGGTTACTCAGTCAGCTTTCGAAAGCCGTCGAGTAAATAACCGAGCTAATAGCTTTTCTAGCATCTCGCGCACGATTCCCTTTCTCAAAACACCTCTTTACCCATGTTAGTCAGCCCGCTCAAGTTCTAGATTTCAATCCCTTCTGGCTTGTCTCAGAGCTGGAAATCATCGCTGAAACGCCATAGATGAAATTAAGGAGAACGTGACAAGGCAGTTGATGTTAGTCCTGGAAAGTGCATTGTAGGCTATTTAAAAAATCTGGAAGTAGCGATAGGATATCTGCATTTGTTCTGAAGGGGAATATTTTCAAAGTATCTAAGACGCCATTGCCCTAGTTAGGTTATTTCTTTTCTCATATCAAATAGCCGGATACTTTCCGAACAGACACAGTATAACATATATATGTAAATTGTAACATTCCGCTTCTAAACTTTCTTTTTTTTATTCTTCTTTGTAGGAAACAGATGCTAGCAAAACTATTCCAGTGGTAGGGGCGAAGGTAAGCGAAGGTACACCATCGGTGTTCGATCTGGAAATGGTTGACGGCGGTTATCCGACCAAGAACTACAACAAAAGTAAGCTGACGCCGCAAAGCTCCCCGAAGCGAGTTAGAATTTCGCCAACAACTCAGATTGTTGACAATGGACCGTCGGGCAAGGAGAGAATTGTTCCGACGATCATTACCTCGTCGGAGGAAACGCCCAAATCGACAATGAAGGTGACAGCTGTTGCGGTAGCATCAGGCTCACAACCGCCCAGTCATCATCATCAACCTCATCATCTCTACCACCAACACCGCCAGCAGCAGCAACAACAACATCAACTCCAACAACAACATCAACTCCAACAACAACAACAACTCCAACAACAACAACTCCAACAACAACAACTTCAACAACAACAACAACAACAGCTTCAACAACAATATCAGCATCATCATTACCAACCAACTCAAGTGACATCCGCTGCCGGCCCACCGAAACCAGACCACCCTCAGGCGACAGGTTATGCAGACTACGAACCCGTAACTGGACGCGTCGAAACTGCCCGAAATATCGTACCGCCGGTTTCAAGTTCTCAGCCCAAAATGCAACAACCCACACCGGAGACTGTTACTGGTCTAACTGACGCGAATGCGTCCAAGGTAATGGTTGGAGCCCAGTATAAACCAGTCCATGTGGAGACCTTTTCGATAAACAGTGCTAGAGGAACCACACCTTACACAAGTACCCCTGTACCCAGTGGTCCGGCAGATACTGGCCCAGCGTATCCCCATCACCACCACCAACAACAACAACACTATCAGTCTTTAATTAAAAAACAACAACAACAACAACAACAGCAGCAACAACAATTTCTTCAGCAACAGCTACACCAGCCAATGCAAAGACCCATGGTTAGTGTGGAACCGAAGCAGCAGCAGTCAGGCGCATCGAGCATCACAAAGTCTCACACTCAAGGTACTTCCGCTTCTTCAAATGAACAAACCACAACCACTGTTATCGGCACTCAACAAACTACCCCCGCGCTAGTTGAAAATGACGACTACGACGAAGCTGACAATATGCCAGTAATGGGTACTTACCCACGTCGTCAATGGCTTCAGGATTTGGATAACCCTCCCGAGCCAACACCTCTCCAATACCCGTCGGCCAAACGGCCAATGACATTCCGTAACACGAGTTCGTCGAAAGTTAGCATTTACGACAATGTTAGTCTGCCATATATAGACAGTCAATGAGATTGGAAAAGATGCCGTAGATTGATTGGCTTTCTTAGTCATTTTAACGAATATTTTCTTTGACATGCTGGACACGGAATCACTTCGCTTAAAAGCTTACAGAACAATGTCTTATTACTTTTGATAATTTCTCGAGCCAGAAATGTCATTCGATAAACGGCAATACTTAAATAGACTGGTCCACTTGTAAAAGTAGTGAAAAAAATTGTGGCGTGATGTGGGGATAATATTTGTAAATGAGAATTCTTTAGACCTTCTTGACGTAGCTACATTTGTCAGTATCGAAAAATAAAGATTTCTTTTATCGATTTAGAAGGGGGCTCATGTTTATAATATCGATATAGTTTAAAATCGATCTCTGACTTTTACAGAGTTATTGGACTTAAGGTAAGTCACTAAGCTTTACGTTACGCCCTGTCAATACCTAAACAATAATGAACTACTACCGTTTTGATAGCAAAGATAAGCGGGGAAGATATATCAAAAACGCCATTTGCTTTGAGTGAGAAAAGGCCAGCAAGAAAGAAAGAAAGAACAAATAGGGGAGGCGAGAACGCTTACGTGTTTAACGTCTGCTTCAGTGAAATGAAAAAAAAAACACTCTGTTTTAAATCCGATTTAAAACATTATTTACAAAAGTCAAGTGTTTGAAACTGTGCTAACATTATTGTTATCTGCAAATTTGTTTTTAATTTTCTGAATTTTTAACCTTTTTAACATTTTTTAACTTTATAATTTGTTTTAAAAACCTTCATTTTGTATGGAATTTTCTTAAAAGTAAAAACACTTGTGGCTAATAATTATTTTTCTTAAATCAAGTATAAACGGAAACATACATTATTTTTTAATTATATAAATTATTTGTTCATTAATTAAAAATATATATATATATATTATATATTATATGTTCATTAATATATATATACAGTGTAACCCGGATATAAGAGAGTTGTCGGGACCGGAGAAGAAGTCTCGTATATCTGGGTTTCTCTTATATCCGGGTTTGGTCTATTATATATACATTAACATAGGCTCTAATTTGGGACCAGAGAAAATCTCTTATATCCGGGTCTCTTATATCCGGGTTACACTGTATATATATTCGTTTGTTCTTTATTTAAAAGAAATTTTTATAACCTCCTCTCCAAAAGTATGTTTTAGTACGCAAAATCTAGGTTCAATAACTGTAAAATCAAAGAACGATTTGATACTGTATCGATATTGTAAACAGCACCCCCTTCTAAATCGATAAAAAAAAAAAAAAAAACATTTTTATATTCTGACAAGTGCCGTGGTCTCAGGAATGTCTAAATAACGCTAATCCACAAAAATTATTTCCAAAAATGTTTCTCCCTGTTATTTTTTTTTTCGAGTAGACCATTCTATTCTATAAACGATATATTTAGCCTCGTTTATGAGTTTAACAAGATCAACAAATGGTGCTTCTTTTTATTCACTCTGAAAAAAAAAATTAAATAAATAAAATAAATTTTTGTCGCGCAAGTTCCTTTCGGAACGCCTGAATTTCTATTTCTAAAAAGAAATATTCATTTATCAAATTCCAATTTCTTGCCAGTGCCAAATTAAAAAAAAATTAAACAAGATGAATTTCTACCAAAGGTGTTGAACATAATTGAAACGAATGATATCTATTATAATTAGTACTTGTTATTTAGTTAGTTACTCTTTTGCTGATAGCTCATCAATAATGGGCCATTCTATTTTAATCGCAAGACAAGGCGGGGAAGACATAATCGGAGGCTCCGTTTGGTTTCAGTGAGAAAAAGCAAGCAAGACAGACAGACAGGATAGAACAGGCAATAACACCCACGCGTTCAACGCGGGCTTGAATGAAATGGAAAAACCTTTGCTTTTGTGCGCGATTAAATATTTAAATAATGACCTGCATTCATACTCATGGTGTCTTTTAAGCGTATCTTAGATGTGGCACAAGGCCGAAACTGTGGAGCACCCTATCATAAGGATCAAACCGACTAATCAGTCGTAATTGATCTAGCAAGACAAGCTTTCTGACCATTACACAAATTCGAAGAGCCCAAATGATTTTCTAAGGGTAGTTTAGATGTTGCTCAAAGCCCAATGAGGATCGAACCCACTATTCAGTCATAATTGATCTAGCAAGACAAGCTTTCTGACCATTACACAAAGTCGAAGAGCCCAAATGATTTTCTAAGGGTAGTTTAGATGTTGCTCAAAGCCCAATGAGGATCGAACCCACTATTCAGTCATAATTGATCTAGCAAGACAAGCTTTCTGACCATTACACAAAGTCGAAGAGCCCAAATGATTTTCTAAGGGTAGTTTAGATGTAGCTCAAAGCCCAAAGTGGGGAGCACCCAATGAGGATCGAACCCACTATTCAGTCATAATTGATCTAGCAAGACAAGCTTGCTGACCATTACACAAAGTCGAAGAGCCGAAATGATTTTCTAAGCGTAGTTTAGATGTAGCTCAAACCCAAATGTGGGGATCGAACTCATTATTCAGTCGTATTTTATTTAGCAAGTCGAGCCGTTACACCACGTCGAAGTGCTCCTGCTTTCATACGTATGATTTTTATCGCAATATTTGGTTCAAGTTGTTAGTCTCAAGTACTTAATGTATTAGGGGAATTACTACGAGTGTCTTGTAGTTTAGGATTCACAATGAGCTTATTTCTTCATTCAATATTATGATATATCAGAAAAAACTGATATAGTGAAACCATGAAATTTTCACGGGTAGTAATAGTTACGACTATTCATACTACTGCAGAAGAAGTCATTATAGTGAGTAATCTAGACTTACAAGCTATTGATCGGGAATTCGATGCACAAACAGTACTTCCCTTTTTTCCCTTGACATACTAGTTTATTACTTCACAGTTTCTAATAACATAGCAGCATCCTAAGAAATGTATTTCACTGCTCGACACGCCGGTGCTTTACTCCATTAAAATATAGATATGCATCTCAATATAAGCGAACGGAATTAAAACATTCACTTCCGGTTACCAGAGGTCTCTCCATACTTAATACATTTCTATCTTTCTTTTATATGCCATATCCTTTTAGGACTTATGTGATTCTCTCTCTCTCTCTCCTCGTGTTCTGGATGTGACGATAAAATACATCCGGCAGAAAGTCCCCTGGTCGGAAGGTTTTGAGGAGCATTGAACTACCTCTAAATTTCTGTTGTTCTCAGGGCGAACCTCACCTGGAGTGGTAGCACCTGTTAGGGTCCCAGCTTTGGGTAAAATAGTGAACCCCTTCAAAACACTATGAAAGTATAAAAATATATTTTTATAGTAAAAAATTCCAGTAACAGATTTTAATAGTAAAAAAACTCTAGCAATAGATTTTAATGGGAAAAAAACTCTAGCAATAGATTTTAATAGTAAAAAAAACTCTAGCAATAGATTTTAATGGGGAGAAAAACTCTAGCAATAGATTTTAATAGTAAAAAAAACTCTAGCAATAGATTTTAATGGGAAAAACTCTAGCAATAGATTTTAATAGTAAAAAAAACTCTAGCAATAGATTTTAATAGAAAAAAATACCGAAGTTCGCAAGAAAATTAAATTTAGGCGTTAAATAACACATAAGGAGTCGATAAACCGTTAAACAAACAAAACCAAAACTCTCTCCACAACTTTCCGTCTTTTTTTGCTCTAAGTAACGCTATCCCATTGGATACTCACCTTTGACCGACCTGATCCTGTCATCCATCCAAACACAATCGACACATAGTTTATTCGCTGTTTCCTCCCACCCTTCTTTTTTTTAGCATGCCCTGTCAATGCTAATTTCTCCAAGCTTTCTTTCCTCATTATATATCCCACCAAAATATCAGCTGTCCTTGTTTGATTGTAAGAAGTTTCTCTTTAAATTTCCTTGTTATTCATCATTTTTTCACCTGTTATTCCCAGGCCCACCCTGACCCGGAGTGGTAGATCTTGTTAGGGTCTCGGCTATGGGCAAGTAGTTAACCCCCAAGCTGTGGTCAAAACACTATAAAAATGTAAAAATAGGTTTTTATAATAAAAATACCAGCAATACATTTTTGAAAAATTGTTACCAGCAATACGTCTTTGAAAAAAATTATTACCAACAATACGTCTTTGGAAAAAAAATTACCAGCAATACGTCTTTGAAAAAATTATTAC
Source organism: Acanthosepion esculentum (assembly GCA_964036315.1). Taxonomy (NCBI): domain Eukaryota; kingdom Metazoa; phylum Mollusca; class Cephalopoda; order Sepiida; family Sepiidae; genus Acanthosepion; species Acanthosepion esculentum. The sequence continues at coordinate 48,293,297 of OZ038512.1, forward strand.
CAGCAATACGTCTTTGGAAAAAATTATTACCAGCAATAGATTTGACTCTCGATAAAAAACAAACCTCTTTACAAAAATACGTTAATGAAACCTGATCTACAAAATGGTTTCTTAGAAAGAATACAATTTCTATTCATACGAATCTATCCTAAAAATGTTGTCTGCATTAAGTAAGCCAATGATGCTGTGATGCTGCAAAAATATAAACTAAACCAAATCTTCCGGCTCCATGCTTTCCAGCCAACTTTAATCTTCAAAAATGTAAATGCAATGTCAATTGCTATCTACTGTCCTCTTGATTAATCTTCCCTCTTTCTGCTCATTATTAATGTTTCTGTTCGTAATTCTTCCACACCCTGTAACCCCTTGTGTCTTAGTAGCTTTACTGCCTTGCATGGGGTGATACTGATTTAAAAAAAGTACATTTTCCTTTGTCTTATTACATTGCTTAGTTTCAATGTTACCAAATTTGACTTTCAGGTGACGCTAAAACGAAATTCAGGTCAAGAAGTTGTTAAAGCTTGTTGATAAATGTACCCATAAGTCCTTTTAATTTAATCTGTCGCTAAAAAAAGTGGCATCTCTGAAAGCACCAGATTAGAAACTCTATGAAAGAAGTTGGACTAAGATAATACTGGACAAGTTAACATTCGCACTGCTCTCATGCCAGATGGTCGCGGTACAGTGCTGAATCCTTATCGTAATACGGCTGCTAACGTATCATACGCGCCATGTTACGTGGGCCACAATACATAATACGCATCATGTAACAGGAGGTTATAATACACAATACGTTTTATGTAACGTAGGATACAATATATACTACGTATCATGTAACATGAGATCCAATGTCTATGTATAATGTAACATGGGTTCCAATTTACTACACGGATAATAATATGTCTAACACTACATAAAACGCATAGTATGTGCCACAGTATATAAAACATAAAATGTAAGTTCAAATATAAAATACGCATATGGTAACATGTTTTCCAACATATAATATATATAATATAACGTGACTTCCAGTATATAGAACGGAAAATATTGCATGATTTTCAGCATATAATACCCATAGTATAACTTGTGTTCCAATATATAAAAAGCTTAAATTAATGTAAGTTTCAACAGATAATACGCATAAAATAACATAGCTTCCAATATACAGGGTGTCCATAAAGTTCGTGTGCACTTAAAAAAAATGTATAACTTTATTTGTATTTGCAATAGAAATAATTAGTAAAAAGGATTAGAAAGAAGTAAATTTATATTTTTTAAGGTTTTATTGAAATTTTATTTAAGTTTCCACATGTCCTCCATCATTAGCAATACAAAGGGTAATACGATTTTGCAGTTCACGGAAAACATTTGCCAGCTGATTTACAGTAATGCCTGAAATTACATTAGTTATTTTAGCTAGACTTAAAACAAGGTACATTAAACTTTATAATATTTTTTACAGATTATTTCTATCGCAAATACAAATAAAGTTATAATTTTTCTAAAGTGCACACGAACTTTATGGACACCCTGTATAATGTAACTTGGTTGGAATATGAATAATGTAACATGTGTTTGAATATATAATACGTAGTATGTAACGTGGAATTCAATATATAACAAGCATAATCAGTTCCGGATTAAGACGTTTAGGTGTCCTAATCACTTAAAAGATTTTCGGGCCCCCATACATGTGCGAGTTAAGTGTGCTAGTATGGAGTTTTGGTGAGTAGTGCAAATAAAGGATATCAACCGAGAACATGCAATGTGGAAACATTAGCTGGAAATAAATATAGAAGGAACAAAGACACAAATGACCATCGAGAGAGACTGATCATCGGTTTCAACCCAGAACAACATCAACCAAGGAAGAACCAATCACAGCTGAGCAGTCATTGTCACTTGAGCAACCACCAGATTCTAACAGAACTGTGACCAGAAGTGGTCGTGTAATCAACAAACCAGCGTGTCACATGGTTAGCATAATGTCAACCGAACATGAACGTAGTCTACCCCTGTTCACAAAAATTACATCCCATTAAGTTAATTAGTAATACTAATTTATTCAAGAGAGCTGATGCGATGTATAGGGTCAATAAAAACATCATTATCTCCCTTAGCGCATTCCCTTATTAACCAAACAAAATGGCAATAAAAATTCACTGCGGGTTAGTTATCTCCTCGTTCATAATGGCACCCCGTTGATTCAAATGTTAATCATGTTTGACTTATTTCTTTAGACATATACAACATCATATCATTACAATTTCAGTGGGACCCTCTTCCCTTGATGCCCTAAGTACGTGGTTATTTTGCTTAATGATTAAACCAGCCCTGAGCATAACGATTGATTCATTCATTTTCTACGATTTACCCATCCTTTGCCGGTTATTTAAAACCAGAAAATATTTTCAGATTGTAAGATTTTTTATATATATAATAATGATTTACCGACACAGGTCTTACTAGTTAACATATAGCTGCGGGGAGAAGAGGTGGATTCATACCTTTTCCATCAACTGTACTGCATTCTCAAGCGATCGTCCATCTGGGTACTGACCAGGTTCGACCTCGCTTATCTTCGGTGATAGTACGGGAACCGGTGTTTCAATGTATGCGGCCGTAAGCCACTATGGGGAGACACATGCTTCAATATATAATACATATATTGTAGCATAGGTTACAATATATTATACGCATAAAGTAAAATGTCTTCTAATATATAATACGCTAAATATTTGAATATATATATATAATGTAACGTGGGTTCCGATACCTAATATGCCCGATGTAACATGAGTTCCGGTATTGAATACGTATAATGTAACATGTGCTCCAATATAGAAAACGTATAATTTAACATATAATACGAATAGTGTAACGTGGTTTTCAATATAACGATGTGCGGGGGGATGTAATGTATAGCGTCTCGGAATGAAAGCGGAGGGCCGCGTTCGAGTTCCAGTCAGGTTCGTTACATTCTCTTACATGCAGATACCCTTGGGAATGGTATGAATTCATCTCCAACTCACAACCTATGGGTTAAATATTAATTGGAACAAATAACTAAAGTTTATTATTTTTGTCGTCAATTCTCAAGAATAAAGAAAATGTATAAATTCACTTTCAAATGTTTAGGCTTTATTCAAATTGTAACCATCGCTTTCTAAAATAATCAATACCGAGAAGTTAAGCTAGTTAAAATAAAAGCGGTCTCAATGAAACAAAAAAAAAGTCCTTTTGAAACTTCGTATTTTTTACGGGCACGAGTGTCTATATTTGTCATCTTTTTTTTTAATCAGTTTACACCGAGCAAGGCGATAATGCCACTAAGACGCATGGGGGCTACTGGAAATAAAAGAATAAGAGAATAAAAAGATTTTAGAAGAAACGGGAAACCTAATCCTAAACAGGAAACAACGGATAAACCTCTAAAAAGAGCGAGGAGGAGTGTGAACCGGACGATAGGCGAGTCTATCTACTCCTATTGATGAAAAAATTAAATCCCAAATAAAATTTCAGAGTTTAGGCGGAAACAGAGTTGAAGTAGATTTTAGAAGGAACCGGAAATCCAGTCCTAAACAGTAAACAAGGGATGGGCCTCTACTGATCAAAAGACCGGGGAGGAGTGTGAGCCGGTCTCTTGAACAGGAGTAGAGGTTTAAGCGTGCCATTCAGAAATTTATAAAAGCTATTGTTCTCATCTTGATTATTATAAATACAGCATTTCCGCCAATAAGCATAATATAATATGGCTTCCCGCATATAATATGCATAATGTAAGAGAACTGAGTTCGAATTCCAGTCGGGTTGGTTACATTCACTTACGTGCAAATAGTGTTGGGAAAGGTATATATCCATCTCTTCTCCTCCCAGCTATGGATTGAATAGCAGGATAGACTGGGTTCTGTAGGCCTGGCTGGAAACCAGTCTACCGAGAAAAGAAACGGCAACCTACCTCGGGAAGGTCTTCTGTCTGGTCACTCGTGAATTGAAAGCGATATGATCGCCCAAGCGTGCACTATGTCTGGCACTTAATCGACTGAATGTAAGTTAGGTTCCATATCGGCCAAAAATAATGGATACTTGACGATGGCTAGAGGGTATATAGCCGGAATATTTTGGAACAGGCATGGGCACATTTTCGAGCAGTGGATCGCATGGTCTACGGCTCATCACCAGACGGACCGTACCCCTAAAAAAGATTTAAGGCATATAATTTAAAAAATATTTTTCTATAAAGAACAAATTGGAGTCTTAGTATAATATTCTCACTGATGACAGTGTGATGTAACACGTATTGCTCAGTGTGATTTATTTCTTAGTTTGTCATTTAAAAATAAAAAAAAGGATATTTCTTCTCCAGATAAACAGTGATTATGAATCTGTCTATATTTCTGAGATGAGGTATTATGTACAGTATTTACATTAGTCGAACTATTGTCCTCATCTTTGTCGCCATATTTGTCACAACGTTTCGGCCGTTGTACGCTGCGGCCTTCTTCAGGTGGTTGGAATTTCGAACCGAACCCTTTATTTCGATCACTGGGGTAGACTGTTCTAGTTCCACGAGCCATGTTTGATGGATGTCAGTTATCAGTTATCTCCTGCTAATTTTCCCTCTGAAAGTTCTCCACTGACTTAACCGGGTATTGAACTCACACACTTTGGGTCTGTCACTGGATTTAACCAACGCCTTCATCCACTGTGCCATGTGTCCTTGAGGACATCTGGGTATGAATTTCTGAGTATTATAAACTTAATGCTAGGCTACAAAAATCTCCTGAGTCGGCCAAGCATAGAAATAAATACAATATGGGAACCAGTAATAAGGAGTGCCAGAGAAAAGCAATGATAACAAAAAGTTTCAATATGAGATCTGGTAAAAATATGTAATGATAACAGCAAAATTGCAATATGAGTACTGGTAAAAAATGGTTGCTGAAAAACATTAAGTTTATAATACTCAGAAATTCATACACAGGTGTCCTGATAACTGACATCCATCAAACATGGCTCGTGGAACTAGAATAGTCTACCCCTGTGATCGAAATAAAGGGTTCGGTTCGAAATTCCAACCACCTGAAGAAGGCCGGAGCGTACAACGGCCGAAACGTTGTGACAAATATGGCGACAAAGATGAGGACAATAGTCCGACTAATGTAAATATAGTTATTATGAATGTTTCCTGTTTCAGAAGCTGTTTACACGTATGATCTTTCTTAGTGACAATCGCCAATGGTTTAAAATGACAAAAATGTTAGAATCACCAAAAGTTTACAAAATTCAAGAAACATTTTACTTAGTCATTGTTTATGTCTGTGGTCATGTATGAGAGAGTGTGTGAGTGAACAAGTGAGAACGAAAGAAAATGTTAAGAAACGTTATTTTCCTTACGAAAGCGTACCAGAAAGACCATGCGTCCCGCGGACTGAAGTTTGTCCGTCATTGGTTTATAATAACATCTATAATAATCAAGATGCGAAAAATAGTTGCTGACTGTGATGTGGCTTCCCTCTGTCTTTTCTACAAATATTTTCATGGCAACTGCTCTGACGAGCTTCTTTTCCCTGATTCCCTGTCTACATGAATTTAAGCGTGCTACTAGATTGGCAGCTAGGTCCCACCCTTTTACTGTTGAAATAGTTACATGCAACCGCCACTTCTACTCCAACAGTTTCTTTTCTCTTTTCTTCCCGACAGTGGTGCTCTCTTCCTCTTACTTGCTTGCTTGATAACTACAATCTTCAAAAATTTAAATGCAACATCAATCACCATCTTCTGTTGCCTTTATCCCCATCCATCTTTTATCTTTTCCTCACTCCCCTCTATACACAGTCTTTTCTCTCAATTTCACTCTCTATAAATTCCTTCGTGCAAGTGGCACTCCCGTTTTGCTTGGGGTGAAATGCTTAAAAAATAAATTTAAAAAATAAATTAAAAACAAAAAAAAACATAGGGAACTGGAAAGGTAGACAGTAAGGTACTAAGAATTAGATTAAATTTTAAAAAAGAAGAAAAGAAAATTACTGCTCCCATCTTTACCGGCACATCTACATCGTTCAACTCTCCAACCTCTGTTACAGAGATGTAATACTATTAGATAGGAAAAGAGGTCAGTCTAATTTTAACTTATCTTCCGTCGTCTTTATAACATTATCTTCATTTGTACAGCTTTCTTTCTTTCCTACTCATCAGTAACATATTCATTAATAGAAACTCTCCTAGTTAGCAGAAGTTACACCTTCGCAAACCTTACGGAATGACTCAAATTTATCTACTACAGTCCTCTTTATCTCCCTCGTACACATTATTGTACATTGTTGAGAGAGAGAGAGAGAGAGAGAGAGAGAGAGAGAGAGAGAGAGAGAGTAAACACTTGCGTAAGTGTAGTAAACGTTATATTCGTTTATCACGAATATATTTATCATTATTAGCAAAAAAAAAACCAAAACTGTGAAACGTTTTTCGTTATTAAAACTAAAAGAATATACTTTCTATTTCTTCTATATAATAAATGCGAATGTCACTGTGTCACTGTGTCACACTTTTCCAACTTTACTCCTAAAGGCGAAGTCCAACATATTATACCATTTTGGGATCAGCCTGACTCCGTGAGCAAATTAAAAACATTCCGGGCCTGGATCCGGACCCGCAATCCTGAAATTTTGGATTCCCAAGTTTTCATTACTGCGAGTGTTTTCGGCGATTTTTTACGAATATTTTTTTACAATAACAATTTTTATAACTTGGAAATAAATTTAGGAATGATAGAAATTAATTGCGAAATCCAGCGAAAGTCACCCATGAAATAAAAATGATTGTTCGTACCTAAAGTAAGGACCTGCGTACATCAAATTGTCTTTAAATGAAGTGGCGATAGAAGAATTCTCGTTGAACTTATAAAAGCTAAGCTTAAATATTAATGCACTACTTAATTGCGGCGATCAATTTTTAATTCTTTTGTAGTTTATTGTATATACTATCGCATCTACTCCTCCCAGTGTGATGAAGGTCCAATCAAGAGCCCTCCGCAGCAGCTAGCTTAAATGCCGCCCGATAGGGGGGCTTTTAAGCTAGTTACATATACATGTAGGGAGAAGAAATGGAAAGGCAGAAGAGTAAGGAGTAGACATTTAAGAAAAAGAAGAGTAAAGAGGAGGAGGTATTTAAGAAGAACAAAAAACATTTAAAAACAACAACGGACATATATAGAAAAAGACTGAAAGAAAAAGTAAAGAAAAAAAGAGAAACTCTTCAATGGGTACTTTAAATGAACGCTGTGTTAGTCGTACGGAGTAAGATAATCAACACTTTAGTATCATGTGTCAGAAAGGAAGATTATACTTAACATCAAAAAGAAACAATTGAAATTTCTGGGACACATAATGTGTAAAATCTAGAAAATCTGTTATTCATAAGAGGGTTTGGGAGCAATAAGGACAGAGGAAAACAACCCTTAACATAGTTGATGAGTTCGAGAAAATGGATGGCTGACGAGGGTTTAGAAATAACGAAAATTTATTTAGAATTTATTTAGAGACAGGAAATTGTGGAGAGCCATGGTCGCCTACGTTCTGAAGGGACACTGCACATAAGAAGTGACAGAACTTTGTCGTTTGGAAGTTTTCTACATTCCAATGACCAAAGCAGGAAGAGGGGGGAAGAAGAGGGAAGGGTATGATAAAGGGGAAAGTTTAGAGTTGAGGAAAAGAAAGAAACAGAATGGGAAGGGGAGAAGGAAGAGATGAAGAATAGTAAAAGAGGGTAAGGAATAAAAAAGAGAAATAGAAAGAGGGAAAGATGATGAAAAGAAGGAGGAAGAATTCTTCTTCTTCTTCTTCTTCTTCAATGCAGATTCTGTGATAAATATCCAGAAACCATTGATCATCTTGTTGCACGATATTGGCACCCACTGAATATAAAACCCGGCATGACAGAGTGGGTCAATATCTGCACTGGAAAATTTGCAACTCCTACGGGAAGGAAACTTAAAGAAACTGGTACGAACACCACCCAGACCCGGTTACGGAGATAGGACCTGTTACAATTCTACGGGACTACACAATACACACTGACAGAACAATCAAAGCCAACCGTCCAGACATTGTTATTAAAGACCACAAACAAAATAAGTGCCACCTTATTGATATGGCAGTCCCTGCAGACTGCAATGTATCTTTGAAGATATTCGAAAAGCTGTCAAAATACAAGGACCTTGAAATAGAAATCTAAAAAATGTGGCACATGGGAACATCAACAATCCCTGTTGTAGTTGGAGCCCTTGAACTGTTTGGAAAAGATTCCAGTAGACTAATTGAAGGGATCCCTGGAAGTCCATGCCTCAAAGAGATACAAAAAATTGTTCTGACAAGTACAGCCCACACTTTACGAAGGGCTTTATCTATGTAATAATTTTTTTTTCAGTGGAAAGTGTCATGATGCCATTTCTAACCTTAGGTCACTGGGCGGGATCCGGAAAGAAATGTGTAAATGTCAGATATAAAAAAAAAAAAATAATAATAATAATAATAATAACAACAACAACAATAAGAACAACAACAACAACAACAATAATAATAATAATAATAATAATAATAATAATGATGATGATGAGGTACAGGGGAACAGAAAAAGTAGAAAAGAGGAGTGGGTAAAAGAAAGACAAAAGGAGAAGAGTAAAGTGGAATAAGCATTTTAGAAAAAGAGAAAGAACAGTTATAGCGGTTTATCCCTCGTTTCCTGTTTAATATTGGACTTCGAAAAAGAAAAATTCTATACAATAAGTTTTTATTCTAATCAATAAAATATATGAATTTATTTTAAGGAAGTGTCTAAAATTTGGAGCATTCTTTTCAATAGTACATTGTTCTATTTGTTCTATATTCTGCTAAAAGTGGATTCCAAGTAAGTTGTAAGGAAATTGGCACTAAATATTTGCGTCAAAACCTAACGACAATCATTGTAATTTACACTTTGTAATTTACTTTTGGACGAATCTGTACAAAATAGGGATAAAAAAAACGTCGAAATGAGTCAATCTTAAAAAATGAAATTGAATCACATGAAATTCAACGAGATTACTTGATAAATCCTTCGCGCGCCTAAAAATATCTTCTGGGGAAATCCGCTTACAAACTTTTGAGACCTATTTTCACTCTTAAATGTCCGACTGCTGTAGCTATAAGCATGAATATATTGGCAGAGGGGACGCTTTGAAGTGACAAGGGGTCAACCATCTTAAGGAATGGTTTTGGTAAATGACGGATCAGTAGCCTTATGGCTGATGTCCACTTCTTAAAGGTGCCTATTTGCAAAAAGCCAGGAAGACAACCACAACTCTTTTGCCTATATACCTTCACTGACTAAAAATATCAACTCCATACATTCAGAAGAAACACAGTTACTGCAAAAGCAACAGAAGTTTCTTCCATTTCCCACGGGTTATTTCTAGAAAAAATGGGCTTGAACGGTTCAGCAAATCTTAGTTGTTGACCAGCACACGTACAGAGAACGATTTATGCCAGTGCTTCTCAAACTATCTGATATGGCAGAGCGGCTTTTTTTTTCTGAATATGCCACGTACCTGTAATATTTCGTGGTAATATTAACTTATACCGGAAACGATATATATAATGAATATAATAAAAGTTGACTATTTTTTATCTTCCATTTATTTTGCATAAAATAATTCAATACCAAAAAATATAAAAAGTAATAAAAAAATAACCAGTTTATTAACATAAAAACAAAAATTATATAACGCTGAAACAAACGTGTTTTGAACAGGAATAAAACTCGTTTGATCCCATACTAGAATTTTGCTTGTTTTTTTTTTCGGTTTATAATTAATATAAACTTATCAACATTCACATAAATTATAATAAATTATAATAATTATATTGTAGCTAAATAATCGATTTCGAAAAATATCAAATTAAATAATTTATTTCAGATATTTTTAATTTTCAGTAAAAGTTGTACTGAACGTACCAAAACCTTCATTTGAAAGCAAAAAGTACCAAGTTGGTACGAAAGTACAAATTCTGACAGTCCTGGTTCTGGCAGTGTACCGTTTTGGCTGGCCGCGTACCGGTAGCTGAAGGTTTGCGTACCGGCACCGTTCCGCGGACACCAATTTGAGTAGCACTGATTTGTGCAACTTTTATATACATTTTAAAAAATATCTCTATAACCTCTAAAAAGTGGTGAGTCCCTTTTGAACTTCGAGAGTTATTATCTTTTTCTATCTTCTCTTTATTTCCTTTTACCATTTCTTCCCGCATTTTGGATATATTCTTATATTTTGAAAGCCTTCATATTTTTAGAACTTGTACAAATATTTCATATTCCGCTAAAAATGTTTTTAATCGTTTATGTTCTATGTATAGTTTACGGACCTTTTCTCTAAATGATACCTTTTTTAAGATATTGACATATGTGCGGTAAATTAAAAATACCAGGTTGTCAAAAGAAACACTCTAAATTCACTTTTAACAAAAATAAAAACATGGCGACCAAGGTATTGCAACAATCAATAACATTTATGTTATATAGGAATAAAATGTCGCTGCCGACTCTTGACTTTGAACATAGATTGCCAGTGAGCAAACACAGGCGATCCCATTATTGAATTAAGTAGACCACATGACCATAGAAGAAACGCATATATGTATGAAATAGCTGACGACTAAAGATCGCTATTTCTAGTCTATCCTCTATAGTATACGTATCGTTATTACTACTCTATTACTATACGGACTGCTATTCTCTACTCTATTCACTATACTATTTCTCTATTCAGATTACTTGTTGAGCGAGTATTATCGAGCAAGTACTATTAGTGCGAGTCATATTCGAAGGCGTCTGACACCAGTATTGTTCAACGGCGTTACTCTAGTTGCGTCTGAGATTACAAAGTCTCTACTAGATCGAGCATTACGAAAGTAACAACGAGTATTCGTTGGCATCACAAAAGTGGCAACGGGTGCTCGGTGACATCACAAAAATTTAGTATTTCTACATAGCACAAAATATTTTATAATGTTAAAAGTTAGTGTGTAACTGAATCAAATGTTGTATACGCGCGCTGAATTGCTATGTGTTGAAGTGAATGTATAAAGAGCGTGTGTTATATGTATGTATGTATGTATGTATGTATGTATGTATGTATGTATGGGAGGGAGTCAAATATAGATTAAATATGGACCGGAATCTGACAGAATGATAAGATAAAGAGCAAATAAGAAACGTTTGTCAATCTAACATGTTTCACTTTTATTAAAACTTCATCAGAGAATGAGATATGGAGAGAGAAAAAAAAGAAAGAAATTCTGGTATTTTAACTTTTGTGTTGTTTGATTTTCATTGGTCAATCATGTATCACGTGCATTCGACTCTTTAAACCGACGTAAGTATAATTTGCGGCGTTCCGAATTCAAGAAGAGACAATGCGTCCATCGGAAGTTTTAAGAAATTAACAGATTTCAAGCCTACCTAGAAAACCGTAAATATCCATTGCCGGATGTTGGCGCCGGAAATATAATTTTATTCAGAATACTATACGTACATATCATAAATACTGGGGAGTGCTTTACTTACGGTTTATACTGTGGTTATTTCGAGTTAAGTTGTTTTTCGACCTAAGTCGTTGCCTCTGGAACCAATTAAAGGCGTAGGATGAAGTATACCTGTGCAGACGTTTAAATAGCTTGGAAATGTTTAAACAGATTATGAAATATATGACACCGAAATGCGGACACACTGGAATGGCGAAAAATGACTCCCAAAAATTAAACAAAATATTACGAAACAGGAAGATTTCGTAATAAACAAAGAGAAGAGTTCGGAATTGCTATATAATATCAGTCCTACTATATACCAGTGAATGCTGGACAATTTCATCAAAGATGAAGGGAAAAATTGTGTTAACAATGATGTGGTTCTACACGATGCCAAGAATATTATGGACGGCACATGAAGCAAATTTTAAGGGAAATAAAAATAAAAAAGGATAATTATACATAAAATCAGAGGCTTACGGCCATATCACGTTGAAATATCGGTTCCCCTACAATGACCGAAGTTAAGCAACATCGAGCCAGGTTAATGGGTGACCGCTTTGGAACGCCAGGTAAGCTTGGATGTGCGGGTGGTGTAATGGATAATATCTCGGAATTTTTAATTGGAGTTTCAATTCTCATTCTGTTCGTTATATTCACTTACGCACAAATCCCTTGAGAAAGGTATGAATCCACCTCTTCTCTCTCCCAGCTATGGGTTAATTAGTAAGACTGGTACCTCCTTTTTTGTCGTGTCCCTTCAGGACGTAGGCAATCATGGTCATCCCCATCTTCTTGTCGCTTGTAGCTCTGTGTCTTTTTCGTTATTTCTCACAAACATTGTTCTACCATTCTACATTTACTAAAGCCCGACAAGTATGTTCTGCAGTGCTTTTCTCTGGCCCTCTTTCCTCTCAATCTGTCCTGTGAGTATTAGATTTTCCAAGCTCCCCTTTCCCATTACGTGCCCCAGAAATTTCAACTGCCTCTTTCTGGTGTTAGTATACAAGTTTCTTGTATCACTAAACCATTATTATCCCAAACAAAAAAATGTTACAATCTTAAACTATTTGCTGGCTTTAAATAACCTGCAAATGATTGACAAGCCGTACAAAACGAATCCAAAATTTTCCATGGTCAAAAATAGTCAAAAGACCCAGGTTCTATCTTTCAAATTTCCTATGGCCGAAAATAGTCAATTGACCAAGGTTCTATCTTTCAAATTTCCCATGGCCGAAAATAGTCAAATGACCCAGGTTTTATCTTTCAAATTTCACATGGCCGAAAATAGTCAAAAGACCCAGGTTCTATCTTTCAAATTTCCCATGGCCGAAAATAGTCAAAAGACCCAGGTTCTATCTTTCAAATTTTCCATAGCCGAAAATAGTCAATTGACCAAGGTTCTCTCTTTCAAATTTCCCATGGCCGAAAATAGTCAAATGACCCATGTTCTATTTTTCAAATTTCCCATGGCCGAAAATAGTCAAATGACCCAGGTTCTATCTTTCAAATTTTCCATGGCCGAAAATAGTCAAATGACCCAGGTTCTATCTTTCAAATTTCCCATGGCCGAAAATAGTCAAAAGACCCAGGTTCTATCTTTCAAATTTCCCATGGCCGAAAATAGTCAAATGACCCAGGTTCTATCTTTCAAATTTCCCATAGCCGAAAATAGTCAATTGACCAAGGTTCTATCTTTCAAATTTCCCATGGCCGAAAATAGTCAAATGACCAAGGTTCTATCTTTCAAATTTTCCATGGCCGAAAATAGTCAAATGACCCAGGTTCTATCTTTCAAATTTCCCATGGCCGAAAATAGTCAAATGACCCAGGTTCTATTTTTCAAATTTCCCATGGCCGAAAATAGTCAAAAGACCCAGGTTCTATCTTTCAAATTTCCCATGGCCGAAAATAGTCAAATGACCCAGGTTCTATCTTTCAAATTTCCCATAGCCGAAAATAGTCAATTGACCAAGGTTCTATCTTTCAAATTTCCCATGGCCGAAAATAGTCAAATGACCCAGGTTCTATCTTTCAAATTTCCCATGGCCGAAAATAGTCAAATGACCTAGGTTCTATCTTTCAAATTTCCCATAGCCGAAAATAGTCAATTGACCAAGGTTCTATCTTTCAAATTTCCCATGGCCGAAAATAGTCAAATGACCAAGGTTCTATCTTTCAAATTTTCCATGGCCGAAAATAGTCAAATGACCCAGGTTCTATCTTTCAAATTTCCCATGGCCGAAAATAGTCAAATGACCCAGGTTCTATTTTTCAAATTTCCCATGGCCGAAAATAGTCAAAAGACCCAGGTTCTATCTTTCAAATTTCCCATGGCCGAAAATAGTCAAATGACCCAGGTTCTATCTTTCAAATTTCCCATAGCCGAAAATAGTCAATTGACCAAGGTTCTATCTTTCAAATTTCCCATGGCCGAAAATAGTCAAATGACCAAGGTTCTATCTTTCAAATTTTCCATGGCCGAAAATAGTCAAATGACCCAGGTTCTATCTTTCAAATTTCCCATGGCCGAAAATAGTCAAATGACCCAGGTTCTATTTTTCAAATTTCCCATGGCCGAAAATAGTCAAAAGACCCAGGTTCTATCTTTCAAATTTCCCATGGCCGAAAATAGTCAAATGACCCAGGTTCTATCTTTCAAATTTCCCATAGCCGAAAATAGTCAATTGACCAAGGTTCTATCTTTCAAATTTCCCATGGCCGAAAATTGTCAAATGACCAAGGTTCTATCTTTCAAATTTTCCATGGCCGAAAATAGTCAAATGACCCAGGTTCTATCTTTCAAATTTCCCATGGCCGAAAATAGTCAAATGACCCAGGTTCTATCTTTCAAATTTCCCATAGCCGAAAATAGTCAAATGACCAAGGTTCTATCTTTCAAATTTCCCATGGCCGATAATAGTCAAATGACCCAGGTTCTATCTTTCAAATTTCCCATAGCCGAAAATAGTCAATTGACCAAGGTTCTATCTTTCAAATTTCCCATGGCCGAAAATAGTCAAATGACCAAGGTTCTATCTTTCAAATTTTCCATGGCCGAAAATAGTCAAATGACCCTGGTTCTATCTTTCAAATTTCCCATAGCCGAAAATAGTCAATTGACCAAGGTTCTATCTTTCAAATTTTCCATGGCCGAAAATAGTCAAATGACCCAGGTTCTATCTTTCAAATTTCCCATGGCTGAAAATAGCCAAAAGACCCAGGTTCTATCTTTCAAATTTCCCATGGCTGAAAATAGTCAAATGACCCAGGTTCTATCTTTCAAATTTCCCATGGCTGAAAATAGCCAAAAGACCCAGGTTCTATCTTTCAAATTTCCCATGGCCGAAAATAGACATGGCTTTAGGCTACGGCAAGACTAATGATAATCTTTCGCGTGAACATCTAAAAAGAAGCAGCGTACCCCTTTCTTCCTCCTTTTTTATTATCTCTCCAGATATTGGTCATGAGGATCTTCCCCCCCCTTTTTTTTTCTTTTTTTTTTTTTGTCTGTTCGCCACTGGAGGAAGACGATGCGTGGATGTCTTCCAAAATGCAACTTTCACGACCAGAACATATTTCCTTGTCCTGAAAAGAGACTCAAACAACTGTATATTTCAGGTACAGACAAATTTTACACCAACCCCAATTTTAAATTTCTTTTTCGGTTTTTGCTCATCATAAAATTGTTTTCTGTTTAACACACAAAGAATGCTTGTTTTTTGTTTACTGGTTATATCCCGGCTTACATGATTTGCCTTTCTCACTCTTTTCCTCCAAACCTGCTTTCTACATCTCCTAGAATTTTAGCGTACGGTAGATAGTAAGATCACTTACGAATTTCCGGCATGATGAGCATGTGTCTTTGTTTAAATGGCGTGACCTTTAAAAGTTTCAGTTAAATCGGATGATTACCGCAACGCGTTTGTAGCTAAAGGCCTTTTCAAAATCACACCAGAACATTCTCCGATGTCTGTAGAATACGAGGTTTTCCAAAGAGACCAAGAAAGAATGAACTTTTGCCAAACGTAATATTTATGTCTGATGCTAAACTTCAGAAGAGCAACAGTTTTCATCTTCTGGAGCTCACGTTTTCGACTGACATAAAGTGGAGTGATTATATTGAATCAATTGCTATGCCTACTGCTAGGAAAGTTGGTTTATTTTGTCGTGATATACAATTCTTCTCGTCAGAATCCATCTAGCATATTTATAAATCAACCCTTCGTCCGTGCATTGAATATTGCTGCCATATTTGGTTTGGTGTTCGTACTATATATCTTGAGATTCTTAACAAAATTCAAATGAAATCGATCCTTGACAAAATTCTGCAATGAAAACGATCCTGACCTGGCATCACGACTTCAGTCACTTTCCCAACTAATTGATTTGTTTTCCCTCTGTCTTTTCTGCAAATATCTTCATGGCAATTGTTTTGATGAGCTGTTCTCTTTGTTGCCTTGACTGCATGAATTTAAGCGTGGTACTAGATTGGCAATTAGGCCTGACCGTTTTAATTTTGAACTAACTTTATGCAACCGTCAATTCTTTTCCAATATTTTCTTTTCTCGCTTCCCTGCTACCTACAATTTTCTAAAAATTAAATGCAACGTCAGTCGCCATCTTCTGTCTTCCAGAATCATGTTCCTTTATTCTCCTTTTCCCCTCTAAAGTCTTCTCATTCTCTTTCACTCCTTGTAACCCTCTGGGTCTTAACATTATCGCCTTGCTTGGGGTGAAATGATCACAAAAGAAAAGAAAATAACAAGATATATTCAATTATCAATTCGCTGAGTTGTGCCAGGCTACAGAACACGCTAGCTCGAACCTATCTACACCTCTGACCACTTGGGCGAGACCAGCAAGTACCTAATTCTGTATGTAAGAACAATTTACTGCTGATAGATCTAACGTCAAGCAGGGAGATAAAACAAGAGAGAAGCTATTTTTGAAATGTTAGTGGTACTCATAAAAAATTACGTAACTCATCTTTGCAAATCCGGAAGTATATTGAATGAAATAATCAACGTTGTTTATTATCTATCATTTTATCCGCCATGCTGGTTTAGTTATATATTTCAAAAACAGAAAGAAAAAAGAAAATTACTATCCAAAATCGGGATTTTTTTTTTCAGATTCTTTATTGATTTTTTGGTGGGTTAATAGTCAGCTGCAATTGCCTGATATAATTATTCATTTAATAATTGATTATTATTTCTACTACTACTTGAAGAGGTGGTAAAAAGAAAATCCGAAAAGTGTCTTCTTTCCGCATGGACGCTTGTAAATTTAGACATAAACACGATCAATTCACCCCAAGCAAGGATATAACGTCTTTAAAATGTAAGTGGTACCTGGAGGGAAAGACAATTAAAAGACTTTAGAAGGAACCGGAAACCAATCCTAAACAAAAAACAAGGGATAATCCTCTGCTTCTAGTCAAAAGAGCAAGATGGAGTGTGAACCAGGCGATAGGCAAACCTACTTACTCCTATTAAACTCAAGTATAAACTTGATCAATATTTGCCTGTAGACTCAAGTATAATATTTGCCTATAGACTCAAGTATAATTCCACTCAATACTTAACTTTATAATTCCGGTCAAAGTTTACCTATGGACTCAAGTATAAATCCGATCATCATTTGCTTACAGACTCAAGTATAAACCCCTAAAATATTTTTCTCTCTCTCTGCTCTCATGAACTAAAAATTATTACCTATGGGATTTTAAATGTATGATATTCTTTAATTAATGATAATCTTGCTCTGTATTTTGACATACAGCTCTCTAGAAGCAAACCTACCTACTGAGTAAAGTAAAGTGCTTGAAGCATAGATTGCCTAGACAGAGCAAAGAATGCTTAACAACGTTAAATTTTATGAAAGGATGGCTCTAGTCATAACCTGAGTTTCACGCTCACTTGATCTTCAGAGAACTTGAACGACTAGGGACATCCTTTCATAGGATTTAACTTTGATATATATATATATATATATATATATATATATATATATATATATATATATATATGAAGAATTATAGTCTTTAGGTGTGCTATATTTATGGGGTAAAGTGCTCAGTGTCAGAGATAGGGCGTGTGTAAATATAAAAGTGAACATAGAAGTCAACACTTAGAGGCGACAGGCAACTATATATATATATTTCATGCTAGTGCAATCGTCAGGCAACTATATATATATATATATATATATATATATATATATATATATATATATTACAATGAAGTTCATCCTATATATATATATATATATATATATATATATATATATATATATATAAGAACATAGAAATCAACACTTAGAGGCGACAATCTGTTTCATGCTAGATGCAATCGTCAGGCCACGACAATTGCATCTAGCATGAAACAGACTGTCGCCTCTAAGTTTTGACTTCTATGTTCACTTTTATATTTACACACGCTATATCGCTGATATTGAGCACTTTATCCCATAAATATAGCACACTTTAAGTCTATATTTCTTCATATATATATATATATATATATATTACAATGAAGTTCATCCTGTACAAGGCTCAAGAACCACTCAATGTAGAAAATTACAGAGTATGAGGTACAGTTTATTGGAATATATGGGGAAGATAAATGTTAGCCCTTTACTTGAAGATGTTAAGATTGTAGTGATCGAGGAAGCATCCTCTTGGGAGTCGGTCCCACGATGCAGCGGTTCACGGAAAGAAGCTGCTCGAGTTGAACTTACATCTCACCAAAGGTATTCGAAGGAAATGATGGTTGTTCGCTACAATGTGTGTGTCACGACCGGTCTTAACCGTGAAGGTTAGAACTAGCGGAACTAAGGAATGTTGTTCATCTGAATACTTTCCATGGAAATATCTAGAGAGCAGTGATAGGCTTGTGGTGTTTACTCTGTGGGAAAGGGGTTGTAGTGTCGAAAATAATTCATCTGCCACATGGACGCGGAATTGGGCGACTCCTGCCCATAAATGCCAGCATACTCCATTTTGGGGCTTTGTACAGATAGCAGGAGCAGCCAGGTACTTGCTAGAGCTGTACAGGCAATCGGCTATTTTCCTGTATCTTTTGCGATTGATCGCATGTGTGAGTTCTACTTGAGGTCTAGATTGAGTTTAAGGCCCAATAGGCACTCAAGGCACGAGCCACCCCGAGAGAGAACCCGTTCATCGTGATAGGTGAACATTCATGGTCGCTCGTTTATGACGGAACATCACGAGCTTGGTTATCGCTGCAATGAATGTGACCAGCCAGTTTTCTCACAATGAGCTGTTAAAGCTCGGTCAGAGTAGAGATCAGCTGCCAAGCTCTGGTCATCAAGAGTTTGGGAGGTGTTCCCATATACTGTTGTATCTTCAGCATAGATATGCATAAACGATTGTTGGAAAATCTTAGGTAGACCATTTATCTATAGTAGAAAGAGTGTTGGGTCGAAAAGAGAGCCCTAAGGGATGCCGGCATAGATCGCTTACAGCTCAGAGGACTGGCTGTTAACAATTACCTTCAGGGATCTTATAATCAAATATAAATCTGACCAATATTTACCCTTAAAATCAAATATAAACCCGACCAATATTTATCTATATAATCAAGTATAAAACCTAGTAATGTTCGCCTATAGATTCAAGTATAAACTCGGCCAATTTGTCTATATAATCAAGTATGTTAGCCTATTGACTCAAATATAAACACGATTAATGTTTACCTTTACAATCAAGTATAAACCTAATATTTGTTTATATAATAAAGTATAAAACCGAATAAAGTTAGCCTATAGACTCAAGTATAAAGCCGAGTAATGTTAGCCTATAGATTCAAGTATAAAAAGCAATAATGTTAGCCTATAGCAGCGTTTCTCAACCTTTTTACCCTTACGTAACCCTTAAAATAAATTACATGTCTCAAGGAACACCTGCGCAAAAACAACATTATATACCATATCTTTCTCATTTTATTTTCATCATAGGTCACGTGGCAAACATCAGTTTATATATTTTTGAATAACTGGTTTAAGGAAAAATTAATACTTTTTGTCAAATTTTTCGGTAATGCTAAATAAAATTAAAACTGTTCGTTTATAATACTTCATTTGGGCTGGGTGTGATAATGTGACCTGAAGGTAGAAATTTTTGACTCCGTCTCATTAGTTTTTCAATTTCTTAAGTAGGCATGGCAGGGTCCTTATAGCAACGCCTAGAAAGTGATTGCCTAGTGGTGATTTCATACCAGGATATTCCCAGAAGGTCTGGAAGGCCGAGAGAGGCGCGATGTCATTAATTCTCAGGCTGCCAGAATGAGTCACGTTGGTATACCGCCGAAAACATCAAAAGGGCGAAGCGATTGCAAGCTGCTAGACCGAGAATATTGTGAAGTCAGCAAAATTTATTCAATAGAAGCTATGAGCTACGTTTACAAAAGCCAGAAATTCCCCTAAATTAATACAATTTGAAATCAATGAAAGAAATATTTATATAATTGGAATTAAAATTGAAAAAGAAAATACTCATTAAAAATTAATCATTTTTGACGATGCTTCACCCAAGGATGATTATTTTCATCAACTGAAAGAAATCCTCGTTAAAAATGAATATATTTGATAATGCTTTTTTATAATAATAATAATAATAATAATAATAATAATAATAATGATAATAATATTCAAGCATCTGAAATGTTTCTAAAAGTCCAGCGTTCTTATGACGAATGTGAATCGCGTTCTGTCTCGCCAATAGCGATTTGGTTGAAATAAAATTCATTTTTCTGATGAATCTGATCAGCGAAACAGGTCAAAATAAAAGTTTTCTAGATTGCTTATGAAACCATTTACCATTCCGTTAGACGTTTACCATTCCATCGGATTCTCATTCAAACTTTAAGCAGCACTGTTTGAAATGAAAGAAAAAAGAAAGGACATGGAACAATGAATCATATAATAATAATAATAATAATAATAATAATAATAATAATGATGATGATGATGATAAAATTCAAGTAACTGAAATTAAAATATGAGAAATATTCGCTAAAATGAATGATATCCCGGCCTAGCTTGAAAATTAAGGAAATCAGTGTAAATCGGCCGAAAAAGCACCAAATTAGAGACTGGTGAAACCGAGATTCATTCAAAGGAAAGTTTGAAACTTACCATATCACTGCAATACTGGAGGTCTGCAAAGATACTGCAAAAGACGATAGAGCAGTGAAAAAAACTTGCTGTCACTTGGCCTCCAGGGAAAACTTAGAAAAGAGAAAATAGTACATATATTTGTATAAGTAAAACGAGTAATTTGGAAGGAAACCACGATCACTCTTGTTCATGTACAGCAGCTGGATTCGATTTCTTCAGTCATATAATTTGGTGCTTTTTTCATTATCAAGTGTTCAAAAAGTCGTTCTCATTGTAGCCAATAATCCTAAATACAGTGAATCAATTTTATTTTAATTCTTCATTAAAACCCTCACAATTCATTTTTATATATGTTTATCTTTCTTATTCGTCTGTGTATAATTGTAACTTCCGTTCGCATATCAAAGGGATGTTACTCTTGTAACCTTGTTATATGCACTTCGGAAGGTGTAGGTTAGATAATCAGTGGTGAACCAAACTCAGGTACTGTAAATAGTGAATAAGAGAAAGTAAATTAACTTTATTACGAAAAGGTTTACACGACTAAAAATAAACACATAAATAAATAAAACTAAGTTTCTGATGAAATTAAAATTAAACATTTTTTCTTTCAGTTAAGAATTACAAAAAAGACGTTCTATATTTTTCTAAATGCTATGTCCATTCAGAACATTTTTTTTTGCACTAATAATAAGGTTCACTCTGTACAAGGACCGGGGGTCACTCGTGGCAAAGGGTTACGTTAGGGGGTAGTTTATATGGAAAGGAGGGGAAGATAATGATTGGCACTAGACTTGGGCGAGTTAAGATTGTAGTGATCGAGAAACCATTGTTGGGATTGCTATGAATTAGTGTGTAATCAGAAGGGTTTTTAGGTTTGTGGTAATAAACGTGAAAAGCATGTTCTTCATATTAATCACAACAATTTAGCGTAGACATACAAAAGGAATAAATCTCAAAGGCAATATTGAACGAAGAAACAAAGGTAGTCGTGAATTCAATTAGAAACAAACATTGAATATTTATGTACAAATAAATTACAATACAATTTTTGGAAAAAGTTGTGTTTCAGTTGAAATAACTGAATTGTTGAACAAAAGTTGAATGAAGTATTTTATGAACTCAAAGTTCATGAATGTTCCTTTGTTTAGGAAAAGTGTTCACATAAAAAATTTGAGGAAAATTTATCGAGAGATAAATTTTAAAGTATTGTAGTTGCGAGATTTTTTTTGCTGAATTTTGTATGTTTTTGTTTTGTCAGAGTTATTCACCTTGGACCGTATTTTTTATATATATTTGTTTTAGTAATAATTTCTGTTTGGTAGTGTAGAATAACACTTTTTTAGAAACGTACTAAGATTTCAGAGAGAGAGAGAGAAAGAGGTTGAAGGTTGAGTCAGGTGTTGACGCGCGAAAAGTCCTTTAAGTCAAGATGTAGACACGCGTGGATCTCTGTAGAAATCTCTCTGAGAGTGAATTGCTGACTAGTGAATCGGACTAAGATTCGTCCTTTTATTTACTCTGCGAAGATTAGATCGGCTCCCAGCGCATTCCCGCCGAAATTTATCCTGGGGCGTCTCGACCAATAATAAGCCGAGTTTCGCAATGTGTGGTGTTGATTGGTCGAAACTAGCTCTTATGGAAAATTCCGCCTTTAAACGGGTTGAGTGGAAAAATACGGAGGATTCTACAAATAGCCCCACGAGATTAATGGTCAACGTAGTTTGGACATTAATATGTATAAAAGGTGGTGTACTTTGCTGGCCAATGAACGCGCCTGCCGGACCTGGTCCGTGTAGGTGGGTTAATTTGGGGTTCAGGCGTAGAAGATGGGTGTTTGTGTGATGTCTCAGAAACAGGTGTTGGCTGAGTGGTCACAGGTTGGTCGTCACTGTTGATATAAGCTGGTTTTAACCGGTCAATGCTGACCGTAGTTCGCTTGCCGGCGAGATCTAGAACAAAATATTTCGACGCTCGAGAAATGACCTGATGCGGTCCAGTGTAGTTGGGTGTTAAAGGTTTACGGACCATATCTCGGCGTAGAAATACGAACTTGGCTGTATGCAGATCAGCTGGGATGTAATATGGCCTGTGAAAGGCTCTGGTCGGCGTATAAACAGTTTCAGACATTTTCTGCCGAAGGTCGCTGATAAACTGGCTGCTAGGTAGGTTGTCCGATACAGGGCCGAAGATCTGTCCAGGCAAGGTTAGGGGAGTCCCAAAAACCAAGTCAGCACTGGTACAGTTCAAGTCCTGCTTGACAGTATTCCTCAAAGCCAGCATGATCAGGGGAAGTTTATCAACCCAAGTTCGGCCTTTAGTTGAAGCAGTTATAGCATACTTAAGCTGCCGATGGAATCTTTCTACGAGGCCGTTGGAACAAGGGTGATATGCTGTAGTGGAAATATGTTTAATTCCCAATAGATCAGTGAATTCGTTGAAAAGGGCTGATTGAAACTGTGGACCTCTATCGGTAGTGATTACCGAAGGGCATCCGAAGTTTGTAATCCAGTTATTAAAAATAGCACTGGCCACTGTTTCAGCTGTAGTTGATTGCAGTGGGATGGCGACTGGCCACCGAGTAAACCGGTCGATTATGGTCAAAATGTACTCGAATCCATTCACATTTTCAAGTGGGCCCACCAAATCTGCATGCAAGTGAGTAAAACGACCGTCTGGGTCGGCAAAGGTTGATGTAGGTGCCCTTGTGTGTCTGCCAACTTTGGTGGCTTGGCAACGTAAACACGTGCGGGACCACTGCTTAATGTCAGCTGCCATACCGGGCCAGATAAATCTGTCCGATATGGTCCGCAACGTCGCCTTGCCTCCAGGATGTGCTTGTGTATGAAAATGTTCAAAAATCAGACGGCGCATATTTGGCGGAATGTACGGACGCGGGTTACCCGTGCTGATGTCACAATAAACTGATCTGTTTGTAAACGGGAGCGGTCTTTTTTCAATTTTTAAGGAAGTGTCCGAGTGGATAGCTTGCAGGGTTTCGTCCTTGTCTTGCTCGTCAGCTAAGTTATCAAAGTTCAGTGTTGTACTCTGCACTGCGCTGAGAGTTGTACGAGACAAGGTGTCGGCCACGGTATTACTAGCTCCACTAATGTAGCGTATATCCGACGAGAATTGTGATATGTAATCCATGTAGCGGATATCTCGCGGATTGTGTTTATCCGACTTAGCA
This sequence comes from Acanthosepion esculentum, assembly GCA_964036315.1. Lineage (NCBI taxonomy): Eukaryota > Metazoa > Mollusca > Cephalopoda > Sepiida > Sepiidae > Acanthosepion > Acanthosepion esculentum. The sequence goes on from OZ038512.1 coordinate 48,317,192, forward strand.
TGTAGAGCGTATGTAAGTGGCTTATGGTCTGTAAAAATTGAAAAGTCACGACCTTCCAGGATGTGCCGGTAGTGTCTGATGGCTAAATAAATTGCCAACAGTTCACGGCTGAAGGTACTATACTTCTGTTGGGCCGTATTTAGCTTAATAGAGAAAAATGACAGTGGTCTTTCCACACCGTCGACTATCTGGTGAAGTACGGCACCAACTGTATCCGACGACGCATCGGTAGTTAGCGTCAGTTTCGCGTCGGGTGAGGACGTAATGTACACAAGTTTGGTACAATCCTGCAAAGCTTGTTTTGCTTTACGAAAAGAGTCCAGCTCGTCTGCAGATAACACAATCTTCGGGTTTTTTCGCTTATGATTAGAAAGAAGATTCGTCAGTGGAAGAAGTACAATGGCACAGTCGCGTATAAATCGGCGATAGTAGTTGATCATGCCAATGAATCGCCGTAGCTGTCTTAATGTTGACGGTGGTGGAAATTCACTGATGGCCTTGACCTTTTCGTCCAGGGGAGCTAAGCCATTCTCATCAATGACGTGACCAAGGAAAGTTAATTCGGGGACAGCGAATAAACATTTATCAATGTTTAACTTTAGTCCGTAATGTTGCAATCGTTCAAAGACCGACTGTAGATGGTTACGATGTTCCTCGGGCGTTTTACTTGCTATCAGTACGTCGTCAATGTACGCATAAGTATAAGGTAATCCGCGGAGGACTTCGTCTATAAGACGCTGAAAAGATTGCGCAGCATTACGGAGTCCGAACGGCATTCGGGTAAATTCGTACAAACCGAACGGTGTCGTTATTGCTGTTTTATGAATATCAGATGGTTCGATAGGAATCTGATAAAAAGCCTTCCTTAAGTCCAGCTTGGTGAAGACAGTAGCGCCTTCAAGGGACAAAGCAAAATCCTTAATATGAGGGGTTGGGTATTTGTCTGGCACAGTCCGAGCGTTTAGGAGTCTGTAATCTCCACACGGTCGCCAGGCATCAGGTTCGTTCTTAGGGACCATGTGTAACGGTGTGGAATACGGACTGGAAGATGGTCTTATTATGCCCAGTTTGAGCATGTTTTCGAATTCTTCCTTAGCCACCCGTAATTTAGTTGGGTGTAGACGACGGGGTGACACGTGGACTGGGGGTCCAGTTGTTTTAATAGTATGTGTTGTGTTGTGTTTTATGGGTTCTGTATGAGTGAACGGTGCTAAAAGAGATTTGTACTGCTTAAGCAAATCTTCGCAACCGTTCGCACTAGGTACCAGAGCAGTCAGTCCAACCGTGGAAAGCTTGGATAAAAATCCGCGTCGTCGCATATCCGTGCGCATATCGGTAAGTGTCCGAGATGACAGCTCCACGGACAAGTCGAAGTGTGCGAGGAAATCCGCTCCTATAATGGGTAACTCTACATCGGCTATAGTGAAGGTCCATGTATATTCTCTCCGTAGGCCGATGCTTAGAGACATAATACGCTCGCCATACGTGCTGATGGATGTGCCGTTTGCAGCCTGTAGCTTGAGTTGAGTTTGTCTGGGCGTTAATGACGATTTCTTACAATAACTCAGCGGTATAACGCTGATCTGAGCGCCAGTGTCAACTAAGAACTTCAATCTGCTGTTGTCGTCGAGAACGTAAAATAGGCGATTTCCGTTATTTAGCCCAGCAGCACACGCCCTTAATGGCTGCCGGGTTCGGAGTTTCCCGCGTTCTTGTACGCACATGGTGGCTGACACTTTCTTGCGCGGGCGCCAAACACTTCATGATACCAGCAATAGTTTCTCTGGCGGTGACGAGTATGTCTTGACGTTGATCGTCGCCTACCAGGATTGTGTCTGTTACCTGAAGTATCGCGACTCCGTCCAGGAATGCTCTGAATTCTGTCTAGGCGTAAAGACAGGTTCCTTAGTTCGGTAGTCAGAAAATGGAGTTGCTGGTTAACATCCGGGGTCGGGTTATCTGTCACGACAGAGGAAATTTGGCGCGCTGGTCTAGTGTCCACGATTTTGTCCGCGATCGATGCCAGCTTGTGGACATCGACCTCCTCAGTTAGGACTGCTAAAATTTGCACTATATCGGGCGGCAATTTCTCCAGCCACATTTGTTTTAATACAGTTTCGGATATACTGTTGTCACCGAGTAGTGTAATCATTTTACGAAGAAGTTGGGAGGGTTTGCTGTTCCCGAGTGTTACATTCGTAAGGAGATCCTTAATCTTTCGTTCCTCGGAGCAACCTGTTCGTTGTAGGATTGCGTGCCGAAGCACCTCATACGGCTTTTCGGGCGGGAGATTAATAAGAATATCCGCTACTTCCGCAGCGATTTCAGCGGGAAGTTTCTCCACAACAAACGCGAATTTCGACTGCTGGGACGTCACGTGTCTGGCTTGGAAAATCGCGTCGAGTTGTATGAACCACGTTTGTGTATTCGTGGTATAGGAAGGGAGTTCCATCCTGAGTGCAGCTTCAATTGGTTGTACAGGATCTGCCATGTCGACTGAGGTTTTGTTGTTTGAAATAATGTGGTTATCAATTTGTTGGTGGTTTTGCCTGTACAAACGTCGGGGTTACCAATTTGTTGGGATTGCTATGAATTAGTGTGTAATCAGAAGGGTTTTTAGGTTTGTGGTAATAAACGTGAAAAGCATGTTCTTCATATTAATCACAACAATTTAGCGTAGACATACAAAAGGAATAAATCTCAAAGGCAATATTGAACGAAGAAACAAAGGTAGTCGTGAATTCAATTAGAAACAAACATTGAATATTTATGTACAAATAAATTACAATACAATTTTTGGAAAAAGTTGTGTTTCAGTTGAAATAACTGAATTGTTGAACAAAAGTTGAATGAAGTATTTTATGAACTCAAAGTTCATGAATGTTCCTTTGTTTAGGAAAAGTGTTCACATAAAAAATTTGAGGAAAATTTATCGAGAGATAAATTTTAAAGTATTGTAGTTGCGAGATTTTTTTTGCTGAATTTTGTATGTTTTTGTTTTGTCAGAGTTATTCACCTTGGACCGTATTTTTTATATATATTTGTTTTAGTAATAATTTCTGTTTGGTAGTGTAGAATAACACTTTTTTAGAAACGTACTAAGATTTCAGAGAGAGAGAGAGAAAGAGGTTGAAGGTTGAGTCAGGTGTTGACGCGCGAAAAGTCCTTTAAGTCAAGATGTAGACACGCGTGGATCTCTGTAGAAATCTCTCTGAGAGTGAATTGCTGACTAGTGAATCGGACTAAGATTCGTCCTTTTATTTACTCTGCGAAGATTAGATCGGCTCCCAGCGCATTCCCGCCGAAATTTATCCTGGGGCGTCTCGACCAATAATAAGCCGAGTTTCGCAATGTGTGGTGTTGATTGGTCGAAACTAGCTCTTATGGAAAATTCCGCCTTTAAACGGGTTGAGTGGAAAAATACGGAGGATTCTACACCATCATCTTGGGAGTTCGTTCCACAGGGCAGTGGTTTGCAGAAAGAAGCTGCTTGAATGGAACTTACTTCTCACTGATGGCATACGGAGGGAATGTGGGTGGTTTGCTACTATGTAAGTGGCATGGTGAGTCCTAACCTTGAAGGTTAGACCTAGAAGAACCAAGAAATGTAGTTTGTCTGAAAAAAAGGAAAATACTGGATTTTAAAATTAAATACATATAAACTAGGGTTAAATAAAGACTTGGGTATTTTAAATCTTTATAAATATTTCAATAGTTAAAAAAATTTTTTTTAGATCATCTAAAATATTATTACAGTTAGATTTACGTTAAAAATATTTGAACACAGTTGCATTCCATATCATGTGACATCCGCATCTCGCAATGAACGCTACTTGTAAACAAACCTCTAAAAACAGTTATTTCTGAAGAAAGATCAGGGTCGATCTGAAATATCAAATATATATAAAAAAAATATAAATAAATACTTTCACAAAAAAAACATTCATATTTTTTTAATTTGCAACTATTTAGTTGTTTTATATATATATATATATATATATATATATGTGTGTCTGTGTGTGTGTGTGTGTGTGTGTGTGTAGATAGATAGATAGATAGATAGATAGATAGATAGATAGATAGATAGATAGATACAAGGGTCATTCAATAAATAAGGTGAATTTTTCGGTATAAGGACTTCTAATACAGATAGAAGCTTACTTTTCTTCTTTTTTTCAACGTAGTCTCCCAGCACTGCCATACACTTTTCCCATCTGTGCACAAGCTTCCGTATTCCCTCAGCATAAAAATCTTTGGACTGATGTCTCAGCCAGTCGCTCACAACACTTTTGACTTCATCGTCACTTTTAAACTTCGTGCCTCTCGTGAACGCTTTCAAGGGACCAAACAGGTGAAAGTCTGAAGGGGCAAGGTCTGGGCTGTAAGGGGGATGAGGGAGCAGTTCCCAGCCCAGCTCGTTGATGGTCTGCACCATTTGGGCTGCTGTGTGAGGCCTTGCGTTGTCATGATGCAAGATGACTCCTTCTGACTGATGACCCCTGCATTTGTCCCAACAGATAAGCTCAAAGTCCTTGCAATGTCATCCACTGTCACCCTTCTATCAGACTGAATGAGGTCATTGACTGATTCGATCACCTCAGGAGACCTCACTTCTGTAGGCCTCCCAGGCCTGTCTTCATTCTCAACACTGCTCCGTCCTTCTTTAAACAATTTAGCCCACTTGTAGACATTTGTTTTGGCTGAAACATGTGGCACCATAAACAGTTGACATTCTCCTATGAATTTCAACTGGTTTGCACCCTCCAGCAACCAAAAACTTGATAATTGACTGCTGTTCAATCCTGGAGCATGCTTCTTGGTCGGCCATCTTTGTTAATCGCCAAAACTCTCAAAGTTTTTTTTTAATCTGCAAAAGAAATTAAATCCATGTGAAAAAGAAGTAAAACAAAAAAAAATAAAAAGAGTAAGCTTCTATCTGTATTAGAAGTCCTTATACCGAAAAATTCAACTTATTTATTGAATGACCCTCATAAATATGTATATATATATATATATATATATATATATATATATATATATATATATAGATAGATAGATAGATAGATAGATAGATAGATAGAATTAATGCAAATATAAAGTTTGGCACTTAATTGATTGGTGTTACCTTCAGAATCCCTAGAGTTTTGTAGATGAACCTTCCAGCAATCATTCTGTCCACTCATCAGGGGATGTCAGCAATTGACTGTTTATATTTCTCATTTTTCTTTTATATATGCACTTTTCATTTGTGCATGTTTGATCTTTTTTTGTTTCATAGTGTGTGTGTGCATGCATGTGTCTGCCTGCACATATGTGTGTACATGCAAATATGTCAAATACATATATATATATATATATATATATATATATAAGTACAAAACGAATAAAGACAAAAGGAAAACTCATCTAATCCAATGCGTTTTGTCCTCTCATGGACTTTATCAAGGCAAATGTGAAGTGTTTATTTTGCAACAAGTATTTATAAAATAAAGTTGTTAGTTTTGCCAAATTTTTAAATTTAAAAGATGTTCATAAATATTCATCAGGTTAACTGAAAAGTCTTGGTAAATTATGGATTGTCCTAAGTGATATTATTTAATGTCTAATAAATGAAAATAAGTAAATGTATTTTTGCAACAAGCATTTACAAACAAAAGTAAAAATTTAAGAGATGTTCATAAATATTCATCAGGTTAACTGAAAAGCCTTGGTAAATTATGGATGGTCCTAAGTGATGTAATTTAATGTCTAATATATGAAAATAAGTAAATGTATTTTTGCAACAAGCATTTATAAACAAAAGTAAAAATTTAAGAGATGTTCATAAATATTCATCAGGTTAACTGAAAAGCCTTGGTAAATTATGGATTGTCCTAAGTGATATTATTTAATGTCTAATAAATGAAAATAAGTAAATGTATTTTTGCAACAAGCATTTATAAACAAAAGTAAAAATTTAAGAGATGTTCATAAATATTCATCATGTAAACTGAAAAGCCTTGGTAAATTATGGATGGTCCTAAGTGATGTAATTTAATGTCTAATATATGAAAATAAGTAAATGTATTTTTGCAACAAGCATTTATAAACAAAAGTAAAAATTTAAGAGATGTTCATAAATATTCATCAGGTTAACTGAAAAGCCTTGGTAAATTATGGATTGTCCTAAGTGATATTATTTAATGTCTAATAAATGAAAATAAGTAAATGTATTTTTGCAACAAGCATTTACAAACAAAAGTAAAAATTTAAGAGATGTTCATAAATATTCATCAGGTAAACTGAAAAGCCTTGGTAAATTATGGATGGTCCTAAGTGATGTAATTTAATGTCTAATATATGAAAATAAGTAAATGTATTTTTGCAACAAGCATTTATAAACAAAAGTAAAAATTTAAGAGATGTTCATAAATATTCATCAGGTAAACTGAAAAGCCTTGGTAAATTATGGATGGTCCTAAGTGATGTAATTTAATGTCTAATATATGAAAATAAGTAAATGTATTTTTGCAACAAGCATTTATAAACAAAAGTAAAAATTTAAGAGGTGTTCATAAATATTCATCAGGTAAACTGAAAAGCGTTGGTAAATTATGGATGGTCCTAAGTGATGTAATTTAATGTCTAATATATGAAAATAAGTAAATGTATTTTTGCAACAAGCATTTATAAACAAAAGTAAAAATTTAAGAGATGTTCATAAATATTCATCAGATAAACTGAAATTATGGATGGTCCTAAGTGATGTAATTTAATGTCTAATATATGAAAGTGAATAAATGATGTTGTTGTTGATTTTTTTTTTAAATAACAGGAGGTTATGAAATTAATCATTTTTTTAAAAGTTTTTAACATTTTCATAGTCATGTATGTTGGCTTGGAAAAGTAGTAATTCTGGTTACTGAATGAGTAATAACCAAAACAGTGGTTGGAAATGAAACAGTAATGTTTATAACATCAACAAAATACAATACTCACCAGCAGCGTGAAGTAGGTAAACCACTGCTAGTGGTGAGCTACTTAAACAGCATATTACCCCACTTAGAATAGTGTCCAACATATTTATAAGGATTGGGACATACCCATTAGTGTTCATAGGTACAGTATATAACATTTATAGATACATATTTTTAATTTCTCCAAGTTATAAAAACAAAAAAAAGCATTTAAATTTTAAATTTTCAGCATTCCAACATTTTCAGTATCTCCTACCTGTACATAATTATAACCCAAGTTTCTGCTTTTATATTCCCCTCTTCTTCATATATATATAATTACATCTGCAAACACACTGCTTTAGTCCAATGAAGTCCTAAAGGACAAAATGACTCACACAATTTTTTTTTCACTTTGTCATTGGTTTTCCTATATATAATAAATATAAATATAAAGTTTGTCACTTAACTGATTGGTGTTACCTTCAGCATCATGACACTAGAGTTTCATAGACAGACACTCCCACAATCACTCTCCCAGGGAACATCAGCAATTCACTTTTTATATTTCTTGTTTTTTCTTTTATATATGCAGTTTTCATAGGTGCAAGGATACTGAGTGTGAAAGAATATTAGAAAAACATTATTCAGGAGAGAGAACAATGAAAGAACAGAAATTAAGAAGACAGAAGATAACAACTGACATTGCATTTAAATTTTTGAAGATCAAACTTGATTGGAAAGCTGGAAAGTAGTTATGCAAGAGAGTGTGGACTCGTCCATTTACCTTATCCCCCTAGCAACAAGAACATTCCATTTTGCACGCCTACGTGAATCAACTTAACCAATCAAAACCCTATAGTGTTAAACAGCAAATTCTATTGGCTCGCAGCGTGATAATTTCAAAACTTCATGTGGAGAAGTTAAATTGCGCCAAAACCAACTTGAGCCGATTTTCACACCTAAATCCTTATATAAGGAAGATTTTCAACTGACCAAGTTAGTCAGTCCAGCAAACACAGAGAAACGCCGATTGAATTCACGCAACTTACGATTGAGATTTTCCCGTGTGAAAAGAACACAACTGACTCACTCACAAACTCGACTCAAAGATTACTCTGTGATTACAACGAATTTCAACTTACGAGACTTTACTTATCCAAAGTGATTATTCAACACTCACTATAACTTAAGTAAAAAACTATTATCGAACATAATACATATCTACAGTTAAAGGTAGACTACTTTTGCTAACTTAATTCTAAACAGTACAAAACGATACGAACATAAAAAAACGTTGTTTAAACATTAATTCCCATTCCTTGTGGACTGTAATGCAAACATACCAACACACCAAAAAAATAAGCAAACCTTCGTCCACTAACCAACACAAGACATAAAATACCTTGAAGCAACATTTTGTAAATAATCTTTAAATTGTACATAAATGCATTTGTTTGTTTGAATTACTCTGTGATTACAACGAATTTCAACTTACGAGACTTTACTTATCCAAAGTGATTATTCAACACTCACTATAACTTAAGCATTTGTTTGTTTGAATTGCATACATGTTTTTGTCTTATTTTATATTGTAAAATATTTATTGTTGTGGATGCATGAACAGATCATGCAACCTGATGAAAAACCCTTCTGATAAATTCTAACGCTCAAGCAAAATCCTAGTTCATACCGCACATCCCCAAGAAGAGAAATGCAAGAAAAGGGACTTTTATCATAGAACTTACTGTTATATCTAACCACTTCAATGTTAAAATAATGAGACTGTGCCATCAATCAAGTACTGGAATTAAATTCACAGAATCTAGTTACCATAGAGGAGAGACTTCATCAGAACATTTACCATGAAAGTATTTATAGAAAAGGCACAGAGTCTAGTTACCATAGAGGATAGTTCATCAGAACATTTACCATGAAAGTATTTATAGAAAAGGCACAGAGTCTAGTTACCATAGAGGATAGTTCATCAGAACATTTACCATGAAAGTATTTATAGAAAAGGCACAGAGTCTAGTTACCATAGAGGATAGTTCATCAGAACATTTACCATGAAAGTATTTATAGAAAAGGCACAGAGAAGCTACATTACAGCAGTGGGAAAGAGACTGAAGCTCAGATGCCAAGTCAGGACCGGTGGCATTGCAGATTCTTCTTTGGATTTTATCAAGGATTTCTAAATATATAGCAGGAACACCAGACCAGATTTGGCAGCAATATTCCAAGCATGGACTAATGGTAGATATAAATATGTAAGATAAATTCAAGCAAGAGAAATTGTTTAACACAATTCAGGTAAACAACTTTCCTAGCAGCAGAGCTAGCACTTGATTTAAGATAATCTTTCCATTTCATGTCAGCAGAAAATTTTCGCCTGAGAAGGTACAAGAAGTCACTCTCCTGGAGTTTATCATCAGCCATGCTGATAAAAGGTAGAAATGGTTGTCTCAGATGATTAATAGAGAGTAGTTTTGTTTTGGAGGCATTAAAATTAACAGGCCATTCCTTGCCCTGGTAAACAACAGACTGTAGACAATTTACACAGTTTGGACTATTGTCCTCATCTTTGTTGCCATATTTATCACAATGTTTCAGCCGTTGTACACTCCGGCCTTCTTCAGGTGGTTGGAATGTCGAACTGAACCCTTTATTTCACTTGCTGAGGTAGACCGTTCTAGTTCCACGTGCTATGTCTAATGGATGTCAGTTATCAGTTATCGCCTGTTAATTCAACCACCTGAAGTAGGCCAGAGTGTACAACAGCCAAAATTTTGTGATAAATAATGCAACAAAGATGAGGACAATAGTCCGAACAATGTAAATAGTATACATAATACCTCATCTCAGAAATATAGACAGAAACAGACTGTAGGTCATTTTTTAGATCATCTGCCAATTTGAACTTATCAAACTGATCCAACTCATTATTATTCAACAAATTCTTGAATCTGGTTTCAATTAGACAAAGTTTTCCCCCATGTAAGCATTTTTTAGTGATCAAAAAAGATAGTAATCACTTGGTGCAAAGTCTGATGAGTATGGTATGGTGGGTAGAACAGACCATCACATTTTGTTTCCTGCATTATTCTTGCTATATGTGTTCTTGTACTGTTGGGTAACAAATTTTTTCCTATTGAGCAGTGCCAGGCAATTTTTGACCAAACTCTTTTTGGAGATGATGCAGCTGCTGGACATATAAATGCACATTCACTGTTTCATTGGATTTTAAGAACTCTGACAAAATAATACCCCAAAGATCCGATTACACACACCTTTCTTCCATGAAGCTCAACTTTTGGGAGATTCATCCTTGTCAGTCCATTGCTTTTTGCATTGAACATTGTTGTATGTAATCCACTTTTCATCATCTGTTATGATATATTTAAAAAATGGTTGGTTAGGATGATAAATTTGTTATTACAATTGATTCCAAAAAATGGAAATTACTTATAAAGCAATCTAATATATATCTTTATGAATAATTCTATTGATTGGTGGTGATCCCAGCATGTGGCACCTTTGGAAAGTGCTTGAAAACTGTAACTTTAACTACAGTCTGCTGAGCATAGTTGCATCATAATGCACAGCTAGGCCCTGTGGGTGTGGAACAAACACAAATGTGCCTGAGCTGGTATCTGCACAACAAGGATTGTTTATCTGACATAGTAAACAGGCATATGAGTAATGAAACTTTATTAATAATGAAAAAAATTTATTTATTACTAAAAAAGACTGATTTTTTAACTCTCAACATTACTTCATAGAAAATTTCACTGTATAATGCTCACATTATATAGTGAAATTTCCTGATAAAAAATTCAGCTGTTAACTGTATCAATCCATCCTCGTATATATTTAGCTGAAATGGAAACACTTTTCATTAATCAGATAAAATTATATTAAACATTGATGTAATTAATTTGATAAAACTGATTTTTACATTATGCTACTGATATCATTCGTTCTAAACAGATCATAGTTTTTAATTGATGTGACAGATTTATTTTACTGAAAACATCACAAACAAAATACTCTTGGATTGAGATATTGCAGAATTCAGTTCACCTGTATAATCAGCAGTTGTCATTTTGATAATCTAACAATTAGAACTGTTTAGGAAATACATACTTTTTTTAATCATTTCACCTCTAGCAAGGCAATAAAGCCACTAAGGTGCTAGGGGTTACAGAGTGTGAAAGAATACGAGAAAAAGAAAATGTTATTAAGGAGAGAGAATAATAAAAGAACAGAAATTAAGAAGACAAAAGATAGCAATTGACATTGCATTTAAATTTTTGAAAATAAAAGTTGACTGGTAAGCAAGAAGCCAGAAGTGATTTCTATAAGCAAGGAGTGGGAGAGAAGAAGCATAGCACTTACAGTTATATCTAGCCATTTCAACTGTAAAATGTGAGACTGATCTGCCAATCTAGTACGGTATTCATAAAGCCGAGGTACCAAAGTGGAAAGCTCATTATATGGTCAGCAAAACAGAATCAATGTATGGCTGTAGATTGAATAAAGGGTTCAGTTTGAAATTCCCTGAAGGTTACCCAGGTCGACACACACCTGATGAAGCCTGGAGGGCACAATAGCCGAAATATTGCGATAATTACAACAAAAATGAGAGCTTTAGTCTGTGTGTAAATAATGTAAATAACTAGAACAACAGTTGCTAATATCTTCACCTTTCTTTTTATGGCTGCAGATAGTCTAATGCTTCATGGTGGAAAATTATTAATCATTGTTCACTAATTTCCCTTAGGATTTTTTCTGGAATTCTCAGGTTGTTTTTCCATTCTACAGCCATTAAATAAGCAGCTTGGATCAGATATAAAGAAGTAGCATCTGATGAAACTTGTCGAATTTCCCCTTTTTGTCTGCCTCTTAACGCCCACTAGGTGGTGTTGTATAAAGCAATATAACATGAATGGATGTAAACTCTCCACTTTTTCTCCCTTTAACCACATAGTAGCAAAACTATAAGAAAATGAAATAAAGCCAATAAATAAAATAATAATAATTAAGAAGAAAAAAAATCATTTTCCCATGATGCAAGTAATAAAGGAACCAGAAATGTTTTTTGTTATTTACAGAATTTTATGACAAGCTTCCATAAAGGACAGAATCTTTGTTTTCCCATTTTTCAGCAACAGCATTCAGATGTGTTTTGCAGCCTATCTCATGAAGTAAGTACTTTGGTTGTTCCAACTCAGTGCAAGGCTGACTTGAACCCAACCATTCTCATCCTTACTTAGCCTAACTTATTCCTGAACCAGAAAAAGAAATGAACATACCCAAGAGACATTGAGAACTTTATTTTCCTATAGTCACCATAAAAAAGAGAATAAATTATCAGTAGTAGAAACCCAAGTTTTTGTAAAAAAAATTTTCAAACTGTTTACATGTGAGTATGCAAACACACCTAAAATGCACCACAAACACGCAACTTTTAAATACAATAAGACATATCTCATTTACCCTCTGGCATAACTTAATCTTCAGGCATACCACATTTTGCATCAATGAACCACAGGATTTTTGCCCTATGCATAAATATACAAAAAGAAAAAAATGTATGTAATAAATCCATTTATTTTGAAAATGTTAAAATATTCAACCGAAGTCTGTTAGAATTGGTAACCCCTTTTCATTTTAGTCTGAAAATGTATCAATATATAAATTGTCCTATCAGACATGGACAATACCTTACCAGTTAAACCACAGAACCGAATAAGCAGGTATCATTTTTAGTTACTTATGGCTATAATCTTAAGTTAAGTAAGAAAAAATATAGGTATATGAGGGGGTGCTAAAAATTCTCAGGCCTCTCCAAGAAGAGAACATCTAACAGCAATGAAACATTTGCACTATTTTACATAAACACTGGTTCCATTTGCAAAGTTAGGCATCATGCTCAGTCTCTGTCACCTGTCAGCATCGCTGATGCTAACCTCCATCATTGTGCCTTTGTGGGAAAACGTTCTTGGCTGACATGAAGTGGAAAGATTATATTAAGCATAAAGTATTTATAGAAAAAGCACAGTGAAGCTACTTTATGGCAGTGGGAAAGTAACTGAAGCCAAGAAGCTGGGTCAGGACCAATAATATTCCTAATTCTTCTTTTATTTTATCAAGAATCTCTAAATATAAAACAGGATCACTGGATCATATGTGACAGCAATATTTAAAACATGGACGAATGGTAGACTTATAAATATGTAAAATATATTCTGGAGAGAAAAATTGTCTAGTATAAAAAAATAAACGTTATCTCTCCTTGGTTGATAAGACCTCCTGATAGCAAGATGAGTCCATTTATCTGATAATAATGAGTAAGACCCAAATTTAAGCACCAAAAAGATTTTAGGTACCAAAGCTGAGAGGCTTCAAGACAAGTGAACTGAATGGATATATTTTATCAACAAGAGACCAAAAGGATTATAGAAAGAATTGAAGTCTCACCACAAGACTTTTCAAAATATATCTGAATTCCTGACAGACCGGTCTTCAAATCTGATGAGCAAGTAGCTATAAACTTCAGACCTCTAACATATGAAATTGAACCTACTTCTGGGTCTCAGTTATTAGATGCTTTCACCGAAAGGGAGACATTCTTATCTGACTTCAAAGAATTATGGAATGAGGAATATCTCTTGAGTCTAAGAGAAATTTACAAGGATCTACATGATATGGATTTTAATAATAAAATGCAAATAGAAGATATAGTATTAATTAAAAGTCCTGTAAAAGCCAGCCCATTCTGGAAACTTAGCAGGGTGACTGAACTTTTCTGTGGAAATGATGGAAATGTATATTCCATACACATGGCTAGAGAAGGTACATCTTATGCAGTTTAAAATCATAGCATACGACATCTGTTTCCAATGGAAATTTCCTTAATGCATAATGTTAATTCTAGTCCTGGGTAAGACTTTAAACTTATCAATTCATTTAATGGTCACTTGTGACCATTCTAATACTGGGTAAGATATTAAACTGCATCAATTCATTTAATCGTCACTTGTGACCATTCTAATACTGGGTAAGATATTAAACTGCATCAATTCATTTAATCGTCACTTGTGACCATTCTAATACTGGGTAAGATATTAAACTGCATCAATTCATTTAATCGTCACTTGTGACCATTCTAATACTGGGTAAGATATTAAACTGCATCAATTCATTTAATCGTCACTTTTGGCCATTCTAATACTGGGGAAGATATTAAACTGCATCAATTCATTTAATGGTCACTTGTGACCATTCAAATACTGGGTAAGATATTAAACTGCATCAATTCATTTAATGGTTACTTGTGACCATTCTAATACTGGGTAAGATATTAAACTGCATCAATTCATTTAATCATCACTTGTGACCATTCTAATACTGGGTGAGATATTAAACTGCATTAATTCATTTAATCGTCACTTGTGACCATTCTAATACTGGGTAAGATATTAAACTGCATCCATTTCTTAATAGTCATTTATGACCACTCCAGTCCTGAGTAAGATTATAAACTACACACATTTAATATTTACTTATGACCAATCTAGTTCTATGTAAGACGTTAAACTACATTTATTCATACACCAATCAAGTCCAGGGTAAGACTTTAAAATGCATCCATCTATACTTCAATCTTGTCCTGAGTAAAACTTTAAACTAAATCCATTTCTTAATGGTCATATATCAATCCTGTCCTGGGTAAGACTTTAAACTTCATCCATTCATACATCAATCCAGTCCTGGGTAAGATTTTAAACTATATCCATCCATTGATACACCAGTCTAGACCTGGGTAAAACTTTAAACTTCATTCATACACCAATCCAGTCCTGGGTAAGACTTTAAACTCGACTGATTTCTTAATTTTCATTCATGGCCATTCCAGTCCTGGTTAAACTTTAAACTGCATCTATTTCTTAATGGTCATTTATGACTAATCCAGTGCTGGATAATACTTTAAACTGCATCCATTCATACATCAATCTAGTCCTGGGTAAGATTTTAAACTGTATCCTTGTAATGGTCACTTATGACCACTCCAGTCCTGGGTAAGATTTCAAACTGCAGCCATTTTTTGGGGTCACTTCTGATTATTTATTGACCATACTTATTCTTGTCACCTTGGTCCTAAGTATGACTAAATTGTAACCTTATCCTGGTCAATCTTATCTGGGTCAAACTTGTAAATGATCAAGACATTAAACTGTACCTATGGTGATGATAATGATAATTACAGGTGAATAAAGATTGAATCTTCAATTCAAAATCTTCAGTTATGAAGAATGAATTAAGAATGGGGACCAGTTGTAAAACAAGTGCTAACATGCACATGAGAAAACAGTTTACTTTAGCACACAATAATGTTAAATTTATAACTACTATATTTTCACAAAATGCAAAGGATCACTTGAAATAATACAATGAGTTACTGTTCATAGTGGAAAAACTAAACTAATATTTTTTTCTGTTTATCTGTACTGGAATTCATATACAAACTCCTGGTTAAGACTTTAAACTAAATCCAGTAATGAGGCCCTGTTTGTGGGACTTAGGGAGTATTGAGTCAACCCTTGTTTGTCATTACTCTCAGGTCCACTCTGACTCAGAGTGGTAGTACCTGATTGGATTGTCCTTGATAAGACATTAAACTGTTTATGTGCAATCCATTGGAAAATCCAACACACAGTGGAATTTTTTAACAGTGCTGTATTTGTCATCACGGCTGAACTTTATCAATACTTTAAAGAAATGATCCAACAAGATGTATAAACACCATCAACAAGACTTGGCCCAAATACTAATTCCAGCTGACAAAAACACCTCTCAAAAGAAACATCATCTCAAGTGGTCTTCAAACTACCCATGTTTAATTATTCTGTCTTGAAGACAAACTACCCTTGATCTATCTTGTGATGACAGTCTTCCACGGAAAAATTACATGGTTTAATTGAAGTAACCACAAAGGTATACTTTTTAATCATGCACACACTCATTAAAACATAACCAGGTACCAATACAATTAAGCTATACGATAAATGAATAATAAAATGTTGTGTCATGAAAATAAATATAAATGTCAAAAGAATAGGTAATGTCATTTTAATTAGTATAACTAATACTTGAAATACCTTAAGAAGGGTAGAATATTACTTTTATTGTTTAATAAAATTTTATTGTGTACAAATAGCACATTAGCTAAGAATCTTACCTATCCACTAAATGAGGTATAAGTCAAATTGATTTAACAAATTTACAAGTGTCTAAAAAAGAAAAAGGAGGACACTTATACATACCTTCACTAGTAATCAGTCATAATAATGTTGAAGGATATATTATAGTCCTGTTATTGACATTTCACACCCAGTGAAGTTATTCATTATTCATAATGAATAGTTGTAAAAAAAGTTAATTGTCAAGTAAATACCAAACTATTGTGTTTAAACTAACATATTTCTTCTTTTTTTTGTTTTTAATATTGATCTGTTGAATTTGTGGAAATACTTATTATATTGATAAAAGAATTGATTTTATGTTTATATTATTGAAATTATTATAGAGATAAAAAATTGCTTCCTTTGATGGGGTCATTATCACCGGCCTCTGTGATTGGCTGAAAGCAGACTATTACGAGCCTCTTTTTACTGTACCACTGACGAATCAACATGGACAAATTTAGCCCCGTAAATCTCAAGCAACAGCCATATGGTGTCCAGAAATGGAGCATCCAAAAACTGCTAGGAATGAGGGTGTTCCAACAATTGCAGCAATGCATCTAAAAACTCAATCCCTCTTCCACCTAAAGACAAAGATATTCTGATGTTGCAATAATAATGAGAAGAAGAACTGTTAACCAAACAAACTTTACTGCCACCAGGTAAGTCCTTGCAAAAACCACTGTTTTTTGCAATAATTTTCAAACCCATTTTTTCTATCTTCCCTTTTTTCTTCCTCTTTCTGATATGTAGCCTTTTTTCCACTCAAGTTTAGTGTTGTCCTGTTTTCTCTCACTGTGTCGCGTCAATGGTCTTTTCACCCTTATTTCCTACAGAGGATAAATTATTGGTCACAGAAATTCAAAGGGTTCAAAATCCCTACAATATATCAAATGATGTATTGATAAAAGAATTGACTTCATAGTTATATAGCAAATATTGTATTAAAAATAAAAGAACTGTATTTTCATGTTATGAACTGTCAACATGCAATGGGACACTGAATTGCATGTTTTTCTGTGTGGCTCGAGAATATAAAAAATATAGGTTATCTCCCTTTGGTTGATAAGATCTCATAATAGGAAGATGAGTCCATTTACCTGATAATAATAGATAAGACCCAAATTTAGGCACCAAAGCTGAGAGGCTTCAAGATGAGTTAACTGAATAGATGTGTTTTAGCCTACTCCATGAACAGGTGATGCTGGCTATGAAGAAACCTGAATAATGCAAGGACAAGCAGTCATCATCAGAAGAATATGATTAGCATAAGCTGTTTCAATCAGTTTCAAACAAATACATGTATTTGAATTTTGTCCCCAATGCCATGACATTAACTGCTAAAAGAATATGTTTTAGTAATTCTCTGTTCTCATTGTATAATGTATTTCTTATATAAATTATATGATGTAATGGAATAACCTGTCACCCCCATAAGTGACTACACTATAGGTAGTAACTACCTATAAGTATCTGTAAGTCAACAGACTACAGAGTCTAGCTGAAATCTTTTTCGGCTATATGGTCAAACTCTCTGCCTTCAGGCAGAAAGGAACCCAGACAAGGCTATGCCAAAGGGCAGAGTCTTGTTCGGGGAGGTAGATTGACCCTGAATCCGTTTATACGTGTTCAAATTGGGAATATTTTTGGCTGAGCCTATGGGCTTGGAGATCCCACGTTAAACCCGGCCTTGTGCCACATGTAACCCTCGTGGAAAGGTAGCTAAATATACTAGCTGAAATCTTTTTTGGCTATACGGTTGAACTCTCTGCTTTCGGACAGAAAGGAACCCGGATGAGGCTATGCCAAAGGGCAGAGTCTCGTCTGGGGTGGTAGACCGACCCAACCCCGTTTTTTACGGGGCCTATGGGGAATTTTTGCCTGAGCCTATGGGCTCGTATACCCCATGTTAAATTTGTCCTTGTGCCACATCCAACCGTGTGGGGCAGTTGTCAAATATTCTGGCTGGAATCTTTTCAGCTGTATGGTTGAACTCTCTGCCAAAAGGCAGTAAGGAACCTGGATGAGGCTCTGCCAATCCCATTTATGCGGGTTCTACAGGGAATTTTTGGGTCCCACGTCAAACTCGACGTCGTGCCAGATTTACCCTCAGGGGTGGAGGCTAGTAAATACCGACTAGCTGGAATCTTTTCCAGCTGTGATGGTCAAACTCTCTGCCTTCGAGCAGAGAGGATCCCCAGATGAGGCTATGCTGAAGGACAGAGTCTAATCTGGGGATCCTACTCGACCCCGTTTTATACAGGGTCAATGGGGAATTTTTGGCTCGGATACCCCACATTAAACTCAGCCCTGTGCCACATCTGATTGCATGGGAGGTTAGTAAATATACTAGCTGGGATCTGTTACTCAGCTTTTAGCTATTGTCAAACTCTCTTCCTTTGGGCAGAGGGGAACCCGGATGAGGATATGCCGAAGGGCGGAGGGGAATCTGGGGAGGTAGACAGACCCGAACCCATTTATGAGGGCTTTACGGGGAATTTTTGGCTGAGCCTACGGGCTCAAATTGCCACACATTAAATTCGGCCTTGTGCCACATCCTACTGCATGGGGAGGTTGGTAAATGTTACTAGCTGGATCTGTTGAGTACGACTCAAACTACCGACCTTCCAATAGTAGCACTCACTACTGGATTGACTTGTGACAACATTATGCATAACGAATAAAGATAACAACCTTTATTCTTATTGTACTGGTTTTTTTACAATAAACCTGTACTTATTTTATCCACCTTGTTTTTCAAGTATATATTCCTATTAGTCACTACTCAGTTTGGGGAGTCACTAAATTTCCCACAAGCGCGACACATTGTACTAACTTTCTTAGTAGCAGCCTTAGCAATGGATTCAATACAATCTTTCTTATGTCGGCCAAGAATGTTAGAATCGATATTAAGTGTAGAGATTTTTGTCCAATATTAAAGAAAAAAACGTGTTTTCATCAAATTATGCATACACCAACTGTCACAAAAAAATTATTTTTCGAGTTTTATTCCATTATTTTGGTAAGATTTGGAACAAATTTTCAGTATGTTCACACCTGATATTGCATAAAGTTTTTACTGAAATAAAAAAGAATTTGACTACTACTCCCTCTCCAAATTAAAAAGTACACACGAGATATCGAAAAGTGGAGATGAAACAGACATCCCAAAAATATTTCCACAATGTTTTCTAAAAATATAAACTATTCATTCAACATACAATTCAATCAATTCTAAATGAGTAGTGAAAATTCCGTTTGAATCCGATAATTCTCTGATTTGGGGGAAATATTTTTAAACGGGGTGGTGATTTTTTGCTTTCATTTCGGAAAAAAAAGGCACACATTATGGTGGTACCTAAATACACAGATATGAGTGTGACACAAGGCCAAATGAATAGAGCATCCATTGAGAATCGAACTTATTACTCAGTCGTAATTATTAGCGAGACGAGATTGCTAATCAATACACCATATCGAAATGCACATGCATGGGCCAAAGGTTTTTTGCTATCTAGAGTTGTCTCTCTTGCACTGACGACGTCAGGTAACAGCGTCTTTGTTATTCTTTGTTATGATAATGGAAAGTGTTCTTAGGAAGAAGGGCTGCTTCTGTCAAATTTAAAGATAGTATAACTATAACAGTAAGAGTAAAATATCTTTATGAATGTTGTTATTTTTGACAGCAAGAATAAATACAAATTACTAAAATTAAATGCGAAAATGATCTCCCATTAACCTCGGAGATCCCAACTGTCATGATTACACGGGGCAATAGTGGTTCGGTAACGGTAGTATGGGCGATTAAAAAAACACACACACACATTTTTCATCCTTTCCAATTAAAATATTTCCAATGTTCTACATCGCATCAAGTGAAAGTTATTAAAAAAAAAAAAAAACGAAATTTAATAAAATAGCCCACCCAAAACACCAGCATGAAAAGAAAACATCACGTGTGAACGCGTCAGAATTTTCTCTAAACCAGTTGTGTTGTCAAGTTTTGAAAATTAATTAACGTAAGCAATTTAAAAAATAATTTATTTTTGTTGTGGTTTAAATTAAATTTTAATGTTTTACACAATGTCTGTAAGAAATTTAATGGTCAATAAATATGTATATATAAAAGTAATAGCAGTGGATACTTAGTACACAATAATGAGTATATCTGAAAAATTGTTTGTTCAAGCACATAAGTGAGTTAATCACTTTTTCATTTTTGTCACTAATATTTTTTTCCTTTCTCGGAATCAAACTGATAATTATCAAAAATAAAATAAAATAAAATAAAGGAAGAATGCAAAATAGTATATGGAAAATCCCAGCAGAAAATTGTCATGTGATGTGATACAGAACTCAATTTTGAAACGAGGTCCTTCTAGATGTTTTATTCTCCTGTTACTCTACTGGAAAGGAGGCGAAGGAGATAAAGAGAATTATCTTCGTCACGTGACTGGCGTATCACATGACCTATCTCATGACGTCACTAATACCTCCATTTTGGAATGCCAATTTTTATGTTGTATGCCAGCAACACGTCTTTTCTTCCTACAATGCTGATACCTGAATTACGAGATCCTGTTAAATCGCTTTGATGAGAAAGGCAGATTTCCATTCAACACAGTAAGTAAACCAGAAGATTCATCTAAACGCTAGAACCCCCTACATTTTGTCTCCCTGTGATAAAAATACACCTCTTTCTTGATCTCCTATGTTGGGACTCCACTTCGTGTATCTTCGGTAATTTCCGTGTAAATCAAGCCAGATCTTCACTACAACTACTTTCAGCGACACAGTTTGATTAGAGACAGAATACAGCTTCTCAGAAGCTTGCTTTTTGTTTTACAATGAAACAAAACTATGTTCCTGTCTCTGGTAATGTTGGGGTGAAAACAAAATGTATTTTTCTTCTTTTTGTTGTGTATTTTTTTGTATAATTTAACGAAACAAAAATATGGTAGTTCAGTTAATTGGGTAGTAGTGGGTTATCGTATCACCATTTGTGAGAAATCACTTTTTTTCAAATAAAACCCTTCATGAATGAATGAATCAATCGATTAGATCAATGAACATAAAGAAGACCTAATTTACACAGGTAAAAAGATTAATGAATATCTGGACGACGACATTAGTTTAAAAAAATATAACATGACGATTACTCATCAAGTCATATGAAAACAATGATGAAATTTTAATGTCCTAATAATTGTTTTGATTTCCTTTTTTTTTTTTATTTAACTGTTTATTTATTGGGTTTTTAAAAATATTTTTGGGTTATGTGAGTTTTATATTTTCTAGGCTACAAACATCGTATATGTCATAAACTCTGAAAAATTCATAGCGACACAAAACGTTTTCACTACTAAAAAGAAAACTCGTAATCTCTGTCATTCATTCATTAATTTTTAGAAAAAAATACCCCCCCCCCCGAAAACTTAAGAAAAGTCGATCTATTTTGTAGTGTCAGTTTATGTATAATAGTAGCAGTTGTAATACAAAATTTTAGTAATTAGTAGTAGTAGAAACCCGCTACGTTGTAGTTGGTCTGGTTGATGACTAGACTAACCTGGGACATTTTTTTTTTGTTTTTTTACTAATTCATTCATTCAACAGATGGTGATTACTACTGTAGTATTTTAATTGAAAATTGTCATTCATTCATTCATCATTGTCAGTCTTAATTATGATAAACAAATTAATTTTTCATCTGTTTAGGAATAAATAGGTTTCTTTTTAATTTTTAACATCTCCATATTGGCATGAAATTGATAATTTTTGTTGTAATAAAAGAACCGGACCGCCACGCATTTAAGAGAACCTGATTGATTTTTTTTCGTGTCATTTTTTTAAAATCGTATTCTTGCCAAAGTATTTTTTTGGCAGTTGTAATGTTTTTATTTAATTAAGATTATCTATCAAGTTTTTTTTAAAAAATAATATAAATTTTAAAAATTGTTTTTTAGCCTATTGAATTTCTCAATAACTTTCTTTAAGTGGTTATTGTTTTTATTTTTTCGTTATTTATACTGATCTGCCGTTCAAGACCGATGTTGCTAGTGAAAACTTGATCATTTGAATATTTCAAAATACAAGATTTTTGATTTTGACACATTGCTTTCTTGAGTATTTTTTATTTTAATTCAGCTGGGATTACTTGTTGGTCCACACGTAAAAAAAAAAGCGGAACAGTTTTTTTAATTTTTTTATTAAATCCTTTTTAATTTAAATGTTTTCTAACATTTTTAGATTAACCTTCCTCAGACCGCGACACTTATCAGAATCGAAAAATATTGATTAGTTATCGATTTAAAAGTGGGGAAGAGGGTCCCTGTCCATTTCTTCTTTTTTTTTTTTTGCAATATATTCCCTTTTTTTAAATTCTAATTATTTCTTTTGTTAAGCCCTTGTTGCCAGTTTCCTGGAAAGGCTTTTTCGTATCACGAGACATTAATAAAAAATTTTCATTTAAAATAATAAATTTAATTTTATTTAAACAAGTTACCTCCCTGTTTTCAACTAAAGGGGAAAATTATCCATTCTCTATTTGAACGTTACATATTTGAAAGCGTAATTTAATGAAACTATTTTTTTTAAATGTCTGTGTTAGTGTGTGTGTATATATGTATATATATATATATATATATATATATATATATATATATATATACACACACACACAAATGTAAATTTGATTTTAAAAAGGCATTGGAATGACATCCTACCTTCAAAATTTCTTAAAAATGTTTTACAACTTTACATGACATTTTGGGAGAATCAGTTACTTTGAGTTTGATGTAATTGTAAATAATTTCCGTATGCTCAACTAAAAAACATATGTTAGTTTTATAATAAAACTTTTATTAATTAATCACATATTCTCACAAAAAAGATCTTTTTTTATGAGAATTGCTATATGACATTGCCAAACTAAAAAAAATGTCATTGATCTATTCTACTAACTTTTTTTTTTCGTGTTTCTTTTTATATAAAAAGTCAGTTTACCTGTGAGTAATTTCATATTTCAAAGGAAAATACTGTTGTTTTCCTTGCTTTTAATTTTTACAGTTTGTTAAACTTGCACTATTTTTTTTAATTAACTTTTTTACGTTATCGAGAATGTGAAACAGTAAATTTGTCATTTGGGCATTCAATGATTCATTTAAATTTCGATTTTGTTTCAAGATATTTGATTTCAGTTTCTTTCTATAAGTTTGATGAAGAAATCCAAAAAAAAAAATGCGTCACGAAAACTTTTTCCACTTTGTCATATTTTCCCTATGAGGATAATAAATAATGATATGCAATAAAACATTAACTCACAGTTTTACTTACATTCTTTTGGTTTTTCCACATGATACAGATATTTTTGTACGTACATAAAGAGGACGTGTTGAGTAAGAAGAAGTGAAAGTGGATGCGAAAGCTTATTCGCATCCCGTGTGATCTATAAGCCGTACAAGTAGTAGTAAGTTTAGTAAACTAAGTATAAAAACCCACATAAATTTGCCAAGTGAAAGTGTTTTACACAGTTAACAGCAAGTTACTTTACTGTTATTTAAAATAAAAATATCAAATTTGAAACAATACAAAACTAAAAATGCCGGTATTTCTTTCTTCATATCGTCTTTGAGGATGATTTTTAAAAGTAAGTACCGCCACGAAAACACTAAAAAAATCAGACCGTAAATAAATGAAAAGTTTTATCTTAAAAGTTTTAAAAGTTATGTTATTGTTAAAGGCTAAATGGAAGAATCAAAGTATTATTTGAATATTTAATTAGATTATTTACTCCTTTTAGAACATTCGAAATTTTGATAAAAAATCCAAAAAAAAACTTTTTTTTCTATGCGTCATCGGTTGTACTAAGTTTTTTTAGCATACCAAAGTTTTTAGCCTTTTTTGCGGTGACACACATTAATTTGAAAATTCTTGCATAAATCAAATAATTGTTGGATTTTAATGAAATTTTCACTAATGAATGAAATTATTTTGGAATTTTTTTTTTTTACAAAATCTTAAAAATATTTTTTTTTTTACATGTATTACTTAATTTTATGAAAACTTGAGAAATTCTTCATCATTTTTTTTTAGTTACTGTATTAGTTAAAAGTAAAATTCTTTGAAGAATTTAAATCACCGAATTTTTTTTGCAAGATTGAACCCCATCCTACCAAAAATCTGTTCTGAATGTAAAAATAAATGCAATAAAACTAAGACATTATTTAGTTATAGACGCTTTTAATTTCTTTTATGAATAATATAAAAGACAATATTGTCTGAAGAAAAAAAAATTCAATGAAAAATGAATTTTTACAAGATTTGTTTTCATTTTTTTACAATTTTAAATTGAATAATTTATAAAGTTTTTAAATCTTTTAAAATTCATTTTCGAAATGATAATTCTTAGGAAATATTGTTATTAAGTAAAACTATATTTACTAATCATATATTGTAAAACTTATTACATTCTGACGACCTGAATATTTTTTAAAGAATTTCAATTTGTTTTTGTATGTGTGATATACATGCAGAATTTCTGAAGTATGGATGTACAAACTGATAAATCTATCATTAAAAAGTCATGTGTTTTAAGGGTTGCCCCTCCTCCATGAAGTTTGTCTGCTCTACTAACTATGAACGTGTTCAGCTGTCAATAAATTGATTAACATGTCAGAAAAACAAGACCCTGTAGTTCGGAAATGTTTCTATACAACATTTTATGTGATAAATAAGTAATATTTGTTTCAAATCAGATTAATTTAACTTAAAATTTGCTAATTTTCCTCAAATGATGTTTCAGAAATATTTTAATTTTGCCAGATTTTTAAAACCAAGAATTAACTTTTGTTTACAAATGTGTCAAAAATGGCCGATTTTTATTGATGTTACTCAAAAAAAAATCTATTATGATCAATATAATTTCTGTTTGAAATACACTACAGAGTATTTTTCTTACTGAAAATAGTAAATTTTAAATCCTTTAGCTTTCAATTAAAGCTTCAAGAAAGCTTTTTCATTTTTAAAAATTTAGTTTAAACCTTACATATACTGAATTCTTGGCACTACCTGTTTAAAACTAAAAATGAAACATAAACATTTCCTATTTGTTCTTATCTTATCACTTTTATCACTTTAAAAATGTTATTTTTAGTGTATACTCATATTTGAGTAGATGCTCTGTTAATTTATTAAAATAATAATACAGTATATTTATAAAAGTAATATTTAAAACAATATTTTTGTCTACTGGCCCGAATATTCAAGAAATCTTATTAAAGAAAAATATGCACTCTTCAGCAGGATTTGAACTTGCATCCCTCTGGGCAGAGGGAACTATCATTAGATATGATGTCCCTTAACCGATTCAGCCATGAAGATGCTTTGTTGATTAAGCAAATTCTGAACAATGTCTTTAAGTTAACCTCCACTTTTTCACTAAAAAGAGCATATCATGATGGAAAAAGAACCCAAACTTGATAAAAACAAAGCTTTATCATTAAAATACTTGCTATTATTAAGAGGAAAGACCAAAGTATTTTATTTTTTTTAATCCTTTTTAGCACATTTGGAATTTTGGTTAAAATCTTTTTATTTTTTTAATTTTTGCATCAGTTCTGGCTCAAAAATTACTATGGGTATTTTACTGCCTTTTTTCTGGTAAAAAACAATGGTTAGAAAATTCTTGCAAAAATCAAATAATTGTCAGACTTTAATGAAACTTTCATGACTTATTCACAAATGAATTAAATTATTTTTGAAACTTTTCTTAAGAAAATCTTGGTAAAAATATATTTTTACATCTGTTACTCCTCACTTATGAAATTAAAATTTCAACCTCTTTATATTAGTTGAAAGCAAAACACCTGTAAGAATTTTAGTAATCATTTTGTTCAGCAGGAACACCATTTACTGAAGATCTACTCTGTGTTGTAAAATAAAAAAATGCAATAAAACTATGACATTATTTAATAAGGGATGATTTTAATTCCTTTTATAAATAAGATATATTAAGAACACTATTATCTTGATAAAAAAACTTGGTGATTAATAATGAATTTTTGCAAGAATTGTTTTCATTTTTAAAAAAATTTAATTAGAAAAATTTATTAATTTTGAAAACTCTGTATTAATTTCAGCCATTTAGATTATATTATTACTAAGTGAAAACTATATTTACTAATCATAAATGGTAAAGCTTAATACCAGTCATCAAACACCAAGATCTTGAAATTTTTTGTATGTATATAAATGTGCCCATTTTTGAAAGTACAGGTGACCATACAGGACATTATTAGAAAATATCAACATTCCTAAAATTAGTTTACGGAGAATATTTTCCAACATTTTTAAGATAACTGAGTATTTAAAAATTATATAAAAGGCACTCATGTTATTTTCTTAAATTATGTTTTACAAATGAATTCTCTAAAGAACAACAATAAACCTGTCATCACCTTGTCATCACTTGTCAGGCACTTAAACATTTTGATTAAAAACACAGCTACAGTTTGGTTTCAGACTGCATTTCGATGTTATTTTAAATATGCTACTCTGAAACTTTATTTGAAGAATATTAGCTGATTTAAAGTATAATTAATCTGATTTGAAACAAATATTTACTTTAAGTTTAAAATATCATAAAAAGCATTTTTTAACTCAACAGAAGCTGTGTTTTTAACCTGACTAGCTGATTTGATGTGTCGACAGCTTGATGACAGGTCTAATATTATTCTATAGAAACTTTATATGCAAAACGTAATTGGACAAAATGACATGAGCACCTTGTTTATATAATTTTTAAGTACTTGGTAATCTTAAAAATTTAGAAAAATATTCTCCATAATCTAATGTTTTATTAAATTTTATAAGTGTTGACTTTGAATTTACCATAGTCATCACTGTTGTTTTCTGATGTCATGTATGGTCATCTGTATTTACAAAAATGGGCACATCTATATACAAACAAATAAAATTCAAAATTCTTTTAAAAATATTGGTGTTTGATGATGTTTCCATTTATGATTAGTAAATATAGTTTTCACTTAATTATAATATCATCTGAATTAATATAGAATTTTAAAAAAATTTAAAACTTTATAAATTATTAAAATGAAAACAATTGTAAAAATTCATTGAAAAAAATCCTTTTTTTTTTTTTTTTTTAGATAATAGTGTCCTTAACATAACTTATTTATAAAAGTAATTAAAAGCTTTTCCACTTAAATAATGTCAGTTTTTTTGGGGTTTTTTTATATTACAATTAAGAGCAGATTTTTGGTAAATGGAGTTCTGCTTTTAATTAATATAAACATTAAGGAGATCAAAATTTAATTTCTCAAAATATAAAATTAAGTCGTAGGTGACAGATGTAAAAAAAGAAAAGTTTTTATCAAGATTTTCTAAAAAGAAAAAAATATATTTAAAAAATAATTTCATCCATTTGTGAATATGTCTTGAAAACTTCATTAAAATCCAACAATTATTTGATTTTTAGAAGAATTTCCAAATATGTTTTTACTATGAAAAAGATGCTAAATTTCCCATAGTAATCTTTGGCCCAGAAAAATGAGATTTTTACTCAGAATTTTGAATGTGCTAGAAAGGATTAATAAAATAATAAAAAAAATACTTTGGTCTTTCCTCTTAATAATAATATAAATATTTTCATGATAAAAGTTTTTTCATCAAGTTTGGGGGACTTTTTCATCATGCTCTGCTCTTTTTTAGCAAAAAAGTAGCAGTAATTACTTAATGCGAAATCCTTCTGATCATAGTTCACTCAAAATTATATCTGCACAGGTTCATATCCAAACATAAACAAAATAATTTTCTAAAGAAGTAATCAATTATTTACTTATTACTCTGACAGATTTCAATCACTTTAAATGCTTAACAGTTTACCTCAGCCCAAATGGGATATAGGTTCGAATCCTCTCAAAGTACATATTTTTTCTTAATAAGATTTCTTGAATATTTTGGCCGGTAAATAAAAATAAATAAATATACTGTTTAATAAATAAACAGTGTCTACTTAAATATGAGTATCCATTAAAAATAATGTTTAAAGTGATAAAAATTTGTTGGATTAATAGATAAAAAAGAAAAACATTATTTCTTTAGAAAACAAACACTATTACTCAGATTCATTATTGTCTTGACAACTTAGCATAGCTATTTTCTTTGGTAACGATGATTTTGGAGGCTGACTCTTGTGATTATTATGTTGGCCATTTACTGTCAGGTGACAAGGCATGAATGCGTCAGGTAGTCTTGTCTGAATTCTCTGACTCTTTCAATGTATGGTTGTCCAATAGTCATTGTGTTAGCGCTGTATGCTGTTGATGATATCTCATAAAGGTGCCACCAGAAAACTTGACTAATGAAAAAAATGGCCTGCCACTATTCCAGTTAGAATTGTTTACACATCTATGTTTAGGGTTGTAACCTCAAGCATCTGTACTATAGGTGTTTTACTATAGACAAGTGAATAGCAAGTGAGTATTATAGACTGTTACACAATCAGTCCTCACTCGGTGATCCACAAAGCTTAATAAATGTTGATAAATTTCCAAAGTTTTGGGGACTTGGAAACATACAGTATATCTATCTAGGATAATACTAATATAGGATATGTCACTTAGATGATAGATATTATATTCAGCACTTCAACTTCAGATTTTTGTAGACGGAACCTTTTTGTAATTGTTCAGTCCACTCATCAGCAGGTTTCAGCAATTAATCTGGGGTTACGCTTTTCTTCATTCTATTGTTGCTTTTCATCAAACCAACCTAGATTTGATTTGGTCTAACTATTAAAATATGTATTTTAATTTTTAATTTTACGATAGACTTTCTAGATTGAATGCTGTTCAAGTTTTAAAATACATATGCAAAGAGTTCATCTGAATATAAAATGAATACAAATAAAATTTGTTACTTAGCTGGTTGATCTTATATTCAGCACTTTGACTCCAGAATTTCATAAACTTACCTTTTTGTAATTGTTCAGTCCACTCATCAGGAGGTTTAGGCAATTTGCTGACATTTTTTTCACATTTTTACTTATCTTTATACTAAGTTTGATTTAATTTAAGGAGAGATGTGGTTGGGATTACGAGAATGACGCTGTTTTGTTTTTTTTTTCTTTCAAAGCTGAAAATTTAACGTATTTAAAAATGTAAACATGAAAGTTTGTTATTTTTACTACTATTTTTTACATAAATATGAATTTTTCTTATTATTTATCTGTTTCTCTTTTAATGATCCTGATTGATTAATCAGCTATTTTTTTTTATCTGTATTATTTATATATTCCTTAGAAAGAGTACAATATTAGTTGCAGATTTTTGATGGGTTCAGTGACTAAATAACTGAATATACAGAAGGACAAACAAATGACTGGAGTTATATACAGTGTAACCCGGATATAAGAGATATTTTCTCTCGTCCCAAATTAGAGCCTGTGTTAATGTATATAATATACCAAACCCGGATATAAGAGAAACCCGGATACAAGATACTTCTTCTCCGGTCCCGACAACTCTCTTATATCTGGGTTACACTATATATATATATATATATATATATATATATATATAAAATGCAAACAAATAAGTTACCAATAATCTTGTATCTATTTTTAAAATATATCTTGATAAGTTATATCACATGCTTTTTTAAATTAATAAATAATATTTACTTTTCAAATTTGAAGGGATGTTCCACTTGGTCTTATCTTAAATAGTAAACATAATTATATATTTTTTTTAATTTCACAACAGTGATACATTATTATCTTTTGTATAAATTCTAAACTTTATTAACCAAATGTTAACTTTTTTCTTTTCCCATTAAATTTTTTTGACAATTGATTTCATTAAAAGGACTAGTGAGGTTGCAACAAAAATATTTTATAACAATTAGTAAAAGGAAAGAAAAAAAATTACTTTTTATTTTTATTTATATTTTTTTTGTAATTATAAATATATAATGCATTATTTAAATTATAAATACATAATTATTTATAGAGAATTTGTTTTGGTTAATAGGAGTAGATATGCTTGCCTATCGTCTGGCCCGAACTCTTTTCATATCTATTCAACAGGAGTAGAGGTTCATCACTTGTTTTCTGTTGAGGATATGGTTTATTGGTTCTCTTTCTTCTACCAGGACCACAATGATTTAACTGTCTTAACTTTTTGGTGATTGGGACTAACAAGTGATTGCGACTTTGCATTATGAGGGTACTGGGTTGTCAGTTTGCTGGCTGCTATTTCTGACTGGTCGTTAGGAGCCAGAACTCTTTGGTTGTTACTTAGGCTGCTCTGATCAACAGTTGCATAATATCAGGGTATTTGTAGTGGCATGTTGTGCATGAGTAGATGTCCCTGCATATATTTCCAGTGAGCAACCCTGAGGCCACACCATACTCTGTTCTCAGCCGTGCTCTGGCTGGTTTGTATTATCATTGACGACAGTTACAATTACGATGGTCTTTTCCCTCTCTTAAAACGAATTTCATGGAAAACACAACAAAAAGAAATACAATTAAACCAGTAAACACCCCCCCCCAGCCTTTCTTTCACTAATATTCATGGTATCTGTTCCAACTTTTGCAGCAAGGATCTTTCCTCTTGGAGTAGTCACCAGACATCTATGACCTCAGGGAAACTAACTTAAATTTGTCCATTGCTACTAATGAATTCTTAGTTCCAAGCTATCTTCCCCTTTGCTGATAAGATTCCAGCATTCACATGCATGGCCTTGGTGTTTACATTTGGGATAATCTTCTGATGGTCATGGAATGAGTTCCAGATTACTCCTTGATGTGCTTTCGCCTTTCATTACTAAACTCTGTTAGTTATTTCTTTCTCCTTTATCACTCCCTCTTTTCTCAGGACTGCAGTATATTAGACATAATTTGTGAGTATAGAAAAGACACTTTCCCTCCACCTATCTGAGAACATCTTTGTCTTTGGGGACTTTAATACTTACCACAACATGTGGCTTAAACATTTTAAAGGGATTGATGCTGCTGGTGTTCAGATATTAAATTTTTCTATTAGCCCCAACTCCTTACTCAAAATGAGGACTTCTGTACTCGTTTCCCTAGTAAAACCAAATCAAATGCTTCTCTACTTGATTTATTTCTTGCATCTCATTTCTTGCCGAGCTTTGCAACACTGCCTTCTTGGTAATTCTGACCAATCTGTGGTAGATATTGATATTTTATTCTAATCCTCTATTAAACAGGAACACCCTATTCACAAGACTTCTTTCCATTACCAACATGCTCATTGAGATGCACTCCGTGATTTTCTCCGTGGTGCCTCTTGGATTAAACTCTTAATTGAAAATTACACCATGGAGATTTCTTCTTGGGTCAAAGCTGGCATGGATGCTTTCATCCCTTCTTGGAAATACCAGGTGAAACCTCAGTCCTCTCCATGATTCACACCAGCATGCCCAGCTGCTATAGCACACAGGAATCATTATTTTTGGCTATACCAGCATGACGGCTCTCGTCATAGCAGGTGCCTATTCATTGCTGCTTGCAGTTAATGTAATAGAGTCCTCGAAGGAGCAAAGTCTCTGTTTGGCGAGTGAATGATGCACCGCATTTAACAACTTTGGCTCTCGCAA
Source organism: Acanthosepion esculentum (assembly GCA_964036315.1). Lineage (NCBI taxonomy): Eukaryota > Metazoa > Mollusca > Cephalopoda > Sepiida > Sepiidae > Acanthosepion > Acanthosepion esculentum. The sequence continues at coordinate 48,349,017 of OZ038512.1, forward strand.
TTACTGGCGGCTCTACTATAGGGTATTAAATAAGTGTAAGGTCTCTATTGCTCTCCTCTTCAATCAACATGAGGTGTAATCATCCTCTCCTGATAAAGCCGAATGCTTTGCCTGTAAATTCTCCTCAGAATCTACTCTTGATTCATCCAGAACATCCTTGCCTAATTTCCCTGCCTAGAAGTGAATCTCTGTTAAGTGATATGCATATAACATGTTCCATGGTTTCTGCTCTCATCTCTAACTTAGATCCCCGCAAAGCATACGGAGCCGATGCTATCCCTGTAATAGTCATTAAGAAGTGTGCTTCTGAACTAGCTCCTGTTCTCTCTAAACTGTATAATAAATGCTTTGCTGCCTCCTGCTTTCCTGCCTGCTGGAAGTCATCATCTGTTGTTCCAGTTTTTAAGAACTCTGATGAGCCGTCCAACCCTTCCAACTATCGGCTTATCAATGCTAAATTGGTTATCATCTCTCATCGCAGGGCCTTTTCTCAGACGAGCAGTATGGCTTTCGTTTCTCCATGTCAACTGCTGATGTACTGGCGATATTTGTGGAAAGAGTTTATCATGCTCTAGATAAAAATGGTAAAACCCAGGTTGTTGCATTGGACATCTCCAAAGCCTTTGACAGGGTCTGGCATTTAGGTCTTCTCTACAAGCTGAAAAGTTAAGGTGTCTCTGGACATTTTTTTTTTTTTTCAACTCATCCAGTCTTTCATACCAAATCATAAAATGAAAGTTATCCTGAATGACCACTTGTCTAGATCCTTTCATACTAACGTGGATGTCCTCCAAGGCTCTATTTTTAATTTTCATTAATGACCTTCCTCAACTGGTAGCTAATGACGCAACAATTTACTCCTGTCTCTATAGTAAGGCTTATCAGTCTGACAAGGTCAAAATGGTAGGCAATGAGCAAAACAACCACAAGTCTGTCGTTAGCTGGTGCAAAATATGTTAATTTTAATGACTCCAAAACTAAACTTCTCTCCATTAATCATTTGAGAGACTCGTTGCTGCCTTCCATAACCGAGGCTAGCCTCCAGGAAAGTCACTTGTCATGCCTTCTTGGGTTCACATTCTCAGCTGACATGAAATGGAAAGACTATATTGAATCCATTGATAGGACAGCTACTAAGAAAGTCTGTTCACCATGTTGGGTGAGATAATTTTTCTCTCCAGATTCCATCTTAGATAACGATAAGCCTACCATTTGTTCATGCTTAGAATATTGCTGCTACATATGGTCTGGTACCCCTGCTACTTACCTTGAGCTCCTTGATAAAATCCAAAGAATCTGCTTTATTATTGGTCCTGATCTGGCATCTCAGCTCCCATAAGGTTGCCTCTCTGTCTTTTATATAAATACTGTCATAGTAATTATTCAAATGAACTCTTTGCTATTGTACCTAGAGTTTTTGAATTTAAGCACAGGACTAGAGATCTCATCAGTTTTCAGTTGACCTGGCTAGATGTAACTGTAAATTCTATGCTAAGTTTCTTCTCTCACACTTCTCGCTTGTGGAACTCCCTTCAAGCTCCATGCTTTCCAGCCAACTTTGCAATGTCAATCACTATCTACTGTCCACCTGATTACTCTCTTCTCTTTCTGTTCATCATTCTTCTACATCCAGTTTACCTTTGTGTTTTAGTGGCATTACTGCCTTACTTGCGGTGATTCCAATTATAAAAAAAAAAGAAAAAAATATCAAATAATTTATGTATAAGTTGGGAGCTTTTATTATTGGCGTTTGGTTCATTTATTTCTTCTCATTTTGCATGAGTGAAATGTCATAGTTATTTCTCTTTTTCATCATTTTTTTTTTTTGTCTCTCTCTTTGTTCCTCTTCCTTTTTTTTTCTCTTTCGGCTCTATGTCTCAAAGATAAGTTTACAATATATACAATTCTATATCATCAACTCAACCAGATATTCAGAAATTCCCATGGGCATCATCTTGGATTTTGATAACATTTTTGTATATAGAATCTGCCTATAAAACACTAAAAACCCTGAGCATGCTTGATCAAATAGTTGTTTCTCAAAAGGCGGACACTGGTTTGATCCTTGCTAGAGAGCACATTTCAAATACAAGTATTCTGTGTTTTTTTTTTTCTTTTTCTTTTTTTTGACTGTAAAGTTCACCCTGTACAAAGTTGTAGGGGCTGCTCGAGGCAGAGGATTACGTTAAGGGGCATTCTATACCAGCTAGGAGGGGAAGATAATGGTTAATTCTAGATGGACAAATTAAGATTGTAGCAATGAGGGAAACAGCCTTTTCGGGAGTCTGTTATAACAATGGGCACCATCTCAGGTTATGATGAAATTTTAGTATGTTGTACCCACATATGAGAGGCTAAAAACCCTGAAATTTTAGCTTCTTTGGACACTTGGTTCAAGAGTTATAGCCTCCTAAAATTTACTGTCAGTTTTTGCAGATTTAAAAATAGCACAACTTACCAAATTTGGCACTTCATAACTTTGCATTTTAAGGTTGTATAAAGTGACGCAAGGAAAGATAATGGAAAGTTCATGACAAGCAAAAGTAAAATTATTAACTCAGTTGGACCATTGCTAAAATATCTAATGTTTTTCTGTTTTAAATTATTTAGTTTAAAAAGCTTGAAAAAATTAAGACTAGAAATGGGATTTCTTGCTGAACCAGAGATTTTTATCAGGAGCACAAATTAGTGAAGAAGTGACAAATAGTTTGACTAATGTACGAGCCAGATTAGTTTACAAGGCTTTGTCCAGGGGAAAAAGGAGTGTTTTTGTTTATATTAATGATGAGAAACTGAAGGAGCAAAAATAAATCCTTCTATTACAGCTGAAAGAGCTGTACCTAGAATGTAAACATTTCACCCAAACTATAGAATCTGTTTCAGCAAATTCTATACATTACTCTGATAATGGTTGTTTTTTTTTTTGTTTTTTTTGTGGCATATCAACCCATATCGGTTATTTAATGCTGAAATTAAAATTCAAACGTCATAATCAATTCAAGAGATTGACATTATTTTATTAAATTATAATTATTTATCTGCATTTTTTTTTAATTACTAAATAATCTTACAAAGTCAAATGAGGAGTGAAAACTTGTTTCTCTGCTCAAGAGATGAGATTAATGATAGCAAATTATTTTTTAAAAATTGTTTTGACGATGTATGCCATATCTTCAATTTTACTATTAAAATGTATTTTTGTACTTTCCTAGTGTTTTAATTTCCGTTTAGGGTTCACTATTTGCCTATAGCTTAGACCCTAACAGGTGCTACCACCCCGGGTTAGAGTAGATCTGGGAACAACAGCAAATATGAGGTGGTTCCATGCTTCTTTAAACTGCCAATCTCCTAATCAGAGGTCTTGCTGCCGTTGGTAGTTTCCCATACTCAGGTCCATTGAAAATGGTGTATTGCTGCTAATATCAAAGGATTGCATTCAAGTTCACCTATTGCCTAGTTTAACCTCCTCCCCTGTCTTTTTATCCCTTGTTTTCTGTTTATGACGAGGGTTTCCGGTTCCTTCTAAAGTCTTTTTCATTCTCTTTCACTCCCAGTAGCCCCTTACATCTTGGCATTATCACCTTGCTTGCGGTGAATTGATTTAAAAAAAAAAAAAGAAAGTTTTTGTATGTTCTTATCAGAATGCCAAGTTGATATGTGTGACCCTTCCTACCACATATACTTATGAACAATTAATTGAGCTGTATGCAATGTAGTCTCAATGGCTGAAATTAATGCAGAATTTTAAGATATAAAACTTGATAAATTTTTCTAACAGTTGTAAAAATTCATTATTCATTAAACTAAAAAAAATTTTCTTCAGATAACAGCGTCCTTAATATATCTTTTCCTAATTAAATAATGCCAGTTTTATTGCATTTTTTATTTTATGATTCAGAGCAGATTTTCAGTAAATAGTGTTTGCTTGACAAAAACAAAATGATTACTAAGATTCTCCAAGGAATTGTGTTTTAACTAATATAAATATAAAGAGGTTGAAATTTTAAAATTTCGAATATGCTGAAAAGGATTAAAAAATTTAATAAATAACAAAAAATATTTGGTCTTACCTCTTATTAATAACAAGCATTTTGATATTAAAACTTTGTTTTTATCCAGTTTGGGTCCTTTTCTCATCATGCTATGCTGATATTACAGTTAATTACTGGAGATACCTACATTAAGCTTAAGGATTAATGTATCATTATGAAGAAATCAAGAAAAAAAAAAGATTCATTATATTGAATGTTATCAATAATATCAAGTAAAAATAGGGGGTGCTGCAGTTCCACAGTGCCTATACATGAGCCGCCACTGCTTTCCACTTCATGTAAGCTGAAGATGTTAGCCTGAGAAGGCACACCAAGTCACTTTCCTGGAGGTTAGCATCAGCCATACACCAAAGGTGTCTCTCAGATGATTAATTGATCAGTTTTGTTTGGGAGGTGATAAAATTAACAAGCCACCCTCTGCCCCAGTTAACAACAGACTAAGTCTTTTTTGAGATCAGCCACCAATTTGACCCAATTAATCTGATCAGACTTACTATTGAGCCAGGAGTAAATGGTTGTGTCATCAGCATAGATACTGAGTTGAGAGCTGATGCCATCTGGAAAATTAAAAATAGAGTAGGACCAAGGATAGAGCCTTGGGGGACATCCATGTTAGTATGAAAAGATCTAGACAATTGGTCATTCAGGATAACTTTCATTTTATGATTTGGTAGGAAAGACTGGATGAAATTTAAGAACAAAGTAGGTCCAAGTATAGAGCCCTGGGAGACACATGTATTAGTATGACAGTATCTAGAAGTGGCCATTCAGGACAGCTTTTTATTTTGCAATTAGATAAAGACTGAATCAGTTCAAAAATTTGTCTGGAGATACCACGACCTTTCAACTTGTGAAGAATACCAGTATGCCAAAAAATGCTTTTGAGATCTCCAAGACTTCACCATTCTTATCTACAACTTGATAGACTCTTTTTGCAATATTCGTTAATACATTGGCAGTTGACTTAGAGAATTGAAAGCCATATTGCTATCATGAAAAAGATCATAGCCATATAAAAAATATATATATGAAAAGTTTTAGCATATTAAATATCATCTGTATAATAATGGGAATGTCACTGTGTTACAGTTTTTCAACTTTACTCCTAGAGACTGTAGCCCAACATATACATTTTGTAATCAGGCCAACTCCATGAGCAAATTAAAAACATTCCAAGCCGGATCCAGACCCACAATCCTGAAATTTAAGATTCCCAAGTTTTCATTGCTGAGATTGTTTTTGGCGAGTTTCTTTTTTTCATTTCATGTGATTTTTTTTGCAACAAATTTTTTTATGCATGATAACAATTTTAATCAAAATTAAATGTGAAATCCAGCAAAAGTCACCCATGGAATAAAAAAATAATTGTTTGTGTGAAAAGTAAGGACCTACATACATTAAATTGTTTTTAAATTGAGTGGCAGCAGAAGAATTATTGTTGATCTCTTAAAAGGTAAGCTTAAATATTAATGCAATACTTAAATGTAGCAATCAATTTTGCGTTCTTCTGTAGTTTATTGTTGCCTATTATATATATATTCCTCCCTACCTATTGTGATGAAGGCCCAATCAATAGTCCTCCTAGGGTGGCTTTTAAGCTAGTATATATCATAAATGAAAAATCCTATTTAAGGGGTCAGAGATGAAGTGGCATTTGTTTTATTTATTTATTTATTATTATAAAACAGAACCTGTAGAGGAGCTTACTCCAGGTTTTTAGTTGGCGCTAGAGTGTGTATGGGGGAAGTGTGCTTTTCTTTCCTGTGAAGGGAACACAGCTGTGATTCCTACCAGAGAACTCATTTATACACATAATATTGTATCACAGAAATGTTTCAAACCTCTTTGATTGTCTCATGATACAAAAAGTCCTTTCAGAAAATTCTTTGCAAAATTTTAAGGGATTTCCAAGGCCACAGAACAAGACCATTAGAACTTGTGTACAGAGTATATACCGAAATATGTATATATTTTTTTTATATTCTGACTTAACACGACTTTTTTTGTGTGTCTTCAATCCTATCTCTGATGAGAGGGTCAATAAACCAGTCTCTCCTGGCTGCCATGTCCCTTCAGCTCTCCACAACTTCCTATTCTTTGTAGCTCTTAGAAGTGTTTCTCTCTTTGCCAAGCCTCCCACCCCCTGTGCTGTCATCCATTCACACCAGCTTGGCAGATGGCTTGCTGTCTTCCTCTATCTTTCTTGCCCATGTCTTCTTGTTAGTTTTCCTTCTTTTTTTTAACATATCCACTTTTATTGGTTTAATAGAATTAGAACCTTGTTTTTATTGTATTTCGGAATTAATGAATATAGCTTGACTGCTGTATCATCAATCTTCAAACCATATAATAATTATCAGTGTGTATTTATTTATATATTTTCTGTCCCATCTAGAGTGAGAAGGGAGATAAATTAATTGATGTTAGTAAATTTATGAGTGCTTACTTTCCTTGGTTATTTTACTAATCTATACAAATAAAATACTTATCTGCATTTAAACAAAATTAATTCCTGAACAAAATGAACCATTTAATTAATCAGTTCCTTTACTCCTGTGTTTTTTAGATTGCAGTCTTATTTTGTTCAAGCCTTTCATGTGAGGCACTCGGGTACCTTTTGTCAAGTGACTGTCTTGCTTCAAATTAGTTTTGAAATTTTGAAATCTTTTGTTGTCTTTATCGTTCTGATTTCTTCGAAAGTCTACTTTAACTCTGTACTTCAAATGTCTCCACCTAAACTCTGAATTTTTTTTTTTTCATCCAGTTCACGTGCCTCCCAATCTTTTGAACAGGAGTAGAGGTTTATCCCTTGTTCTCTGTTTAGGATTGATTGTTCTTTTCTTTTCTTTTTTTTTTGTTCCTTCTGCTGTGGCCAGGTATTGAACTCACAACTCTTTGGGTCAAGTCACGTTTTATCCACTTCAACCAACGCT
>OZ038512.1:48361001-48541001 GCA_964036315.1 Acanthosepion esculentum
TCCTTTTTCTTTTTTTGAGTATGAATGGTTAGCAAAATGGACAGCCCAAAATGCAAATTACAAAGCAGAGACCTCAAAACCAATTAAGTACAATAATTTAGGCATCTGGGAAGCATTTTAACAGAGGATGAAAAGCGCAACACTGACATCTGAAGGTGCATGTGGATAGCGAAAGATGCATTCCAAAAGTTAAGCAGTGTATTAAGAAACGGAGAAATAATGTTATTAGAAACAAAGAAGAGAGTACTAAACTGTTATGTAATATCAGTCCTTTTATATGGCGGTAAAAAGTGGGCAATCGCTTTCCAAATGAAGAAGAGACTTTGAAGCAACAAATATGGTTCTACAGAAGCATGCTGAGGATGCTATGGGCTGAACATGTGAGCAACAACAAAGTTGTAGAGAAAACAGAAACAAAAAGGAAACTTATACTTAACATCAGAGTTGAAATTTTAGGGCATTTAATGTGGAAAGACGGTTTGGAAAATTTGATACTCACAGGATAGATTGGATTCAAGAGTTACAGAAGAAAGCAATATGCAATCTACTTAGTGAGCTTGTAAATGAATGGGAAAAAAGGTTTAGGAGAGATAACAAAAAGACAGAATTTATTAAGTGCTACAAAGGACAGGAAATTGTGGAGAGCCATGATCACCTACATCCTGAGGGAACACAGCATATAAAAGGTGTTTCATTAAAATATCCTCAGAACATTTTAGTACAGGTGTATTAGAATACCATATTTCTAGACAAGATGGTGGTATTATGAAATTTCAAAGTATTATGGAATTCATGATGTCTAGGATTTTAATGCAAGTAACAAAAAAAAATGGTCACTAAATTTTGGGACCAGATTGGTCTTGTACTGATTATGCCAGTGGCATCAGTGTTAATTCTGACTCTTATGGGAGCATATTGGTGTCACTTTGAGCTACTTAGCAATGCTCAGCCCCCTCATTGACTTCTCTCTGAAGTCATGGTTGATGACGTACTAGACCTGCAGGGTGAATTTAGCTTTCCTTATGACCTGACTGCTTAGTCATTTATTTTTCATAGGTAAAAATGACACATTTTTGCCAGGGTTTCTGACATTGAACACAAAGGACTAGGCCACTTTCCAGAAATGGGTTACCTTTGTGGACAGTGCTACACACCTTCTTGTTTACCACGTCTGATTGGAAGCTGTCATATTAATACTTTTCATCTTTCTGAATATTATGGTGTGCCTGGAGCCTTCAATAAAACAAAAACTGAGCATTGTGTTGCATTACAACCCTAGCACGATAAGCAGATGTTGTTGGTGAACCAAACATTGATGTCCCTTTTGTAGGTTTCTGCCAGTGGTGAGTCTGTCAGGGGAAACATTCTTCAGCTGCCAGTACAACAATAGTATGAAAAATTGTGAACTTCTAGTGTAGTTTACTTTTTATATATATATATCTATATATATCACCCCAAGCAAGGCAGTAATGCCACTAAAACATAACTAGTTACAGGGTGTGGAAGAATTTGGAACAGATAACATTAATGATGAGCAGAAAGAGAAGAGAGTAATCAGGCAGACAGTAGATAGTGATTGGCATTGAATTTAAATTTATGCAAATTAAAGTTGGCAGGAAAGCATGGAGCTGGAAGAGAGTTCCACAAACAAGAAGTGTCAGAGAAGAAACAGTTAGCATAGAATTTATGGCTACCTAGCCAGCTCAATAGTAAATTGGTAAGATCTCAACACCAGTCTAGAACTGCGTTTAAATTTTAAAATATTCTAGATACCATAGCGAAGAGCAATATTTATTTGTAATTTATTTACAAAATGTGGCACAAGGCCAAAATGGGGAATGGGGGGGGGACAGTCTTCTTCTGTCTTAACGTTAAACTTAGCTAACTACACTCACTGACCCAAACCTACAACAATATTCCTTACACCACAACACATACTTACTTTCTTACTACATACATCATAAATACATCATTGTCGCCATGAAAATTCTAACTAAGCCCCATATGTAAAATTCATTGTCTGTGTGGGGAGGGGAATAAAACAACAAATTTAAAAACGAGCCCCAATGCGAAGAGCTCACCTGAACAATTACCATAAAAGCATCTATAGAAAAGACATAAGCAAATGTACAGCGGTTGGGAAAGTGACTGGAGCTGAGCTGCCAGATCAGGACCAATAATATTGCAGATTCTTCTTTGGGTCTTATCAAAGAGCTCAAGATAAATAGCAGGAGCACCAGACTATATGTGGCAGCCATGTTCTAAGCATGGACGAATGGTAGACTTATAGATATGCAAGATAGATTCTGGAGAGGAAAATTCTCTCGCCCGACACAGTGAACCGACTTTCTTAGCAGCTGACTTAGCAGTGCATCCAATATAATCTTTCCACTTCATGTCAGCTGAGAACGTGATCCCAAGAAGGTGCGATAAGTCGCCTTCCTGGAGGTTACCATCAATCATGGTGATAAAAAGGCAGAGTAGAGTCTTGCAGATGATTAACAGAAACAGATTTAGTTTTGGAGCCATTAAAATTAACATCTTTTGCCCCAGAAGGGTCGATTTTCTTAGTGATCTACCTACTTTCATTTATTTTTATTTTATTTTAATTTTTTAATTTTTTTTTGCTTCTATCAGAGGAATTCGAGTTTTTCCTAAATGCCATGAACAACCAATCAGCCACAATCGAATGGCAAACTTGAAATATATATATTTGTCATCCACAGACTGTTTCGCTGTTTCACAGCTCATCAGTGTGGCTAGACGTCCGGTTGCCTCTAGCTAGGATCGAAACCCGATTGAATTTGCGTCAGTCCGAACTTCTCCCACTAAGCCATCAGCGTACGGTACGGGATGAAGGTGAATTTTAGCATGTTTATTTTTAGATTCAGGTAAACACACTGTGACTGACAGTGACTCAATTCTGTCGAAGAGTCGTGCAGTATTAGCTTAAATAGTCACTGTTTACAAATTCACACCTCAAACCAGAGGGCTCAACCGAAATTAATTTTTCAGGAGCTAATATATATATATATATAATAGACACACAATTGAATGAAGCAGATTAAAATGCAGGTTTATTAAGTTTTAACTTCGTATAAGTCCCAATATCCACTTTCTTGTAAAAGCATCAAGCCGAAATTCACATTTAGTTTACCACACAAGGATTAACGCCTATTAAAATGTAATATTGGGAATTAACCATAGATTAACAATCAAATGTGTTAAAGATATCGAAGCCTATTACTAAAACGGACGTTCAACCAGAAATGCAATTCACAGACATTGCAATTTGATCAACATAATCAACCAACCGAGAGTGCAATTGGAAATGATGTAACGTTGTTGTGGAGAGGTTTGTTTCCTGCACATAATGACAAATAGAGGTGTCTGGATTTTTGGCCACATTCTCGTGCACTGCAGCAATGTTTTCAGCCGAACGGCATAAACGAGCATGCAAAGGTGTTTTCACATCTGCCACCGACCCAATTTGTTTCAATTTACAAACAATTTTTCCAGTTGCACTCTTGAAACTTTAACATAAAGTTGTTAAATCTGAAAGAAAAAGAAAAAAAAAATCATTAGATGCTTAAACTTAATTCACATTTAAAGTCGGTCCAAGTTATTGGAACACCTTTTATATAGTCTTGAATAATAAAAATTGTTAAAAATTATCATTTCAGACACACTGAGTTTGTATTAATATTTTTGTGTTATTTTTAATTAGGTTATTTATTTTAATTTAGGGGTAGGTTGTTAGTAGCAGTGAATTACAAGGGTGAATGGCAGTCTCCAAGGAAGCTGAACTTTTTTTTGTTAATTTTTGGGATTTGTCTTTCTATATGCCGTGTCCTTTCAGGAGGTAGGTGATCATGGCTCTCCACCACCTTCTATCCCTTGCAGCTCTTAACAAGTTCCTTCCCTCTGCCACTTCCCCCAGACCACATTCTATCATCCGCTTGCTTAAGACTGATAGGTATGTCATGCTTTGTTTTCCCTTGTCTCTCTTTCCATCTATTTGACCCGTGAGTATCAGATTCTCCAGGCCTTTCTTCCTAATATGTCCCAGAAATTTCAGCTGCCTTTTCCTAATGTTAAGTATAAGCCTCCTTGTTTGCATCCTCTCTAAGACCTCATTGCTGCTCACGCGCTTGGTCCATGATATCCTTAGCATCCTTCTGTAGAACTGCATCTCCTTCATCTTTGAGTAAATTGTACAACATTTGCTGCTGTAAAGAAGGACAGATGTCACGTAACGGCTTCAGTATTCTGGGATTGGTCAAAGATCTTTTTCAAGTTGTTTTTTTTTAAGGAGAGGTTCGGAGACCCTTGAGTCTCAGATGTACCACTTTAGTCATTTTGACAGTTTTATTGGTTGCTGGGAAGGGGATTTGTGTATTATGCGTATGTTATCTTTTAATTTTTTGATGATTGTGTTAATATATGTCTATCTCTATATTTGTGTGGGAGACCTCATCACCTCTGTAAGTCTGTCTGTTGTGGTTGAGAGTGGGGAGTCAGCTTGGGTCCTTCAGGCTTGGTGCCATCTATGTAGTAACAGTAGAGTATATTCAGCTATACAGAGATTATAATGTGTGAGGGAGAAATGCGGGGTACGGGAGTTATAGGTTAATTCTATCTACTGTTTCGTCCTGCGTACGACGTTAAACTGCATCCAACAGCAAGGCCTCTGATCAGGAGGTTTTGAGGAAGCGTGGAACCACCTCTTAATTGCTGGTGTTTCCAGGTCCACCCTGACCCGGAGTGGTAGCACCTGTTGGGGTCCCAGCTATGGGCAAATAGTGAACTTCCAGGTCTTTTCCAGCACATTTCTTTTTGAAAAAATATTATCAGCTATACATTTTTGAAAAAATATTATTACCAGCTATACATTTTTCAAAATATATATTATTACCAGCTATACGTTTTTGGAAAAATAATATTACCAGCTGTAATTTTTTGAAAAATAATATGACCAGCTATACTTTTTTTGAAAAACAATACTTTTTTGAAAAAACGATATTACCAGCTATACTTTTTTGAAAAACAATATTACCAACTATACTTTTTTTTTTGGGGAAAAAAAAAACAAAAAAAAACAAACTTTTCAGCATTAAATGACCCAACTAAGGTCGATATGCTGGTTAAACAAACAAACTATCTATCTATCTACTGTTTAATTTGTTGTTGAATCCATCTGGACAAAGTGTTTTGAGGCGCAAAATCATTTGTCTTCATGTTCTAGTATTTTCCTGACTTTATATATATACACATACTGAGGCAAGTATTAAGAGAAAATTTAAAACAATTAAGGAAGAGAGAGAAAAAAAATCAGAAATAAGATGGCATTGAAAAGTGAAAAGAACAAAAATGTATACAAGAAAAATACAAAATAAAATTGCTACAACTTGAAAAAAAAAAAAAAAATCAAAGAAAACTTATTTAACAAAGACAAAACCCTAAACTGCATTAGGGCAAAAAATGTATTAGTTCGAGTTTGAAATAATTTCCATTTTAACAACCTCATTCTTCTAAAAAATAAACTACAGTTACATTTTATTCACTATTATTTGCAATGGGGATGTGCCAGTGGTGTAATGAGAAACCAGGGAGCCGAGTTCAAATTCCAGCCAAGTTTATTACATTCACTTGTGTGAAGATACCCTTGTGAAAGTTATGGGTAATATAGTAGGACTTCTTACTGGAAAAACACATTTCAAAAAAATTTTAATGCAATAGTCACATGAAAAAAAAAAAATTCTTACACTCCAAAATCTGTTTTCGTTGTGTCAGACTGAAAGCTGTCATGTTAATGTTTGATCTGAAAGGGAAATAACATGGTTAAAATAAATGACCTGCTAAAGATGTGTTCACAGGTACATAGCACACCTTGTATAGAAGTGAACGAGAAAGGTGGTGTGGGATGGCAATTTAAAGTTGAACAAATCGTTTTTTGTGTTGAAAAGTTAGGCTAACCACTGTAAACAGGTTTACATGCCACCCCCTACTAAATTGGTTTTTGCTATTTAAAGAAATGAAAAAAAAAAATAATTGATCTTCCTAAGAATCTAGTTTGATAAAGATGTTTAATTAAAGTTATTGATTTCTCTGCCTTCAAATAACGTGTGAATGGATAATTTTATGGATAACGTGTGAATGGATAATTTTATTTTATACTAGATTGATAGCTGGGTCTCATCATAATACAGTTGAAATAGCTAGATTTAACTGTAAGTTCTATGCTAACAATTTCTTCTCTTGCACTTCTTGCCTGTGGAACTCTCTTCTGGCTTCTTGCTTTCCTGTAAACTTTGGTCTTTGAAAATTTAAATGCAATGTCAATCGTTATCTTTGGTCTTCTTAATTCCCGTTCTTTTATTGTTCTCTCTCCTTAATGTTTTTTTTTTTTTTTTTTTTTTCATTCTTTCACACTCAATAACCCCTTGCATCTTAGTGGCTTTATTGCCTTGCTTGGAATGAAATGATTAAAAAAAATTTCTATGTTAACTGTCAACATTAGCTATTTCAGTAACTCACATGACATTTTTTTTTCTTTACTAGAATAGTACCTGTAAAAAAATTACTATTATTTATGTGTGGATTAGTAATTTTTTTTTATTTTTTTTTCTTAAAACCAAACTAAAACCTTCTAACTAGGCTCAATGTAATATCTGTTCACTTAGAAAAATGTCACAAACAATACATGGATGCATATTGCACTTTCCATTGTTTAACCAGTCTTTGCAATAGATGTCTTCCTCGTTTGATGAGATTATGGTCATATCATACTGGTTATTGTACGGACACCAAAGTTGAGCAAAGTTGAGCCTGGGTGATTGCTTTGGCATATCAGTTGCTGTAAGTTTGGATGTGTGGGTGGTATATTGGATAATGACTGGGAATTAGAAAATTACAGTTCTAATTCCGTTTGAGCTTGTTATTTTCATTTATATGCAAATACTGCTTGGAAATGCATGATTCCACCTCTACCTCCCCAGCTATGGGTTAATTAGTAGGACTTGTATCAGTAAATTATTATTATCTGCAAAATATTCTTGCAATTTAAAAACCTGGTTGTGTATTACATGCAAAAGGTTGATAGGTCATAAAAAACAAATCCATCAATATAAAATTAAGATTGATACAAAAACTGGTAGCCTATGGTATCTGTGTAATATGTAACTGTTACTGCATATAATATCCAGAGGATATTTTGGGGGCACACTTTTCTTCTATACCACCAAATATTGTCAAGTCAGGTAACTTTGATAAGGACGGTAACAATGATAAAAATGTTTTCTACTATGTGATGAGTCCCTGCAGGATGTGGGTGATCATGGTGCTCCACAACATCCTATCTCTTGTGGCCCTTGGCGGCATTTCTGCCTTTGCCAAGACCCCCCCCCACATTCCACCATACATTAACACAAGGTTATCAGGTAGGTGGCTCACTGCCTCCCTCTATTTCTCTTCTTCTCGATATAAACCAACTTTCTTCATCTCATAAATATGGAAAATTTTAAACAATATAATCATATATAGTTAATTTTTGAAATGGGATCTTCCTACCATTATATATTGATTCTTTTGAACCATTTTGCCTTGTCCTTGCTTGTCCTTGGTATGATGATAAATTACATCCGGCAGCAAGGCTTCTGGTCAGGAGATTGGAGGTTTTTGGAGAGCATGGAATCACTTTAATTGCTGTTGTTTTCAGGTCCACTCTGACCCGGAGTGGTAACACATATTAGGGTCCCAACTATGGGCAAATAGTGAACCTCCAAACAAAAATCAACGGTACATTTTTATAGTAAAATGACCAACAATTCATTTTAGTAAAATTACCAGTAATACATTTTTTATGAAAAAAATTACCAACAATACATTTTTGTAGTGAAATTACCAACAATACATTTTATGATCTATAAACTACCATAATTCCCTATTTATAATATACCTTCATCCATAATACGCACCCCTAAATTTGTGCTAAAGGTGGGGAAAATACTTCTTCTCATATATAATATGTACCCCTTGTTTGGTAATCAAACCCTATAAATTGTACCTCTACAACTGAATTACAGCCAGTGTTTCTTACTCTTACAAACTTTAATTGAAAATATTTATCAATTTCCAATCATCACGATTCTAAAAATAAACAGAAATATTTATATTGTGTCTACTGCGCAGACTCATCAACTTGTTTTTGTTCGATAAAATGTTCAGTCTACTGCATATGTATGTAGTTTTTCACAAAAAATGGTTTTAAACATAGAATAATATTATTCTAATTTAGTTTTATGATAGTTCTTATTTTATTTTACATTTGTAAATATTGTTAGGTACATATGATTGTATTTGACATTGTTATAAGGTTGCAATCACCGAATGTTAGTGCCAAATGTTTGTATGCTTGTGGCGAGTAGTCATTTAGCAACTGAAATTGACTTACGAAATGACAGTATTTTAAAGATATTTTTATAGCTGTGCATAATACGCACCCCTAATTTTGCTTATTATTTTTTAGAAAAAATGCATATTACACATGGGGAATTATTGGTATATATCTAAAACATATACTTACCCTGAAAGTATAAAATTACATACAAGGTATTTAGATTTCGGCATTAAATAACCCATAGGGGTTGGTATACCACAAAACAAAATCAATCAACCAACCAACCTTGTCTTTATAGTCTTTTTGGTAATACTTTAGCTACTGTAATCTCTGTTGTCTATTGTATTCCGTAACCTTCTGAAAATGTCAAACCGAACCCCACTTTGATCCATTGTGGTATGTAGTACACTTTGTCTACCAATCACACTCCATGTCCTTCACTGGAATTTTCGAACCCATAACCAGTATTTCAAAGTGAGTGTACAAGTGACCTGTCTGGAAAGTATCCAGCCATTGAATATTATCAAATAGTTCTCCCGAGGGCAATGATGACTTAGTACACTTCAAAGTACTTCTTTTAGGAACTC
The DNA here is from genome assembly GCA_964036315.1 of Acanthosepion esculentum. Classification (NCBI taxonomy): domain Eukaryota; kingdom Metazoa; phylum Mollusca; class Cephalopoda; order Sepiida; family Sepiidae; genus Acanthosepion; species Acanthosepion esculentum. The sequence goes on from OZ038512.1 coordinate 48,369,987, forward strand.
ACACGCTTGTCCTAGTATTCTTTTCACTGTCAAAACGGTTAAATGTAATCATCTCTTCTACTCAAACAGCTTCTTCTTCCACACTTCCGGTCTGTGGAACTCCCTTCCCCTTACTCGCTTCCCCGATGACTCTAATCTTCAACTACTCAAGTGTAATGTCAATCGACATCTGACATCCTGAGCTTGTTCCTCGTCCGTCTCTGTATCCTTTCCCCAAACACGCCTCTTTGCTCTTGTTCTCAATCCTCTGTAACCCCTTGCGTGCTAGTGGCACTCCTGCCTTGCTTGGGGTGAATTGCCTTAAAAAAAAAAAACCTAGTTTGCAAAGTACTCTTTTGGAATCACCAACAACTGCTTTGTTGCATTCTCCTTAATCTCGTCCCTTGTGCCTCAAGAGCTCGATGTTTTATGCAAGCTAAAATATATGGATTATGTGATGTTTTGCCAAAATACCCTGCATGAGACATGAATATACTGATTCAGTTATTGTAAACATGTTGGGGATAAATTACACAAGCTTATTCAGTGGTATTTCAGTGTTAACTGCATAACTCCTTTGGAGAATGCTTGTTTATACTTGCACAAACCTTCTCTGAATGGTATCCAAGTTATATCAAGGATGCACAACGAATTCTCAAGGTATTTAAGATCGATGGACATTAACTAACAGACCTAATATATTGGCAATGCCTGACACGTAGATTGAACTTGAAATATCCAGAGAATCCAATGCGCTTTACCAGCACTTTTGTCCACTAGGCTGTGTTCTGGAGGAAAGTGAAACCTAATGTCAACACCCCTCTTTATTGATTTTATTCATTTGTTTTTCTTTTTTTTTTATCACATCTTAAAGTAATTTAGACTCTAGCGTCTGAAAATAATTCAGTGGGTGGGGCAGTGTCAGTGAAATTGATGTGACAGTGATAATAAAACTAGAATTATTTTGGAGATGTTTTCTGTGTCAATATTTGGATAAGTGCTGGACTGTTTTTTTTTTTTTTCTTTCTGTAGCTTTGTTCCTGTCATGCAACTGTTTCCAGTTTGGCCTTCAACCTTTTGGTTGGAGCTTGTATAAACATTGAATGGCAAGTTCATCATGAATTTTGTCAAAGATTATTTTTGCTTTCGGCTGCACTTGTTTTAACAAAGTTTTCACCTTGAAATGATGTTTTATTGTAAAAAGGGTTTGAAGGAATTAAAATTAAACTTGAGGTTAATAATATAGTACACCTGTATAAATTGGAATTTGTCCTTCTCTTTTGTTTGTTGAAGATGGGGGGGGCGGGGGGCATTGTGCAACCTACTTGCCAAGCTTGTTTAAATTGATGGCAGGGCAGGGACTAAGAATGATTGTAAGTGGATGAACATTTCTTAGAGTTACGAAGGATAGGAAGCTGTGGAGAGCTATGATCACTTATGCCCTAAAGAGGCATTGCACATAAAAGAAAATTAAATATTGTGCACATGATACTTGAACTAGACACCAACATTTTGCTGGTGTGATACGATGGACACCCATGTGGAAATGTGTTTTTATCTTGATCTTGATTTTCTCTTTCATAGCCAGCAGATGTTTCCCTTTGAAGTTAGGTCTTTTAAGTGGCATCCAATTTGAACAAAGGGAAATGGAGGTAGTAAAAGAGTAGATGAGGGTTTTTTTTTTAGTTTTCTTTTTAGATCAAGTGACAACAAAACTAGAAATAGTGTATCTGGATGGTGGTCTGTATTAACTAGTCGCTCTCTCAGACGTGACGTTGCCTCGCTCTATCTTTTTTACAAATACTTTCATGGTAATTGCTCCGAGGAGCTGCTTTCGCTGGTTCCTAGGCCTCATGAATTTAAACGTCCTACGAGGCTGGCATCCCGTTCCCACCCCTTCACCGTTGAAAGTGTTAGATGTAGACGTCTCTTCTACTCCAATAGCTTCATGTCTCGCACATCTCGCCTGTGGAACTCCCTTCCTTATTCCTGTTTCCCTGACAAATACAATCTCCAACTATTTAAGTGTAACGTCAATCGACATCTCCAGTTGCCTTGATCTATCCACTTCCCTTCTCCACACCCTTTCACCTTTCATTCCTATCTGCTCTCGCTCCAAATCTTCTGTAACCCCCCTTGCCTTGATCAATCCACTATCTTTCTTCACATCCTCTCCTTTACCACTCCTATCTGTTCTTCCTCCAAACTTTCTGTAACCCCTTGCGTGCTAGTGGCCTCCAGCCTTGCTTGGGGTGATAAGCTTAAAAAAAAAAAAAAAGAAAATGAGAATAAATTGAGTTTAAGAATTAAGGAAAGGAAAATTTCCTGACTAATAATAGACAGCTATGCATGTTGGAATTATATTTCCGAAATATGTTTGACAGGGCCAGTTGATGGCTACAAGAAGGGGAAGGATGTGGTGGATTTGAGTCCCTTTTCATTCAACTATGAATTAAATAATTAGCAATTAGAAGGTAAGATTTCTTTGCTAAAAGGTGGATGAGTGGTTTTAGGAGATCAAGTGGCAACAAAACCGGAAATAGCGTGTATCCAGGTGCTGATCTATATTAACAGTAATGCAAACAGTCATCTGCCACATTGTTCTGATACTGTTCATTTGTATTGCTAGCCATATGTTGTAGATGTGGAGGTGGTGTTAGGAGGGAAGAGCTGGTCTGTTAGGCCAACATCGCAGAAGCTGTTCCAAGTATCACCTACCTACTCACCCAGATGAGCAGAGGAGGTCCGGAATAAAACCTCTACATATGATATGTGAAACAGGGTTGACATCCTTATTTTCTCAACATGGTGTTTTTCTTTTATCTTGTTACCTTGTGAGCATGCAGCAGGCCCTTTCCCAATTTTCCATGCATACCAATGAAATCAAGACTCAAAACACAATGTAGGGTAATCATTGGATGGTTGGTGGAAAGTTTTGGCAAGGGTCACATTGTATGTTTACACTGGTAAAAAAAAAACTTTTCAAAAGTGTATGCTTTGTCTTTTTTTTCTGAACATAGTTGTGATAAAAGTTAAAAAAGCAAAAACATTTGTTGATGCTTAGAAAAAAATTAGTTTGTTCGCAGGTATTTATTTTAACTTATTCTCATTTACTGCCTAAAGTTGGGTTTAAAAATAAAAATGAAAATTTCCTAACTAGCAAACATGTTGGAAATATATTTCAAAAATATATATTTGATAGGGTCAGTTGATTGTTGCAAGAAGGGGAATGATGTGGTGGATTTGAGTGCTTTTTCATTTGTCTATGTATTAAGGAATTTGTAATTAGAAGGCGAGATTTCCTTGCTAAAATGGAGTTTCTCCCACCAAAACATTTTGGTAGAAATCTTTTTTCTTTTTGCAAAAACATGAGGCTTGAAATTGCTTTATAGTAGACCCCCCCCCTCAAAAAATATTCTATGTCTCTCTTTCTTCCTCTCTCTCTTCCCCTTCATTGACAAGAAATTCCATAAATTTTGATCCAGAAAATATTTCTCATAGATTTACACGTCACTCTAGTTAAAGCCAACTAGGGACTATTTAGTAGGAGTTGTACCAGTAAATCATTATCTTCTAAAAATATGTTCTGGCTTTATAATAACCAGCAAAAGGTTGATAAGACATTAAAACAAATCTATCAATCAGTGACCTTGCAGGTGGAGCTCAGAAGTATATTCAAGTCCAGTAACTGTTTAGATGGTCTCTGTTCACAAGGATCTAAATAAGACTCCCAAGTTGCTTTGGCTGTTTCATCTTTCAAACTTATAAAAAAAAAAAGAACCCTCTAAGCTCCTGACCCTGATGCTTCACCACCACCCCTGTTTCGGCACAATGCATCAGTCTACCAGGAGACATGCTCAGCTGATTAAGGTCAAGCAATTGACAAGTAAATCTGTGGTACTGAACTGTATATTTATTGTAACCCATCTTTATTCGCAATGATAAAACCTCTACCTGTTACGGCATCCAATCAAATTAAATGAAAAGCCATGCCTGATGTAGCATCAAAACATTTATTTTTAGAAAGTTGATTGAATGGTTGGTGGTTTTTTTAAGTGTAGCTTAGATGTGGCACAAGGCTGAAAGTATGGATAATGGTATGAAAAATTTGGATAAGGGTTTACCTTAAATTCAACGTAAAAAAAGCTGAGAGAATTTAAAAACAAATTTTGACAAAAACAAGAAGATTGAAAAGCAAGCCACATAAATTAGAATAATGCCTTTTATACACAAGTCACACAATTTTGTTCTTTCATCCTTACTGGGGGATGCCAGCTTAGTGGAAAAAGTATTAATGATTTAATATTGAAGCAGAGCGATACACACACACACACACACACACACACACACACACACACACACACACACACTTCTTTTGTCCTGATCTGAGGAAGCTGATCAAACGATAGTAAAACAGTTTCCCCACTTAGTGAAATTATCAAACTATATATATATATATATATGTAACGTAAATCATTCAAACGAAAAACAAATACTGAAGCTAGTTATATGGCGAGAATCACTCTCACAAATAATATTTAATAATAAATTACAACCAACTTCGAATCCGTTAATGAATGGTGTGATCCTTGTTCATAAATTCCGGGTTTATCTGGTCTTATTTTTTTGTACGAGCCGGCTTTCAGTCGTTCCGAACGACCATCTTCAGGTAGACATTTCAGCGTGTTTTTGTTAAATTCCGAGTGGTTATGCGACATCGAAATATAGTGCGGTCCGAAAGAACGGATTCGAAGTTGATTGTATTTTATTAGTAAATATTGTTTGTGAGAGTGATTCTCGCCATATAATTAGCTTCAGTATTTGTTTTTCGTTTGAATGATTTACGTTACATAAATTGAATACGCACTACAAAATCGATATATATATATATATATATATATATATATATATATATATATATATATATATATATACACACACACACATACACACTCTGTGTGTGTGTAATGGTAGTGGGTAGGTGCTGCCTAACTTAACCCAAATTATGAAAGTTAGTTACTAAATATAAAAAGTCAAATATTTCTAATTCATTGTAGTTTTGTAAATTAATGCTCTTTATTCACTGTGTCATTCAATAGATGACTATTTTCATGTTAGCCGTAATTCTCCTCGACTTTTCAACCCTAGTAGACAGTATTACACATCAGACACGCCTAATTTTTCCCATGCTTTATTCAGCCTCACATGTCTTGTTTGTTCCACATGCTATGGGACTGTACCAAATGGCACATTCAATAATGAGCAGTAACAACATAAATTCCATCTTTGTTTCCGTCATCTTGTGTTCATTTATTTAGATGATAGTATAAATTTAACATGGCCTAAATCTCTAATCCTTTCTAATCCTTAGAGAGAGTTTTTAATCCATGTTAATAACCCTTGTGGAGTTCATCTTCTAAGACCTGTATGGAGAAGTTGGGTCTGAACAGGTGGCCACAATACAATGGGGAAACAATAATGTACATCAACAGTCACATGATTTACCAGTTTCACAATAAAAAGCAAATGGCTGATGCACGACTGTCAGTATCTTGATGACTCTGATTTGATTTGTATGTAGGTTGCTTTCTTTTGTATGTTCTGGTAACAGGAATTTATTACCATCCCTGTCACTTACAGTGTGTGTGTGTGTGTTTTTTTTTTGTTTTTTTTTTTAAAATATGAAGGGATAATGATATTAATTTGTATTTTGTGACAATAAAGGAAACTATTCACTTACTGAATGCTTGCTGCTTCACATTGATGTCGTCATTGGGGATACTGTTCTTGAGTCATGGTGTCAGTAAGACTCCTCACAAGTTCAGAACTTTTTGGAGAATCTTCGCAGAGTAAATGATGGCAGTTTAGTTTTGATTCCAATTATATCTAACCACTCTTTAAGGATGTAATATTCCAAGCAGACACATTCTACAGGATTTACTTCAACAATCATGTTCCATAGTTTCCTCAACTCCCTAACCAGGTCCTGGTATTTTCCAATGTTTTCACTTTCTTTGGAGTCCACTCTTATGCTGTATGGAACAGCAAAATCAATAATTTGACTCTGTGATCTCAAATTACCAAGTTGACGTCTGGTGCCCTATGGACAGGAGGTTATTTAACGTTGGCTGACTATCCACCTAGAGTGATGTAATCTGTAACAAAAAAAACTGTAACTGTGGAGAGAAATAAGATCTACATAAGATGTCAGAAGGGCACATAAGTATAATTTTTTGCCATTCATATATTTTTTAGGGCTGCTAGGAATTTGATTCACATATTTGTTTGTTCCTTTTGATATAATTCCCAGAACTCCAATAATAACTTGTCAGTGTTGTTGCCTTGGGATGCCACATTCTACTGATTCCTATCTCAAAGTCTTTGTTTTCTTATTTTCACAAATGTCTTCAAAAATTTTTTTTTTTTAACCCTTTGAGCCTTATGTTCCTGAACCACCTGAGATCCTGAGTCAAAATTCTCAAATAATTGGTATGTAATGTTTCACAGTAGATACAAAAATAGTTGCAAGTGTTTACCCACTGTTCAATCGGTGGATGGGCGTGGTCAGGGCTCAAAGGGTTAAATGATTTTTCTTATTTCTTTAAAAGATGATTTCTTTCAAGAAACATTATCTGCAATATTCTGCATTCTTTCCTGACTGGTATTAATTGACCTTAACTGAAGTCAAATGAAATTAAAGTTTACATTATTTATATTTGGACTAATATCCTCTTTGTTGTTATAAGAATGTTTTAGACATTATTTTGGCCATTTTTTTCATTGATCAATTGTTTTTTATGACTTATCAACATTTTCCAGGTCATTTAAAGGCAGAAACTATTTCTAGATTGTAAGAATTTTTTTTTTTTTTTTTTTGAGATGATAATGGTTTACTGAAACAAGTCTTACTAATTAACCCATAGTTGAGAGGGGAGAAGTGAATTCATACCTTTCCCAAGGTTATTTGTGCATAATTGGGCATAACGAGCCCAACTGGAATTGAATCTCCTATTAACAATTTTGAACTATTATCCATAACACCACCAAGCTTACAGCACTTGGTATTTCCAAGTGGTCACCCATCTAAGTACTGACCATACTCCACCTTGCTTAACTTCATACAAGAATGGGTGTTTTAACATGATGTAGCCATAAGTTGTTTGTCATTCCATGTAACCTTCAGGGAATTTTCAACTGAAGAATTTAAGTTATGGGGGTAGATTGTTCTGTTGCCCATGGTATATCTTTTTTTGTTTTTTAGTATTGCTCAGTTAATGCTCGCCATGTTTCTGACATGTCAAGGTCTTTACTACCCTGCCTAGGAATTGAACTCACATATATCACCAAATGCTTTAATCTACAAGGCTATTGTCCAGGATTACAGATTAATATTTTTTGCTTTTTTAAAGAGTTACTGGAAGTGAAAGAAATTGAGAAGACTCTAGAAGGAACAGGAAATGCAATCTTAAATAGGAAACAAAGAACAAACCTCTACTTCTATTCAAAAGACTGGGGAGGAGTGTGAACTGGACAATAGAGGAACATGTCTATTCCTATTGAAGGAACAAAAAAATAGTAAATATAATTTTAGTTTAGTTGGAGATGTTAGAAGTATAGAGTTGAAGTAGACTTTAGAAGGAACCCGAAATCCAATCCTGAACAAGGAAACAAGGGATAAGCTTCTACTCCTGTCCAAAAGACTAGGGAGGAGTGTAGTGTGAATTGGATGATTCTGGAAATCAACTTAACTCCCTACCCCCCCAAAATACTGTTTTAAACTCTATCATTTATAATTGTTAGTAGCCTAATAAAAATAATCTAAAAAATATTCAAGAAATAAATTAAAACATCTAAAATATTAAAATTTTAAAAATGAATAAATACAAAAATAAATTCATTAGAATTTAATGTAAATTTTATAAATAATTATGGGAACAATTTTTGTTTTATTCATAAATTTAAATAAACACAATGATCTTTGGTTTACTATTTTGCCATATAAATTCACTAATTTGCAATCATCTGGATTTACACTTTTTCTTTATCTCAAGAACTAACAACAAAAATGTCAAATACTTTTTATTTATTAGACTATTTACAAGAATAGTGTTGAATTCTTTTGTTGTCAATTGCCGACAAAAAAGAGAATGCATAAATCCAGTTTCAAATGTTTGGGTTTTATTAAAATTCTAGAAATGAGTTTTTAAAACAATAACAATTGCCAAGAGAGCATGCAGTAATATGAGTGTCAAGATAAAACAAAAACATTCTTTTCACACACTGTTATTTGGGTGTATTACAAATACTTTTACAAACTTTGGGAGCAGATTCCTTACACCAAAACAAAGAGAGAAGTCCATATAAACCTATGTCTGCAAATCCTCCATTTTTGCATTAAGTTTAAAGGAAGTTTATGGTAGATGGTGCTGTGTTGTAGACTAAGTTACATTTGTCATTCGTGTACATTTGTGGCTAGTCTGTCTTCAGCATTTAATGTGTGTAGTAGTGAGTTAACTGAGAAGTGCTCCATTTAACAATGGCAGGACAGTCATGTTGTGAACAGGTTGATATATTTACATACAGCCTTGCGAATGTTAGTGGATGTGAGGCTGCACGGCTATATCAGATTGCGTTTCCAGTCCAGAGGCAGCTGAGCCTTCCAATCTTTGCTGCTGTTTACCATCCTGTTGCTGAGACAGGATCTGTGGCACCACAAACTATGGATCAATGAAGACCGAGACCCGCTCGTATGCCTGACCACGAAGAACTCATCCTACAGGCTATCAGAGACAATCCCGGCATCAGCACACATCAAGTGTCCCTAGAATCTTGGATTATACATTTAACATCTACCGTAAACTTAAAAGATGAAGTCTGTCCTGGGTATGACGGTAAACTATATCCAACAGCAAGGCTTCTGATCAGGAGGTTTTGAGGAGTGTGGAATCGCCTCTTAATTGCTGGTGTTCATAGGTCTACCCTGACCCGGGGTGGTAGAACTTATTAGGGTCCCAACTATGGGCAAATAGTTAATCCCCAAATTGGGGTCAAACACTATAAAAGTGTGAAAATAGGTTTAATAGAAAAAAAAATTACCTGCTATACATTTTAAAAAAAAATATCAGCGATATATTTTTGGAGAAAAAATAATACCAGATATAGGTTTTTGAATAAAAAAAATCATACCAGATATAGGTTTTTGAATAAAAAAATCATACCAGATATAGGTTTTTGAATAAAAAAAATCATACCAGATATAGGTTTTTGAATAAAAAAAATCATACCAGATATAGGTTTTTGAATAAAAAAAATCATACCAGATATAGGTTTTTGAATAAAAAAAATCATACCAGATATAGGTTTTTGAATAAAAAAAATCATACCAGATATAGGTTTTTGAATAAAAAAAATCATACCAGATATAGGTTTTTGAATAAAAAAAAAATCATACCAGATATAGGTTTTTGAATAAAAAAAAATCATACCAGATATAGGTTTTTGAATAAAAAAAAATCATACCAGATATAGGTTTTTGAATAAAAAAAAATCATACCAGATATAGGTTTTTGAATAAAAAAAAAATCATACCAGATATAGGTTTTTGAATAAAAAAAAAATCATACCAGATATAGGTTTTTGAATAAAAAAAAAATCATACCAGATATAGGTTTTTGAATAAAAAAAAAATCATACCAGATATAGGTTTTTGAATAAAAAAAAAATCATACCAGATATAGGTTTTTGAATAAAAAAAAAATCATACCAGATATAGGTTTTTGAATAAAAAAAAACCATACCAGATATAGGTTTTTGAATAAAAAAAAATCATACCAGATATAGGTTTTTGAATAAAAAAAAATCATACCAGATATAGGTTTTTGAATAAAAAAAAATCATACCAGATATAGGTTTTTGAATAAAAAAAATCATACCAGATATAGGTTTTTGAATAAAAAAAATCATACCAGATATAGGTTTTTGAATAAAAAAAAATCATACCAGATATAGGTTTTTGAATAAAAAAAAATCATACCAGATATAGGTTTTTGAATAAAAAAAAAATCATACCAGATATAGGTTTTTGAATAAAAAAAAAATCATACCAGATATAGGTTTTTGAATAAAAAAAAAATCATACCAGATATAGGTTTTTGAATAAAAAAAAATCATACCAGATATAGGTTTTTGAATAAAAAAAAATCATACCAGATATAGGTTTTTGAATAAAAAAAAATCATACCAGATATAGGTTTTTGAATAAAAAAAAATCATACCAGATATAGGTTTTTGAATAAAAAAAAATCATACCAGATATAGGTTTTTGAATAAAAAAAAATCATACCAGATATAGGTTTTTGAATAAAAAAAAATCATACCAGATATAGGTTTTTGAATAAAAAAAAATCATACCAGATATAGGTTTTTGAATAAAAAAAAATCATACCAGATATAGGTTTTTGAATAAAAAAAAATCATACCAGATATAGGTTTTTGAATAAAAAAAAATCATACCAGATATAGGTTTTTGAATAAAAAAAAATCATACCAGATATAGGTTTTTGAATAAAAAAAAATCATACCAGATATAGGTTTTTGAATAAAAAAAAATCATACCAGATATAGGTTTTTGAATAAAAAAAAATCATACCAGATATAGGTTTTTGAATAAAAAAAAATCATACCAGATATAGGTTTTTGAATAAAAAAAAATCATACCAGATATAGGTTTTTGAATAAAAAAAAATCATACCAGATATAGGTTTTTGAATAAAAAAAAATCATACCAGATATAGGTTTTTGAATAAAAAAAAATCATACCAGATATAGGTTTTTGAATAAAAAAAAATCATACCAGATATAGGTTTTTGAATAAAAAAAAATCATACCAGATATAGGTTTTTGAATAAAAAAAAATCATACCAGATATAGGTTTTTGAATAAAAAAAAATCATACCAGATATAGGTTTTTGAATAAAAAAAAATCATACCAGATATAGGTTTTTGAATAAAAAAAAATCATACCAGATATAGGTTTTTGAATAAAAAAAAATCATACCAGATATAGGTTTTTGAATAAAAAAATCATACCAGATATAGATTTTTTAAATGAGAATATTACCAGCAATAAATATTGTCGACCTTAAATAACCTATTGTGGTTGATACGCTGTAAAACAAACCAAACCCAAAATGAAGTAATTGCGGACATTTGTTGTGTCCTTTTCTTGGTGTGAGGGATCCACTCCCAAAGTTTGTAAAAGTATTTTTGATACACCATATATGTAATAATAATAATATTTTAATCAAGTTCACCCCAAACAAGGGAGTTAAGCTGCTAAGACACAAAGTGTTACTGGGTGCAGAAGAATTAGAAAACAGAAAAATTATAAGTAGTGACAACAAAGGAGGAGTAATCAGGAGGACAGTAGATAGCGATTGACATTGCATTTAAATTTTCAAAGCTTAAAGTCGGTTGGAAAGCATGGAGCTGGAAGGGAGTAACACAAACGAGAAGTGTGAGAAAAGCATAGAACTTATGTTGACGAGACCTCACCAGCTTACTACGTTTTCTTAAATTCATAGTCTATGTATCGTAACAAAGATCTGATCTGAACAATTATCATGAAAGTACTTGTAGAAAAGGCACAGAGAGGCAACTTTATGGTAGTGGGAAAGTAACTGAAGCTGAGAAGCCTGATCAGGACCAATAATATTCTTGGATTTCATTGTAAACACGGGACCAAATGTGGCAGCAATGTTCTAAGCATGGACAAATAGTAGACTTATAGATATGCAAGATAGATTCTGGAGAGAAAAACTTTCTAGCATGACACACTGAACACACTGAACAAACTTTCTTAGCAACTGACCAAGCAATGGATTCAATAAAGTCTTTCAACTTCATGTCAGCCGAGAATGTTAGCCTGAGAAGGAGCAACAGATCACTCTCCTGGAGGTTAGCATCAGCCATACAAATAGAAGGCAGAAAATGGTCTTGTAGTTTTTATATAATCTCATATCACAGGTAAAAAATTTATGAAAACATATACTTTACTTCAGAAACTGTTATATGACGATGTTGTACATGTCTAAAGAAATAAGTCAGACACGATTAACATTTGAATCTGTTGGGTACTATTACAAACAGGGAGGCCACTGACTGATGGTGAAACTTTATTGTGATACACTGTATCTCCCTTCTTGAATAAAAGTTAGTATTGCTAATTAACTTTATGGGATTTCATTTTTGTTCACAATCACAGACGTAGACTACCCTCATGTTTGGCATTATTCTGCCGATATGCTTGTCATTCTGTAATGTGCTTTATGTTCATTACACGATCACTTCTAGTCACAGTTCTGTTAGAATCTGGTCACGGCTGCTTGACAGCAATTGGTTCTTTCTGGCTGGGTTCCCAGGGCATTGGTATTTGTTTTCGGTTGGAATTGGTGATCAGCCTCTCTCGATGATTGTAATGTGCCTTCCGTTCTTTCTATATTTATTTCCAGTTGCCATTACTATGATGTCTGTTCTCAGCTGATGCCCTTCTTTTGAATTACTCACTGAGGCTCCATGTCAGCATACTTAGCTCCCAGATGTATGGCAGCACCAAAATCCTTTAAGTTCTTAGGGCCTCTATGGGTCTTAACTAACCAGCCTTGACTAAAGTTATATTAACTAGCAGCGTTGCCCGTGCTTGATTCAAAAATCGTATGACTTGTACAGCAATCACTATCACTTGACGTAAAATATTTTTGCCCTTCCTTGCCTTTAAAGGAGTGCCTTTGCCGTGCTGATGTTGCTACATGCCTTACTTCTTGCCTATCTCACACTGCAAATTTTTTCTAAGCTCTATACTAGACATTAAATCTGTTACGAAAAAAGAACTAAACAAAATGAACACAAAACGATCAGCTTTAAAAAAGGACTCGTAACTGGAAAAAAAGAATGTTAACAACAAATACTTTTTCACACCCAACCCCGTTCTACGGAATCAGAATCAACGTTGAGTTTAAGCAAGCGAATGAGCCAATTGGAGTAAAGTGCCATGCAGATTTAAATTTTTCCCCACTTGTGACGAATGCAGCTATCGATTTTTTTTGCATGCTAGCATGCTAGTTAATATTCATGTCAGTCAGCTGTTGGTTCTCACGCTGGCCAATAGAATCATCCTGCCTATTCGTGGCAGCCAGCTATAGGCTCTCACTCTGGCCAGTAGAAAATGGCTGCAAACTACATGAAAACTACCGTAGAAGCATGAAAAAATCGATTATTTCCACTATCGATGAGAGTTGGGAAATGCAAAGTCGGTCTTGGCCTTCCCGCTAACTTGGAGCATGTAAATTTTGGTGCAAATCCGTCGAAAATTGCGGCCGTGCATTTGTTACACACACATTCTGCCTTTTATAGATAGATATATATTAACTGGCCCTGACTAAAGGTATATATAGGTATTCGTTTCAAATGAATTTACTACAGAAATGTATAATAATTATATCAATAGAAATTTGTTTCAATTGATTTTCCAATCGAAAAATGGTCACCAGTGATTTTCCAATACACATCGACTACCAATGATTTTACTCAGCAAATGCATTGCAAATTATTTTAATCCAAGTTGTTTTCCTAACTTAATGGTTAGGATTCATTAAACAAATATATTAAAAATTTTAAATAATACATAAAATTTATAATTCTGGTGTTATAGGCTGTATCTGAACGGCTATAGTTTGAGTTTGTCTGGTGGTAGCATTTTAAAGAGAGAAAAAAAAACTGCACATTTGATTTTAATCTAAACAGGTTTTATTTTTTCTTTCTTGATTTTAGTTGATGTCCAATGGAAATAAATGACAGATCTACAGCAATTTATTCATTTCATTGAATGTTCATGAAAAATTAGCAAGTTTCTCGAGGCAACTAGGTTACTATGTTATTTATACTAGCTGAGAATTCACTGCAGTTATGCAAATGCCACAGAAATATTGTGTATTGCAGAACCCGACAATACCCAGTGTCTGCAGATTTTCCTTTAATCATCCAATCATGTGGGAATGGTCACGGACTGAAATTGTAAAATAATTACCTCAAGTGGTTATTGTAATTTTGGTTGCTATTAAATGTCAATGCTGAAAAGAGTTTCTTGCCTGCTCACTATTCAGTTTTTTTTTGTTTTTTTTTTTGATGCCTGAGATTTATCATGGACCTGCCAGCCAATATGTGCCCCCCCCCCCCAATGTTTGCCCAGCCTTAGTCTTATGACTCTTATTCATTGGTGGATTATTTTGGAAAGTTTGTTGTGTAAAATAAATATTATTTTATCAGTTGATTGTTGTGTGGGTGGAGGGCAAAGTTGATTGATCAGGGAAGATGAAGTTAATCAGTGGGAAGGTGAGGCTATTGGCAAGAAGACAGAAATGAAACTATAAAGCAAATTCACCATCTGTAGTAAATGGCTGAGATTGGTGTCAGGTCTTCAAGTTTGTTTGTTTGTTTTTATTATTTATTCCTAATAGAATATCATTTTTGAGTGGAGTATTTTAAACTATATAAATCACTCCAGATTAGATTTCTTTGTTTAACTCAAAAAGGATTTAAGGATTTTTTAAATATGGAAAATGTATCCATTCATTAATGTGTTGTCCTGATCAATATATTTGCCGCCATTTTTGTTCTGTTTTACAATCATATTAACTGTCATTTGGGGTTCCTTGACATGGTATAATGTTTAGCAAGCTTGTCTTGGTAGAACAAAATAGTAAGAGCGATCCTCACTGGGTGCCCCATACTTTCAGCCTTGTGCCACATCTAAGCTGTGCTTAGAAAATCACCATAGTAACTCTCAGTTGAAATTGAAAAAAATTCTTTTTTTTTTTTTTTTGCACTAAGACGGGGGGGGGGGGGTAAAGTCATGGGTGTTCCCTAATGCATGAGGTAATCTGCTGCCTTGTATGATTGACCATAAAATGCAACCTTGCGTGCCATATCAAGCAGATTTGCCCTCGCTAGAAAGTAACGGACTGCATTGTTTCTATCAAATGAAAGGGGCAAATATTGTACGCAACTTGAATCCGCACACTGCTTTGTAGATGGAGAAATATCAAGTTGGCTCAATATAGACCAAATATTTGGGGCCCCTCTCTGTATTTAATAATTAATAAGTTCCATGTCTTCTTTGATTCAATTGGCTCCTAAGTTGGGGTGCCAAAGCTATTTAAACCATTAGTGCATGGTATTCAGTCTTTTAGAGAAGTGGGCCTAGAATTGAAAATACACCAGCCTAACATTACCATTGACCAGTCGGGTAGATGAGGCTAAAAGAGCTAAGATTTTAAGGAAACATCATGCAGTAAAGGGTTAATTTTGTTACTATTATTGAATATATGATAAAAACTTATATAATAAAAAAGAAACTGTTGATTGAGCAAGATCCTGTTTTAACATGTAAAATTATATAAAAATAATTAGAGTGTAAGTACAAAACCAATTGTAAAAGACTTAGGTTGGTTTATTACACTTTCTTTTGAGAGGAGTGTTTCAAAAAGAAAGATTCTAGTATGTATTCTTTAAATAAAATAAAAAAAAAAACCTCCTATAAGAAGCCAGATGTTTAATAAAAAGAATTGGATTGAATAAATTTGATGTGTAAAACTTTGTATATTTGAGGCTCAAATTGATGTAAAAATAACACCAAAATGAAACCTGTTGGTTTATGAAAAAGATACTTGTGTAGAATTTGTTTTGCAAATGTGTAAAAACATGAGGCTGAAGTTTTGTGGTCTGAAAACCCACCAAAATAAAATTTGTGAACTAGTGTAGTTTAAAAAGAGACATTTTTGTGTTTCTTAACCAGTGAAGAAAGTAACTTATGTTGTAGCGGACCGTGCGGGGAGAAGATGTGAAAAGATATCAGAAGGTTAAAATTTCCTGCTGGCCAGTTCAGCTACATGAGAATGTTGGACCTTAATTAAAGTCCAAAGAAGACTAAGAAAACAAACAAGACCGATATACATGGGTAAACAAATATATATTAATAACAAAACAAGTTAAACAAAGACATGAACAGTTACATAGAGTTTGTATGGAGAAATTATGTGTGTGTGTTGTAATGTTCGTACGTACGTGTATTGTTCTTAGCGTGTTCCCAGAATTTGGGAAACGCGGTATCTGTGAGAGGTCACATATTGGCATAAGTGGAAAAAAAAAAAAAAAAAAATTTTTTTTTACCTAGTCTCCGCGCGAGGTAGCGGCCCAAGACCTGAGTCTGTAAAGAGAGAGAGAGAGAGAGAGAGAGAGAGAGAGGGGGGTCAGCCAGTATTTATAGTCGGGGGAGAGAGAACCCTGTTGAAGGATTAAAGAACTGAGGAGGAGCTAACTCCAACAATGTCTAAAGAAATTTCAAACTCGAATTGAATCTGGAGTCTGTTGGTGGTTATTTTAAGAAGTCAAGTTGGTTTAAAGCAAAGACTTTTGGCATTCACAGGCAAATGACCCCTGGGCTGTTTCTGAAAATATTAAGCCAACAATGATAATGAAAGGGAAGAAACAGGAAAAGGATTAGAAAGAGAAAAAAAAGTTAAAAGAAAGAAAACTGAAAGTAGTTTCACAAAATTAGATTTATTAACCCTGATTTCAAACTTTTATAAAAATGATATTCATCTGTATTTTGAATCTCAATATAAAAACTGAAATAGTGTCTAAATTATTCAGCGACACTTGTGAATTTGGCATTCTTAAACATTTTCAACAGATAAATGGGGGTAAATGAATATTTTTGGAAAATTTTCATGTGCCTGACAAATAATTTTAGAACTTGTCATCTTATCTAAGTGTAAAGAAAATTTTGTGCAAGCTTTTGTAAATTTTGTACTATTGTGTTTTATGTGTTTTCATTAATGTACATTTCTTTCAAATTTCACATCGGAGTACGAATCTTGTTTGTTTTTTGTTCATGCCTTTCACAATATTCAAGAAAAGAGATATGACATTCTCTCCTCTCCTACCCAAATATCCTTTTATCGTGTCAGGAAGAGAAAGTCTCTCTGGCCTGAAGTTAGTAAATTTGTTTTTGAAAAAGGCAAACTAATTTCAATTTTTGCAAAAACACGGCACACAGGCACTTATAATTGTACTTAGTATGGGAAAATATTTAATATTTTTTATGCATTGTGAAAAAATCATTCCAGGAATTGTCATAAATTATTTTAAAAATACAGCCACTCCCCACTTAATGACCAGTTTCCATTCTAATAAGTGTCCTGTATATTAGGATAGATTACATCCGGCAGCAAGGCTTCTGATCGAGAGACTGGAGGTTTTGAGGATCACAGAACCACCTCTTAACTCCTGTTGTTCCTAGGTCGTCCACTTTGACTGACTTGAGCTGGTAGTACCTGTTAGGGTCCCAACTATTTGCAAATAATCCCTCCCCCAAACAAAAATCCACAGTACATTTTTATAATAAAATGACCAACAATACATTATATAATACATTTATAATGACCAACAATACATTTTTATAGCAAAATGACGATCAGTGCAACACTAAAAAAAAAAAAATATAAAAATACATTTTTATTGTAAAATTACCAACAATACCTTTTTATAATTTATAAACTAATATATATATATATATATATATATATATATATAATAAAACATGCCTTTACTCTGAAAGTGTGAAATTATGTACAAAATATTTAGATTTCCACATTAAATAAAGTATAGAGGTTGATACAATGCTAAACAAAATCAGCCAACCAAGAGTACCTATTTATAGTAAAATGACCAACAATACATTTTATCTGTAGTTGAAGGCATACAATTGTGTTCAAAATATATTTAGTTGAAGCCATAAAATTGTGTTCAAAATATTTAGATTTTGGCAGTAAATAACCCATAGAGGTTGATATGCTACTAAACAAAATCAACCAGGTATTCCAATGACCTGAACACTAAGTGAGAACTTTTACCTGACTGCTATTTCAGATATACTCCACCTGTAATAAGTTTGTGTCGATCAACTTTGGAGAGATTTAATATCACTTTTGCACATTTCTAATTCATTTTTAATTGTATAGACAAAATATAGTAATGCAGTGGGGAAACCTATTATGAAGTTTAAGCTTCAAACCCTTAATCCCAGAGGGACACCTGAAACAACTTTTTTTTTTTTTTAATGAGTGAACTTTTCAACAAAATTTGTGTGCATGTATAGTGTTTTATTGTTGCTCTCAGAACAACATTAATTTCAAGCCCTGGTTTTTCTTTTTTCTTCTTCCTGTTTTTAATTAGTTTCACCCTAAGCGAAGGCAATAAAGCAATTAAGACTTCTCCCTCAGTTTCTTTTCCACATTTATCATTATTATTTTAGTTATTGAGTTTTTACATGAACAGTTCTACTCTCGATAAGGCCCAACAACTGTTGAGACTCCTGACCTTCATTGGCACTCATCTACACAGTCCATTGCTAAAGATACTGGATAAAGCTCATTCTATTTCTCAAACCTTCCTTTCTACCCTTGATAGAGTTTACAATTGCTTATGTGATCTTGTGCGAGACGACTTACTTTCCCACTCTTCCTACAGGCATAATGTTGTAAACCTCTTGGCTTGAACATCTCGTACCACTTACATGGAGTCAGCTCACCCTCATTTCCCCCCATCTCCAAAATATAAGATAGTTTCACTCACAACTTTTTCCTCCAAGAACAGCTGCTTTGTGGAACATGCTCCCACTTGGGTGTTTCCACAAATACTTCAGTCTTGACCTCTTTGAGTCAAGGGTCAGTTGTTATTTTTCCTCATTATTCTCATAATCTTCACTTCCTAACACCTTTCCTTCCGTTCACCATTCGTACCACATATCTCATTTAACATTGTCATTTCAACTAACTCTACCTTGAGTATCTCTTGGGCCTCGTATTGGGTGGAATTCAGTATTAAAAAATTCCTGTAACAGTTGGCGGCTTGTACTAGAGATCAAATAACAAGTCCTGCTACTCTCTTCAGTATTCTCCCTTTTTTTTTTATTTGTTCTGTTTTCTGGATGATCCCAGTTCTCCTTCAGATTTCCACTTTGTTCTGTCTACTGAAGGTTGTTCTCAGAACCCCAACATCAATTGCCACCCTCGTGTTTGACAATTTCTTCAGTTGGCAAATGAAGTCCAGATACGCAACTAGCCTTATGCATTCTTTTAATTTTACTTTGATAGTAATTCTACCCCTGCAGAAGCCTGAAGAATCAATTGGCTGAAATGTTAGAACAAGGAAATCACTAAAAAGACATGAGAACAATACTCCTGACAATTGTAAAATGCATCAACCAAAGACTGTCTTCATTTTTCTCAGTGTCATCATCTTGTCATAGCTTATCACATTGAAACACTGGTTCCCATATGAAGTTGAGCAATATTGAACCTGGTCAGTACCTAGATGAGTGACTGCTTGGGAATACCAAGTGCTGTAAGCTTAGGTGTGAAGGTGGCATGACTTACAGCAACATCACATTGAAACACTAGTTCCCGTATGATCACGGAAGTTAAGCAACGTTGGGCCTAGATGGGTAACTGCTTGGGAATACCAGGTGCTGTAAGCTTGGTTGTAAGGGTGGTGTATTGGATAATGGTTTGGGATTGTTAAGTGGAGAGCTAACTTCAAATTCCAGTTGGGTTTGTTATATTCACTTACATGTAAATACTCTTGGGAAAGGTCTGAATCTACCTCTTCTCCCCTAGGTATGGGTTAATTAGTTAGACTTGTATCATGGAAACTATTATTATCTTAAAAAAAAAGATTGCATACAAGATCTTTAAATTTCAACATTAAATACCCCATAGAGGTTGATATGCGGCTAAACAAAAATAACCAACAAACCAACCTTCTTGTTACTGTTATGTCACAGCAAACTTGCTTCATCTTCAAACATTCCATTTGGGTCAGATGAATGAAATACTTGTGATGATCTTATGTTGACACCTCTGAATTTAAACTCACTAAATCCAGGGATGTTAATAATGAACTTTCTCTCTCTCTCTCTCTCTCTCTCTCTCTATCTGTGATAAGCTTAAAGCAGACAGGTGAAAGCTCGTATTGAACCCCTAGCAACCATGGTGCATGGGTACTAAAAATACTTATTCATGTTGAGTCACCTGACTGATCTTCAAAATTGTGCACAAACGAAGCACAAGTCAGTTCAGGCAACAAAATTTGAGGAAGTCGGACCATCCATGAAATCATCATGTGAATGGATTCACCGAAATGAAGAGAATGGCTTTTATCCCCAACTCACAAAAACTCCCAGTTAAGAGAATACTTGTGACCAAATGGGCCTACACAAAATTTGGTGAAGTCTGATGATCAGCATGATAAAGATCATTTCTAAATGGAAAAGAATCAACCTTATGCAAAAGAAGCATATAAGGAGTAATGACCACTGCTTGTGGTTGAATACTGTCAATGAAAAAGGAGATAAAGAATAACCTAATGATAGGAAATTTTTGAAATGGGAAAGAAAAGAAAAGACAAAATCCTGAAAATATGAAAGTTACTATCATGAGAAAATAAAGCATTAAATGCTATATATATAAAAAAGAAAGAGAAGAAAGGAGAAAGACATAACAGTAGGGAGAAGAAAAAATGTACAGTGCAACCTCGGTTCTCGAATGTCTCATATGTCAAACAAATTGGTTTTTGAATAGAATATTCGAGATGAAAATGCCTCGGTTATCAAACAAAATTTAGTTCTCGAATAACATTGTTGAACCGAGTTAATCCGAACGGAATCATTTCTTAGTTGACCGCCATGTTGTATACATTCGTGTGTTGGGCTGTGCTTTTCTTTTCCAATTTTATTGCACTGTGCCCTTTTTTTTCTCTTCATTAGTCCTCAGTCATGGCTCCAAAGAAAGCTAGCAGTGATACTGGTAAAGGAAAAAGAAATGAGAAAAACAATTGTTGATGATATTGTCTCTTCATACTCAGTTTCATATGGCAAAATCAATGATCTATACTATTCTTACAAATAAAGAGACGATCACGTCTTTCCTTCCTTTTCCCAAACAATAACATCTCTTTCCTTCTCCTTTCATTTACGCCATCAACTCTCCTACAATGTAGGTTCAGTAAAATTGAAGTGTTTATCTATATTTTATCTATTTAGTATTGGGTTATTTATTTTTTTCTTAGATTTAATGATTCTCATTAGTTTTGTGTATAAACTTGTGTGCAAAGTACTGTTGTTAAAGTTTAAACAAACAGTCATTTTGGAAGCAGGAACGGAATAATCCATTTTACATTGGTTCCTATTGGAAAAATAGTTTTGGTTTACGAACGGGCTTCAGGAACGAATTAAACTCATGAACCGAGGTTCCACTCTATTTCATTTCAATCAACTGAAAAGGGCTGGTTTTTTTTTTTTTTTTTTTTTTTTTCTGTACTCATATCTCACACAACACATCCATTTTTTACGTTCAGATATTCTTTGTTTCAAATTGTTTTATGTATGATTAAAATTTCATTGCATTTTAAATGTGTTTGTGGTTTGTTTCTTTTGGTTTTCTTATTAACACATTTTTGACCCTGGGAGAGAAAACACAGTATGATAGTGGAACCCAGGTCCTATCCTTGACAACCGATCCGCTTTATCTTTTTTCTTGTTAATATTGCGGGTCATAACATATTGTGTTCGTTTCTACTAGATTTTTACCATTATGAACTTTGTGTTAAACCTAGAACACTAACCATAGGTGTATAGTACCCAGCACAATAATGCTTTTCAGTTCCTATTAATGTTAAGTCAAAGTACAAAGTTTGAAGTGCCTGCATGTAAAATATTTCAAATAAAGATTTATGTTTAATTTTTTTTTTTTTTTTTTTTTTGATATTTTCAAAATTGGGTATGATATACCGATGGTTAGTAGTGGTGTAACTTTAGTTGATGGTTAGAGTTCTAGGGTTAAATAAGGTTACTAAATCTGAGTTTAGTTCCTTTATGTTGTGTAAACTAGGTCTTCGTTAGGCAGTTTGGTACTATTGCTTATGATAATAAGTCTATTCATAATGAACATATTGGCTTGAACCTGAACTTTGACCAAAAAAATGTTGAGGTCAAATTACCCAATAGGTCTTGAACATAAAGAATATGGTCTTGGAGTGATAATCTGTCATCTCAGAATTACAGAATATATGAGAATTGTATATTTATCTGTTCTTTATTAAATGTATGTCAGCACTATATAATAATTACCATTGTGCATTTATATCTTTTGGGTCATGTTAAGGGCATAAAGCTTGATTATATTTTTTGTTGAGTTATTTCCCTTGGTTAATGAATAGCATTTATACTGGATATAAAATAATCAACCTCAACACTATATAATAATTGCCATTATGTATTTATTTATCTTTTGTGTCACACTCTGTCATTAGATAGGACAAAATTAATAATGTTTATAATTCCCTCCATAATAGAACAGGATTTTTTTTATATGTAAATAGAAATGTAGCAGTAATGAATGGATTAATTGAACAGTTCTTTAACTTCTATTTCAGTTAATTAATTCTGGATCTCTGCTTTATTGAATCTCAAGACATTGTTTCAAAACTTTGATTTCATTGCTTCTTAAAATCTTTCTTCATTATTGATGGTACTGGTCCACTAGTCTGTCACAAAATTTATGCCTAAAAAATGAAGAAAGAAAAAAAAAAGGCAATAACATCCAGTAAATTTAAAAAAAATAATTTTCTCTTTTGTTCTTTTACAGATGAGTTCGAAGAGCAAACTTATAAAAGTCGTACTGCTTGGAGATGGAGGAGTTGGCAAAAGCTCTTTGATGAATCGTTTTGTGAGCAACAAATTTGACACCCAGTCATTTCATACCATTGGCGTGGAGTTCCTCAACAAGGAACTCACTCTGGGCAATGACAGTTACACCCTGCAGATCTGGGACACAGCTGGGCAGGAGAGGTTCAAAAGTTTACGCACTCCTTTCTATCGGGGTGCTGACTGCTGTCTGCTTACCTTTGCCGTCGATGACAAACGGAGTTTTGAGAACATTTCCATGTGGCGCAAGGAATTTGCGTATTATGCTGACATTGCTGATGATAACGTCAGTTCATTTCCATTTGTTATCATTGGAAACAAAGTGGATGTCTTTGAGCGCCAGGTGACGACAGGTGAGGCCACAGAGTGGTGCGATCAGAATGGCAAGCTACCGTATTTTGAGACGAGCGCCAAAGATGCAACGAATGTGGAGGCTGCATTTGTTGCGGCTGTGAAGAGACTGCGAGAATTCGAGGAGGCTGGCACCACGCATGACCTGAAGGACTCCACGCAGGGCAACACAGTTGACCTGAGCAAGAAACGGGACCAAATTAGCAACTCTGGTTGTTGTAATTAAAAGAAACAAAAGAAAGAAAAAGAAAGAAAAAAGAAAGAAAGAAAAAGCAAAAAAAAAAAAGCAAAAAAAAACAAAAACAAATTTAACAAATCTGTAAAAAAAAAAAATGAATTAAAAAAACATAAAAAATATATATATCAGAACACGTTTCTGCATGAAACTAATTAGAAAGAAACTTTTTTTTTTTCTTCTCTTTATTTGAAGTAACGCTTACTTCATTATTGTTTACTTATCACACATACGCACCAATATCAACATACATCTCACACATACACCCACATATATAAATTATCATATGTTATAAATAATAAAAAGATGAAACTACTTACATATTGTATTTAGTCCTCATTGGGGCTTTGGGGAATTTTTCTTTTTTATCTATGGTGAGAAATGAAATTTTAGAAAGTTGTTTGACAGTAAGCTTCCAGATCCAGTGGATCTTGTTGGGTTTCAAAATTTTACTGAACACTTCAATCTAACAACAATCCCACCCTCTTTCTAAAAATCCTTATCCTTGCATAGCACAAGAACATAACTGTATGCCACCCAACTGAGATAGGACACTTTACAGCAGTAATAAATGTTGGCAATATGTCTGTACTTAATCCTTGTTACATATGGGGGAACACTTGGGTTTATATAAATGTTGGTATTCATTCAAATCCACACACACACACACACACACATATATTTATATAGAATATATATCACTAGTTTATTTAAAGACATTTATATTATGTTTAACGTTCTTTTTATAGATACATGTATTTAAGCAAATGCTCTGTTTTATAATAAACAGTATTAAATAACATTTACCGGCCTGAATGTCCGAGAAATTTTCATAGAAAATTTTCGCTCTCCGACAGGAATCGAACCTGTATCCTATACGGAACCATCATTTCGCGTGATGTGCCTTAACCTTTTGGCCACAGAGCAGCGTCTGGTTAGCAAGGTCGGGCTATGTCCAATTCTAAAATATATCACTAGTTCTATGAAACTCACCAATTTTCTCTACCTGCTCTGATTATGTTTTCAGAAAGTCAAAAGCTTGAACCATATTTCTTGCGCTTTTCTTCCAAAATGAACTTTGGACAATTTCTGACAGAATTTCTTTCTTGTCTGAAAAGGATTATTCATAATTTGGAAAAATCATTAAAATAAATTGACACAAAATGTCTGGCGTTTTTAATAGCATTGCCTAAAAGAAAATTTACTTCTTAAATACACAAAATGAAAAGAAAAAAAATTATCTATGAGAGGGATAGGTATTGCTTTTTTGAGTGGGAGGTACTTAAGGTTTAAAATGCATTTTAAAAATGAAAAATCTTTCTTGAAGCTTTTATTTTCGGTTTCAGTTCCATGCTAATAGATTAAATTTAATATTGCCATATAAGCAAAATACTGTACTTTTCAAGCTGAACTTATATTGATTGGAATTATTTTTTTCTGATTATCAGAACTATCGATAAAATCATATTTACAAATCTTTCAACACAATATAATTCTCTCGATAAAAAATCTTTCAAAAATAAAATATGCTTTTCTGAAAAGCTATTTGAGAAAAATTAGCTGATGTAAAGTTTAATTAATATGAATTAAAACATATTACTTTCAATTTAAAATATCGCAGAAAAGTTTGTTTTTAACACAGTGGTGGGTGTTTTTCTTTTATATAGATGTTGACACATCGACAGCCTGATATTTGGGAAATTTTTTATTGTGCAAATAAACTTTATAAAATTACATGACGAACATAATGTAAACGGCATTCTTATAATTTTTTTAATTTTAATCTTAAAAAAAATGTATTCTAAGCATTCTAATATTTTATTGAATTTTAGGTACTCTGCTTTTATAGATTTACTTATGAAGACACTTGTTGAGGAAATATTAGAAAATTACCAATAAGTTTTAAATTATTATTGTTACTGCTCTTATTTTCAGATCATGTCATGTATATGGTGATTTGTATTTAGAAAAATTGTCACACTTAAATGAGCACAGAAAAAAAAAAGAAGCAAAATTCTTCTTAATATATGGGGGTGGGGGTGTTACTGAATTGTAGTGTTATATAGGAATAGTGTCACTGCTGACACTTGAGTTTGAACATAGATTGCCAGTGAGCAAACAAGCAATCCCATTATTGAATTAACCCATTACCTGCCATGAGCCCCATTTGGGGATCTGTTAAAATTAAACTCACTACATGTTATTCCTTGTATTTACATTGATCTGCTTACATACATCGCATTTGAAGAGGTATATTTTACAACACTTAGCTTTTAAAGTTTTTATTATTAGCCGTAAGAAGACACTGTAGGAATTTTACATTTATAAGTAGAAAAATAATGACTATTTTGAAAAGTATTTTTTTGTTATTTCTAATCAATATTATTTTTTGATGTTTTATACGCATATATATTTGATGTTTTAGTTTCTATAAAAACGACAATGGTAACTACTGAAATTAAACATAAGGAATAAATAAACTCCTAAGTCTGGGCCAAAAATGCGCATCAAAAAATTTGACAGTTAATGGGTTAAGTAGACCACGTGACCCTAGAGTAAACACATATATGGGAAGTTGCATGATGTCTAATTGATCACCATTTCTAGTCTTTCCTCTATTGCTGTAAAGATCGCTATTTTTCCTCTATTACTATACAGACCACTAGTCTCTACTCTATTCACTATAGTATTTCTCTATTCAGACCATTATACCGGTTACTTGTTGAGCAAGTATTATCGAGCAAGTACTAATAGTGCGAGTGTTACTCGAAGGCATCTGACACCAGTATTGTTCAATGGTGTTGCTATAGTTCTATCTGTGATTACAAAGTCTCTACTACAACGAGCATTACGAAAGTGATGAGTATTCGTTGACATCACAAAATGTAGTAAACTTTTCCATTTATGATTAGTAAATATAGTTTTTATTTAATAACAATATCACCTGATGTCTACAAATTAATACAAAATTTTAAAAGTTTATAACTTATTATAATTAAAATGAAAACAATTCTTGTAAAAATTAATTATTCATCAGAAACACTTTTTTTGGTAATACAGTGTCCCTAATATTCGAGGGTCATTCAATAAACAAGGTGAATTTTTCGGTATAAGGACTTCTAATACAGATAGAAGCTTACTCTTTTTTAATTACAATACCTCATCTCAGAAATATAGACAGATCCAGAAGAAGACCGGGGCGTACAACGGCCGAAACGTCGTGAAGATGAGGACAAGTGTCCGAACAATGTAAATAATGCACGAGGGTCATTCAATAAATAAGTTGAATTTTTTGGTATAAGGACTTCTAATACAGATAGAAGCTCACTTTTTTATTTTTATTTTTCAACGTAGTCTCCCAGCACTGTCACACACTTTTCCAATCTGTGCACAAGTTTCCGTATTCCCTCAGCGTAAAAATCTTTGGACTGCTTCATCTTATTTATTGAATGACCCTCGTATTTTATTCATAAAAGCAATTAAAAACATTTTTGATTAAATAACGTCTTAGCTTATTGCATTTTTTTAAAAAATTTTATTTCATGATTCTGTAACCGAGAGCCCTGTTTGATAAAAAAAAACTGATTTCATTTCTTAGGACATTGTCATTGTCCTTATAATTAATATGAACATTAAGCCCTAGAAAATAAATTTTCTTGAAATTTCATAATATTAAATAAGTGGTAGGTAAAAAAAAATTTTTCAAAAATAATATTCATTTGTGAATAAGTCCTGAAAGTTACATTGAAATCTGACAATTATCTGATTTTCAAAAATCAGTGTTTTTTTTTTTTTTTTATTTCATCACAAATTGATGCTCACGTTTCTCATAAAATTATAGTCCCAAGATGGCACCAGAAGAAAAGATTTTTAACCAAAAATTTCACAGACTCTAAAAAGGATTTAAGAAAAAAGAATTACATAAACTATTGTTTTATCATTCCTCTTAAAGATTCGGATGATAAAATTTTGTTTTTAACTTTTCAGCATTTTTTAATCATGTATAGTCATTTTTTAGCGAATCTTTCTGGGGTACCTATAGATATGAATGTTTTAAGCAAGGTACCTTTTAGATTTTGTTTTTTTTTAATTATATTTTTGTATGTGAACAAGAATTTTCTTTTCTGGACTTAGTGCCAAGATATTTGTTTATTCCAAGTATTTTACTTACATTGCTATAATAAATGGTAAGTACTGTTGTATACAGTCTAGAGATTGCTGAAAATTCTGCTTAATTCCTGTACCCAAAGAGTACGTCTGTAAAAAATCCAGGCCGTTTTGTCAGGGTTGACACCCACCAAAAATGTCAGTGACCCCCCCCCCCCTAAAAAAACAAACTCAGCTACCCTAACCAAGAGGCAGGCCACACTGCAGAAAGCACTTAATAGGTATGTAGCCTGTATTCTTCCTACTATATCACATGTCTGTTCTCTGTGATTCATTCATCCGGGTTCTGTCCTTCTCTGTGTGTCATGGCATTCATCTCTCTGTATCTCCATGTTAAATCCTCCCTATATATCCCAAAACATGTGGCATGGTGTTGTAGTAAGTTTATCTATGGAGATATGGCGAAGTTATACAATAGGCCCTGAGACCGAAAATAATAATTCTCAATTTTTTTTTTTCTTTCAAATTATTAAAAATTAAGCACTCTAGATCATGAATATAAAAAAATAAAGATGCTTCTTAAATTTCATGAAAGTGAATGGGGTAGTTTAGTTTCGCTATTTCTTTTTTAATCATTTCATCCCAATCAAGGATGTAAAGTCACTAAGACACAAAGAATAAAAAAAAGAAACACTGTTAAGACTAATATTCATACTGATATTCTTGTTGGATGTCTGACCGAGTGTTTAGAAGGTTCCAACTATGAGAACCGGCTTCGTATCTTACCATGTTCAATTTGACTGCTTGATGTTATTGTCCTGGGGACGGGATCCCAGCAAGCGGCGCTTTGTGGAAGAGTATAAAAATTATATCATGTGTTGATCCAAGCCTTGTTCGTGAAATTGGGTAGATGGCACTGTTCAGAGGTCGTCTGTGCACGAAATCGCAAGTCCGAGGGTATGAGCCTATTAGCCTTCTTCAAATTGTTGATCACACAAGATGGTGCTCTCTGTTCCAGATTGTAACTAGAGCCCGCTTAGTATAGCTGCAGTACAAACCACAATCAGACTCAGTGAGTATTGAACAAACAAAAAATATGTCTTCAATAGGGATTGGAGAGCCGTCCTAGCTAACAAAATGCTAGGAAAAGGAGTAGACGACCATTAATGTCATCATTTTTGTTATTATGACAGTTAATAACCCAGTCTTCTTCAGTTGTCTGTCAATCCAGGGAATTCCAAACTGAACCCTTTATTTCAGCTACGGGATATGCCTAGGAATATCTCGCCTTTTTCTTATTTAGTACTCATCAGTTATTGCTCGCCCTGTTTCAACTAAGTTCATTCAGGAATAATAGCTTAGTACAGTGTTTCGCAATCATTTTTTCCTTGTTAATTTTTGTTGTCCAAAAAATTCGAGGCCCGTGTAACTACAAATAGAAATTCCATGTAACAGGAAATACATTTTATTTACAAAAGCAAAATGGCAGTTGTGTGCCATGTGTGATACACGCTTAGATCTTTAGATACATGACTGACGAGGCAGATTTTTTCCCGCAGTAAGTTGCCATTTCATTCTGCGGTAGACCAGTTGCCATCCAAGGCTATAGAACCTGGTCTGTCCTGTATTTACCCATAGCTGGGCAGAGAAGAGGATTCATACCTTTCCCAAGGGTATTAGTACGTAAGTGAATGTAATGGATTCGACTGCGATTCCGCAATCCGAGTCGCTCCATTGCTCCACCGTAAATCCCATCAAATGACTAGGCTGCTCTTGGTGTCTATCATCTTTGTCAAGTTGAACTCTCAAGCCTCAGTCCAGCTTCAGGAGTAAGACTTCCTCTTTTCCAATCTACAGGGTGGTCCGAAAGTTTTGTCACCCCAACACTCTCTTCCAAACTGTAGGAGCTCGTGTCAGCCATCTGAAACAGACAATTATATTATGTATGGGGTGACATGACTTTGAACCACCCTGTACAGTAAATTACATTTCTTTGTCAGTACATCATTTACTGCAGAGAATCCCATCTCAACTAAACCAGGTGGTAGTTGAAAGAATGGAACAACCATTTTCAAAGAGCAAGAGATGGTGGGGTTACTTTCAGCCATCCAATCAGTCATTCCATTTCAAAACTCCCCATCAATATTTTTAGTTTAAGAAGTACTACAGCAATAATGGGATCAATGTCTTGCTTAGTTAAGATGTCAAAATCTACCATGTCCATAATCCTTGCGCCAACTCCAGGGCCATTTTAAAAAATTCTCCTTAGGGCCAATGTCGAGAATCACTGATTTAAGATATTGCGTTATTCAGTAAGTTATGTGCCATGCAAGATCATATATTTTCCAATACATGACTGACGTGGCAGATTATTTCCCGCAGTAGGTTGTCATTCAAGGCTATAGAACCCGGTCTGTCCTGTATATAACCCATAGCTGGGGGAGGGAGAAGATGAGGATTCATACCTTTCCCAAGGGTATTAGTACGTAAGTGAATGTAATGGATTCGACTGCGATTCCTCAATCCGAGTCGCTATCCATTACTCCACCGTAAATTCCACCTAATGACTAGGCTACTCTTGGTGTCTATCATCTTTGTCAAGTTGAACTCTCAAGCCTCAGTTTAGCTTCAGGATCCTCTCTTTTAAATCTGCAATAAATAAGTTTTCTTTGTGAGTACATCATTTGCTGCAGAGTATAACCCGTTTCCACGCCGTCTACACCTGATCGTGTAACCACGCTTAGTGGTCCGGTCCTCAAGGTCTCAGGACGACAGGTTACCCACAGGGCTAACTCCGCGTCGGTCACTACTGACGCTGGTCCAAGCTGGCCGTTTCGATCCACACCCACTTTGTCCACGCTGTGTTCTGAATCTCAGTTCTGAAAGATCTAAAGTCGTAGTAATCGAAATGGTGAA
Source organism: Acanthosepion esculentum (assembly GCA_964036315.1). Taxonomy (NCBI): domain Eukaryota; kingdom Metazoa; phylum Mollusca; class Cephalopoda; order Sepiida; family Sepiidae; genus Acanthosepion; species Acanthosepion esculentum. The sequence continues at coordinate 48,400,394 of OZ038512.1, forward strand.
TCGAACCAGGTCGGAAGCTATATTATCTTCACAAACGAAAACAAAAACGAAAGAATTGTTGGGTTAATCTTCAGTTGTTTATGCAGTTGATCGCCCAAGAACACAATTATATTTACAGAAAGATAGCTAGGAAGGAAATATATGGTTAATTAGCAAGATCATCTAAGATTAAAATGTGACTTTTTCTATGACCATCGTCTGCAATTTTTTTAAATAATTATTATTTTGGATTTTTTTGGTGATTAATCCATTACCGGCAAGACAACCAGCAGTCAGTTTACAGGAGTATGGAGATAATGAAATTGGGCATTGTCAATTGTCATTTTCTGGGGCCTGGCTAAGTAAAGTGAAGTTATTAATCATTGTTATTAGTAGTCATTTTTACGACTGGGGAGCAGACATCAGACACAAAAAACACACTCGCATTTTGGTTGCCCGAGTGAACACACAGGCATAACAGAAGTGAGGAAGGGTCGACTGGCTGGCTATTACTTTAGCAGTTGCAAATTTACAATTTACAAATGATCACCCTGCAGTAGACACCGGTCGACTAGTGGGCTATTAATCTAGTGATTTTGACTTCAATTGCTAAGTCACCTTCCTGCAGCATAGAACTTGATTTTGCAGTAGATGATATACATTTGCTTCTACCAGTTTTTCTTTATATTCAATAAAAAGTTGTTAAAGTTATCAACAGTGTTGTGCGCGAGTTCTTATTACAACCTGAATTCGGACGTGCGCTCTGGAGAAAAAGGCAAAATTTAACACGGCCAGAGGCAGGAATTACGCAATCTTGTCTGTGCTACACAGCGTATACGGAGTTCCTACTAGATTTCGCCGTCAATCTCGTAGGATTTTGGGAAACCCGAATCAACCCTATCGAGACGACACACTGGTCCCAACCGAGGTGGGCAAAGAAATCCGGGGGGTCCCGTGTTAACGATAAAAGGTTGTCAATGAGTTACACCTCAAGTTTTCATAATTTAACGCTAGTGGAAAAAAGAATTTAAAATCCAACCTATTTCTCATGCCCAACTGTGAGAATCACTGGCTTAGTGGATAAAGCATTACATCTTTAGGCAAATTAATTGAAACAACCGCTTTAGTTTCCTTTCTTTCACCCTACGGTCAGTTTTAGACCCACTGGAGTGACAGGGTGTAATCGATTTCTATTTTTTCCTCAGATTAGGTCATTTGCAGTGGTGTGCAGTAATATGAATCTATTTTCGGAGTGTATGATGAAATTTATTTGACCTAGAAAAATATTGCATCATCCGTTATTGCATCAGATTTTCATCACGCTCATACACTATTGTCTCGACCGTCGATTAGTTGCCCTACAGCCATTGTCTGCGACAGGCGTTACTCTAAGAAAGCGTACGAAAATTATAACGTTGCACGAACACTATATCAAGCCTTACCAATGAGCAAATTAAAGTACTATTGACTGGCTCCGAAACTCTCCTGATTTAAATCCAATCGAGAATCTATGGTCAATCTGCAAGCAACGACTTCCTGGAATGAACATATGAAATACCAACATGTGCACTGGGGCATGTTTCATTGGAAAAATACGTAAAAAGTAAATAATAACGGAATTATTCGTTTTGTTTCAATTAATTTGCACAAGGGTGTAGTTCATGAATTTGGCGGCATATTAATTGTGAGTTCAATCCCTGGTCTGAGTAGTGCAAACTTAGATTCAGTAGAATTAGGGCATGGACAGCAGAACGAGAACAATTTGACCCCGTAGATTAAATAAAGGGCTCTGTTTGAAATTCCTTGAAAGTTACCCGGGCCAAAAGACACCTGACAAAAGCCGGAGGATGGCTGTTGAAATGATGCGATACTAACAACAGCGCGATTGAAGTGGTACCATTTAAAAGCTAAAAGTGTCAAGTTATCTTCTGTGAAATTAATTTTAGTTTAATTAATTAAACTACAGTACACCCTTGTTTCAATTAATTTGCACAAGGGTGTTATTTTTGACCACCACTATCACGTGTTCCTGCGAGGGCTACCTAGGTCTCCAGACCTCACACTACCTGATTTCTTCCTCTGAAGGCATGTAAAAGGCCTCGTGTACTTACCTCCTTTTTCAAGAGAAGTCAATGAATCTGAAGTCGCGAATAACTGAAGCTTTGGCAACCATCGACAACGCTATCCTTGGTCGCATTTGGCAAGAATTGGATTATTGTTTGGATGTGTGTTGTGTAACCCGTAGTGCTCACATTGAACATCTGTAAAAACCTGTATAGAAACGTGGTAATATTAGCTTTCAGGAAATATAAATTGTGTTTTGATATCCTCAGTAGGTATTATGATACAGTGTCGTAATGTACACAGACTTTTGGAACACCCTGTATTTTGGGAAGTGAGCCGGTTTGGGGGTTAACTATTTGCCTATAGCTGGGACCCTAACAGGTAATACCACCCCAGTTAAGGGTGGACCTGGGAACACTAACAATTAAGGGGGAGTTCCACACTCCTCAAAACCTCCCGATCAGAGGCCCTGCTGCCGGATGTAAACCTCAATGGGTTATTTAACGTCGACATGATTTTTAGGTATCTGTTTTTTTAATATTTGCCGGCTTATGCATGTGCATGGATGAATATATATATATATATATATATATATATATATATATATATATATATATATATATATTCCTGCATTTAGCGGATGTCAGAAAGTGTTGAAAAATACATCCCTACCCATCCCTAAACATAACCCCGCTTTCGAATGTAACTATTAACTGATACAACGAAAATGAAAAATATTGAACCCCTACCACCCCTTGTCTAGATGAATGGATTTCTCGGTATCCTTGCAAACCCTCAATTATGAATCTTTGCCGTGCCTTTAATAACCATAAATTAAAAAAATAAGTTACTCCGAAATTCGCTTTACGAGGAAATGGAACTAATGTCTTTGGTTTAATAACAAAATTAAACTCGAAGGCTTTAGCTTCCATTTTTGAAACATTGTTATCACTGTGTAGCGAAAAACCCATATTTTAAATCAATTAATTTATAATATTAATGCTCTGTAAATTTATATTGAGCACTATTGTGTAAAAATATCTATAAGAACACCGGATTTTATATCTTACTGTTCTTTCTTTTTATTTATATATACATACACACACACATATATATATATATATATATATATATATATATATATATATATATATATATATATATATATATATATATATACATAGACGTTGTAGCATACCTACGGGCGATACTTTCATCTCTTTCCGAAGGGCATTAATACAAATTGAATACAAGCTATTTCAGGCGAGATATGATGAACACAGTACGCCATTTCCAATCATTTAAGAGAGAATCTCTTGTACTTTGAAATCACCCGATTTATTGTTTGATTTTTTTCTTTCATTGATAGGTTGGGTTAAGAATTGAAATATATGTTTATTAATGAATAAAAAATGTCATGGAATTCGTGTTTGTGATATAAAGGAAATGACTATATAATTACACACAGAGTACGTATTGCAAGGGAAATAACTTCGTATAATTATTGCTTACAGTGGAGATAATTAAAAAAAAACTTTAAGAGTAGTCTCCCTTAAGACATAATTTTTTTTTACGCTGAAGTGGGAATTTGATTAAAATTTTCAGTCAAAATTAATGATTCTTTCTTTTACGATGTTGAAATAAAATTAAATAATTATTTATCATCGAAGCTATTTTTACGCTTATTATGACTGAATAATAAATAGCAATCTAATATATGATAAAAAGGATATTTCCCTTTTCAAATACTTAGAAAAAAGAAAATTTACATTTGCAAGGACATTGAATTTTTGGCCCTAAAAGTTTATATTTTACACGTATTTTCAGTAAAAAAAATATTTCAGGCATATAGCAACTATGAAGATGACAAAAACTCATTAAATTATTTAAATCTTCTCTATAAGTAAATATAGCAGAAAAATAAATTTAGTTATATGAGTGATGTTAAGTTTTACTCTGTAGCGGTATTGACGGCGTTAATCAACCCGCACACTTTTTACTTTACGAATGTGTAAGCAAACAAAAAGTAAACAAGAGAAAGAACACAAGAACATAACTTTTCATAACAGGTACAATATTTATATTTATAAATGTCAACGGTTTTACATGAGGTATTAATATGAGTTACTTCCCTTCCACTGAGGTAAAGTCTTTACTACTAAAATATTTTTTACCTGAGCTCACAAAAAGTTGAATTAACTTGTCACTCAAAATGTTCGCTGAAAGAGAGTTTAAAGAATCCTGTAAAGAAGTTGGAGAAGTGAATGTTCCGTAATGTCTAATTTGTTTTCGTTGCGGGTAGTTGAATGTATTGTTTGTAATGTCTGTAATTAAGTTTCGTAAGATTCAATAGCGTGATTGAATAGTTTTTAGTAAGTTGCAGAAGTTGGTGAGTGAGTTCTTTTGTTGGAATTTTTAGCTTGAATTACAGTGAAGTTATTTCATGTTAAAGAACTTGAGATTTGTCGGAGTTAGCTCCTCCTCAGTTTCCTTAATCCTTCAACAGGGGTCTCTCTCCCCTGGCTAATACTGGCTGACCCTTCGCCTCTCTCTCTTTTTCGACTCAAGCCTTGGGCTGCTACCTCGCGCGGACTTAATTAAAGTTCGACCTTCGCATGTAGCTGGACCCGCCAGCAGGAAAGTTTAACCTTCTGATATCTCTTCACATCTTCACCCCCATGGTCCGCTACTAATGGTGACTTCCCGACGTGATAAAATTTTCAACTCCTGCTAACACACACAAGACGATATATATATACAAGCAAATTCTTCCAAATGAGAGCCAGTCAAAACAACATAATATTGGAAATTTCTTTTCTATCCTACGCACGCCGTACTCTATTAATGAAAGAACTTTTAATTCACTACAACATGTCTACAAAACAACTTTCTCCTGCACGGCAAAAGGATTTTCTCCTACAACACGTGGAAACTGCAATTACTACTATGAGCGAGCCTTACAACTCTTTCTCCGCACTGGTCTATATTTGATTGATCTTTTCTTTCTCTCGGCGACGTTTGACCTTAATTTCACCCGGTTTACCAAACGGAGAACGCAACGCCATTTTTAACTAAATTCAACTTTCTTCTGAACTGAAATAGATAAAGTGTGAACGACATCTCAAACAAAGGCGACTCACTGCCCTTTATCTCATCCTGCAATTATGCAACTCGAATGACCTAAGAATTTGCGAGAACGATATTCTATCGTTAATAATAGCAAATTCTCTCAAACATACATTCCGATTCGACACTCAGTAGAAATTCCACATCAGCTCAACTTCGCCACAACGCTGCTTAAATCTTGGGCGCCAGTTTTATCCACGCAAACCAAACAAACTACGACCAGGCCAGCAAACCAAACAAACAACTTCGTCTTTCAAACAAAACTACGACCAGGCCAGCAAACCAAACAAACAACCTCGTCTTTCAAACAAAACTACGACCAGGCCAACAAACAGGTTGACGAGACGACAAACCCAACTCAACGTGGAGCATTGGAAAAACAGACAACTTTTGATAAACGCTGAACATTACCGACATTTCATCCAGGACGTGCCCCAACTCTGACCCACTAGAGAAATACACAGCACCCTGACGACAATACAAGCACATTCGTCGAATCACGCATTCTCAACCAAACTTAGACACATTTTCTTTTCAGTTCACAAGAAAAATATTCAAAGCTTTTTACATTTTAAAAGTTCGTTTCCTACAACTTTTAATCCAGAGGGGAGGTATTGTCGGAGTTAGCTCCTCCTCAGTTTCCTTAATCCTTCAACAGGGGTCTCTCTCCCCTGGCTAATACTCGCTAACCCTTCGCCTCTCTCTCTTTTTCGACTCAGGCCTTGGGCCGCTACCTCGCGTGGAGGTGAGGTAAAATCTCTCTTTTCCACTTACACCCATATGTGACCTCTCACAGATACAGCGTTTCCCAAATTCTGGGAACGTGCTAAGAACAATACACGTACGTACGAACACTTACAACACACGCACATAATTTCTCCATACAAACTCTATGTAACTGTTCATGTCTTTGTGTAACTCGTTATTAATATATATTTGTTTACCCATGTATATCGGTCTTGTTTGTTTTCTTTGGACTTAATTAAAGTCCGATATTCGAATGTAGCTGGACCCGCCAGCAGGAAAGTTTAACCTTCTGATATCTCTTCACATCTTCACCCCCACGGTCCGCTACAGATTCTAACTTTGTACTTCGCTGCAGTAATGATACAAGCGTCGTGAACTCGTTTAGCAAATGCTAGTCGTCGTAAATTCTCACTGACTGGGTTCGCTCGTACATTCAATTTATATGTTTTTTAATCACGTGACAAGCTCCAAAAAGCATTGTTTTTTCGTCAGGTCAAAAACTAGGTTGATGTTATTCGGACGTAGTGGTGAGCAGGTAAATTGTTTTTTTTAATATTTGTTAACCACTCAGAAAGCGCCTTACAAAACTCAGTCTGCAGACTGATATGTTTTGTTTTGCTGATTGAGAACAATGTACGTGAAGATACACGAGTTAATTTTAATATTTATTGTCCAATGAGAAGTTAAGGTTTTCTGAAATTATGTATGAAGCTGTGATCCGCTTTTTGCACGAAAATCGACATTGATACCTAGATAATCCTAATAATAATGGTATCAGATAACGATATCATATAATGGTACCTAATAATTATGGTACCAGATAATACTAATAATAATTGTACCTGATAATGATGCCTATCAAAAATTGTACGAGATAATACTAATAATAATGGTACCAGATGTTGATACTAGGTAAGAATAGTGCCAGATAATACTAGTAATAGTACTAATAAAATCTTACCATTTAAAATTACAGAATGCTCTACAATGGATCGGCTATATGATTTAGTAAATATAAACGTAAGCAAAATGCGTTTAATTTTCTTAGCAACTCTTGGAATATAAAGGAATAAGACTGACCATTTATATTTTGTGATATGAAAGCAACTGACATAAAGAAAGAAATTATTTTAAATCTTTTCACCTCAAGTACGGAGAGTGATGAGTAAATAGCCGCCATGTTATATTTTTCATTTCGCGCATGCGCGTTGTTTGTTTTTGACTTTGCCAACTGCTCAGTAGAGTAGAGTCAGTTGAGCAAGGTCTGTGAGAAAAAGTCACCATGACGCAATTCACTCTGCCAGAAAATTGGAAACAGCATGCTGTACCGCTGTCATTCACGCCGGAAGATCCAATACGAACATTTCATAGTGTTTGGGTGTCAATCGGGCAGTGCGGGGGTCGGAGAGTTGGATGAGTCTAATGGTGATTACGAAGGTACAGCTGCTCGGAAAACTTACTCTGATTGTTCTGACGAGAAAAAAAAACTCCTGAATTTGTTGGCGAGGTCCTCAGACTCGACATGGAGGCCTACCTGAGGAAGTAGTGCCGACCTGAGTCAAAAAGGTGGATGCTGGAAGGCTCTATGTCTAACAACAGGAGTCTAATTATGGCTTTCAGATAATTTCTGCGAGAACATCGTCCTTTATACCTGACCACCTAACTCTCCAGATTTCAACCCCTTGATTGTTATGTGTGGGGTGAAGTTGAGCTAGAGACGAACAAAACTCCTTGTAACACCAAAGATGAACCTGAAGGCAAGGATTATCACAGCATTCACCAACTTAAACACGGAGACCGTCCAGAACAGCTGCAGGAGATTGGAGGATGTGGTTGAAGCCAATTGCGATTTTATTGAATAAATCTACTCTTTAATATTTCAAGATATTTTGTGTAATTTTGGTAAAAATATCAGTTAAAATGAAATGTCAGTGTTATTTTTATTTTGCGTCATTTAGACGACAGTTTATCCATCGCGCCCTGTAAATGAAATAAAGCTACTAAGACTCAAGGGGTTAGTGAGTGTGAAAGAATCAGAAAAAAAAAGAAAGAAACATTGTGTTGTGATGGTATAACCCAACTTCCCCATTCACGATAATGGACGGACTGTTTGCCGATTAAGTACGACCACAGCAGACAGTCAAGAGCGACTTCGTTTGTAACACCTATTGAGGTTAGCATACTCTCGACTCTGTCTCTGTACTACATCCGATTATAAACTTATTATTGAAAACCTACATTCGGGTTACTTTGTTTATTATATCTTGCACGAGATATAACACATTGTTATAGAGCGAGAATAATAGGACAATAGAAGTAGAGTAATCAAGTAGACAGTAGATAACATTTGGCATTGCATTTCAGTATTTGAAGATCAGAGCCGGCTCGAAAGCAAGAAGCGGAAGTACGTGAAAAGACACAATTAGCATAGAACTATTATTAGTATTATCAGGTACCATTATTATTAGGTACCATTATCTGGTATAATTAACGTGTTCCATTATTATTATTATTATTATTATTATTATTATTATTTTTTTTTTGTTGATATCTGGCGTTTACACATTTCTTTCCGGGTCCCGACCAGGGACCTAAGGTTAGAAATGACATGACACTTTCTACTACTACAAAAAAAAAATTATTATATAGATAAAGCCCTTCGTAAAGTGTGGGCTGTGCTTGTCAGAACAATTTTTTGTATCTCTTTGAGGCATGGACTTCCAGGGATCCCTTCAATTAGTCTACTGGAATCTTTTCTAATCAGTCCAAGGGCTCCAACTACAACAGGGATTGTTGATGTTCCCACGTGCCAGATTTTTGAGATTTCTATTTCAAGGCCCTTGTATTTTGACAGCTTTTCGAATATCTCCACAGATACATTGTAGTCTGCAGGGAGTGCCATATCAGTTATTATCATTATTATTATTATTATTATTATTATTATTGCTATTGTTGTTGTTGTTGTTGTTGATCTTATGATGCTGCTGCTGCTGCTGTTGTTGTTGTTGTTGTTGTCGTGGTGGTGGTACCATTATTATTAGATACCATTTTCTGGTATTATTTACTGGCATGATTATTATAAGTATTGAATATTTATAATATATAAATATGAATATAAATTATTATAAGTTGAATCGGTTAGATATAAGCGTAAGTTTATATCTAACCGATTCAACTGTGAATTGATAAAATCTTGTTTCCAAATTAGTACTACGTTTAAATTCATAAAGTCTCCTTCCCACATATTCCATTCGCACAATTACCATGAACGTTTTGTTGAAAAAACACAAGAAGCTACTTTACGCCGGTGAAAAATTGACGGATACGAGCAACATATGATCGATATCTGCACATATGGTCTCTAAAAAATAGATTTCTACTCTTTTCCCCCACCTCATATTTGACAATTTTGTGGTAATCATGCTAGATATTTTCTGTTCAATTTATAATCACAGTTCTTCCGCATTGTAATCGAAGTTTGATTGCTGCAGGAGACTTCAACGCAATAACACAATATCCATCTTTGCAGAAATATTTGTCACCCTCTAAAATAGGTTCCAAGTGAAAGTTGTTTTTGGATATAATATGCGTTTTTTTTCTTTTAATCTAGACCCCAGGCTACTGCATCTTTGGAGGGACCACTTTTTCTCAGTCATTAATAATACGGAATAATAATAGTACCAGATAATACTAAAAAAACAGTACCACATAATGAAACAGATAATGATACCGAATACTATTGGTACAAGATAATGATACCAGATAATGATAACTAATAATAATGGTACCTTACAATACTTATAATAATCATGCCAGAAAATAATACCAGAAAATGGTATCTAATAATAATGGTACCACATAATAATAATAATAATAATAATAATAATAATAATAATAATAATAATAATAATAATAATAACAACAACAACAACAACAACAATAATAATGGAACAAGCTAATTATACCAGATGATGATACCTAATAATAATGGTACCTGATAATACCAATAATAACTCTATCAGGTAATGATACCACATAATCAAACCTAATAATAATGTTACCAGATAAGGATATCTAATAATAATGGTATCAGATAATACCAATAATAATGGTACAAGATACTGGTACCTAATAATAATTGTACCAGATAATGATACTATATAATGCTACCGAATGGTACCAAATAAAAATGGTACCAGATAACACGAATAATAATGGTACCAGCTAATGATAACAGATAATGATATCTAATATTAATTGTACCTTATAATTCTAATAATAATGCCATCAGATAATGGTACCACATAATGATGCCTAATAATAATGCTGCCAGATAATAATGCCATATAATAGTACAAGATAATGTTACCTAATACTAAGGGTACAAGATAATACTAATAATAATGGTACCAGATAAATTTACCAGATAATGGTACCTAATAATAAGGGTACATGATAATACAGCGGTGGAAATAAGTATAAGACACCCCATGAAATTGTTAATAATTTTCTTATTACTGCACAAATTCCTCTGAAAAGTTGTGTGTGGTACCTAGATCCCATAAGTATTAATATACATATTCAATTTTATAACAACTTTCCACCAATAAAAGTTATTAACAAAACTTCTTTTTCGAGGATGGAAATAATTATAAGACAGTTCACACTCCCACTGTCTTTTGAACGGGAGTAAAAATTTATCCCATGTTTCCTGTTTGGATTGTGTTTCTGGTTCCTTCTCATGTCTACTTCAACTTTATACTTCTAACGTCTCCTTCTAAACCTCTGAACTTTTATTTACTATCGAATTATCTTTTCTCGTCTTAATAAATAGGTTCACACTCTTCCGCTGTCTTTTGAACAGTAGTAAGCATTTATCTCTTGTATCCTTTTTTTAGAATTCGGTTTCCGGTTCCTTCTAAAGATTTTTTTCCTTCTCGTTAATTTCCGGTGGCTCCTTTGTATCTTGGTAGCATTATGTCCTTGCTTTTTTTTTCTTATTTTGTACCCTTCTACCTCGAGTGTCTATTGAGACTTGTACATGGTGAATCTCTATCTATAAAAGGCAGGATGTGTGTGTGTGTGTGTGTGTGTGTGTGTGTGTGTGTGTGTGTGTGTAACGAATACACGGCCGCAATTCCCGACAGATTTGCACCAAAATTTCCATGCACATTCTCCAAGTTAGTATAAAGGCCAAGACCGACGTTGCATTTCACAACTCCCATCGATAGTGGAAATAATCAATTTTTTCATGCTTCTACGGCAGTTTTCATGTAGTTTGCGGCCATTTTCTACTGGTCAGAGTGAGAGCCTATAGCTGGCTGCCACGAATAGGCAGGATGATTCTATTGGCCAGCGTGAGAGCCAACAGCTGACTGACACGAATGTTAACTAGCATGCAAGCATGCAAAAAAAAAAATCGATAGCTGCATTCGGCATAAGTGGGAAAAAATTTAAATCTGCATGGCACTTTACTCCAATTGGCTCATTCACTTGCTTAAACTCAATGTTGATTCTGATTCCGCAGAAATGGGTTGGGTGTGAAAACGTATTTGTTGTTAACATTCTTTTTTCATTCGGTTTTTCCAGTTACGAGGCCTTTTTTTAAATCTGATCGTTTTGTGTTCATTTTGTTTAGTTCTTTTTTCGTAACAGATTTAATGTTTAGTATAGAGCTTAGAAAGAAATCGCAGTGTGAGATAGGCAAGAAGTAAGGCATGTAGCAACATCAGCACGGCAAAGGGCACTCCTTTAAAGGCAAGGAAGGGCAAAGATATTTTACGTCAAATGATAGCGATTGCTGTATGAGTCGTACGATTTTTGAATCAAGCACGGGCAACGCCGGGCAATGCTGCTAGTATTATTATAAATAAAGTCTGGAGATAAGAAGTTGCAAAAGTTATTAATAATAGCATAAAAAGAAAAAAAAAGAACAAGGTAACTTATCTGAACAATTCTGGGTATTTTCCATTTTGCTACTTATTTTCAATACACATCATCATGCTCTCATTTCGAGCAGCATTTGGTTTTTAAGCCGCTGATAAGTTTTATTTTTGCAGATGGAACTTCATGCTATATTAAAACAATTTTTCTTGCAACTGGACTACGTTCCGTTTACACGAAGATCTCAGACAAGTTGGGAAAATATGTAAGGTGGGTCTTTTGGCGCCATAGAGAGATTTTGCTTGAGAACAATATAAAATGTTCCACAGTTTGCAGCAGTCTGTTCAACAGAACACAAGTTTTCCTCTTTCATTTCTGCATTGCATTTTTACAGGTGCGTGTTTGTTGTTATTCTTCTTGTGTGTGTGTGTGTGTGAGAGAGAGAGTTCTGCTTTGATAAACAGATGATATTTTATTCATCAGCACTTATTTGCGTAGACGCACTGTGTAAAACGAAGCCAAGAAAAAAAATATCCTTAGGTCCATCTATCAAAATGTTTTCGGGGGGAAAACATATGTATTTAATCGAGGAAACAAAAGTTATGTCTTCGCCATAGGCTACAGACATTGGAAATGAAGTCGATTAAATTTTTAAATAATTCATATTTAAATAAATTTAACTTTCATTTATTTTTTTTATCCTTTTTACAGGGTGCCTCACAAAAAACGGGAAATTTTAGATTTACTATATGATGGAAATAAAAGAAACTAGATTTACTATATGATGGAAATAAAAGAAACTAGATTTACTATATGATGGAAATAAAAGAAACTAGATTTACTATATGATGGAAATAAAAGAAACTAGATTTACTATATGATGGAAATAAAAGAAACTAGATTTACTATATGATGGAAATAAAAGAAACTAGATTTACTATATGATGGAAATAAAAGAAACTAGATTTACTATATGATGGAAATAAAAGAAACTAGATTTACTATATGATGGAAATAAAAGAAACTAGATTTACTATATGATGGAAATAAAAGAAACTAGATTTACTATATGATGGAAATAAAAGAAACTAGATTTACTATATGATGGAAATAAAAGAAACTAGATTTACTATATGATGGAAATAAAAGAAACTAGATTTACTATATGATGGAAATAAAAGAAACTAGATTTACTATATGATGGAAATAAAAGAAACTAGATTTACTATATGATGGAAATAAAAGAAACTAGATTTACTATATGATGGAAATAAAAGAAACTAGATTTACTATATGATGGAAATAAAAGAAACTAGATTTACTATATGATGGAAATAAAAGAAACTAGATTTACTATATGATGGAAATAAAAGAAACTAGATTTACTATATGATGGAAATAAAAGAAACTAGATTTACTATATGATGGAAATAAAAGAAACTAGATTTACTATATGATGGAAATAAAAGAAACTAGATTTACTATATGATGGAAATAAAAGAAACTAGATTTACTATATGATGGAAATAAAAGAAACTAGATTTACTATATGATGGAAATAAAAGAAACTAGATTTACTATATGATGGAAATAAAAGAAACTAGATTTACTATATGATGGAAATAAAAGAAACTAGATTTACTATATGATGGAAATAAAAGAAACTAGATTTACTATATGATGGAAATAAAAGAAACTAGATTTACTATATGATGGAAATAAAAGAAACTAGATTTACTATATGATGGAAATAAAAGAAACTAGATTTACTATATGATGGAAATAAAAGAAACTAGATTTACTATATGATGGAAATAAAAGAAACTAGATTTACTATATGATGGAAATAAAAGAAACTAGATTTACTATATGATGGAAATAAAAGAAACTAGATTTACTATATGATGGAAATAAAAGAAACTAGATTTACTATATGATGGAAATAAAAGAAACTAGATTTACTATATGATGGAAATAAAAGAAACTAGATTTACTATATGATGGAAATAAAAGAAACTAGATTTACTATATGATGGAAATAAAAGAAACTAGATTTACTATATGATGGAAATAAAAGAAACTAGATTTACTATATGATGGAAATAAAAGAAACTAGATTTACTATATGATGGAAATAAAAGAAACTAGATTTACTATATGATGGAAATAAAAGAAACTAGATTTACTATATGATGGAAATAAAAGAAACTAGATTTACTATATGATGGAAATAAAAGAAACTAGATTTACTATATGATGGAAATAAAAGAAACTAGATTTACTATATGATGGAAATAAAAGAAACTAGATTTACTATATGATGGAAATAAAAGAAACTAGATTTACTATATGATGGAAATAAAAGAAACTAGATTTACTATATGATGGAAATAAAAGAAACTAGATTTACTATATGATGGAAATAAAAGAAACTAGATTTACTATATGATGGAAATAAAAGAAACTAGATTTACTATATGATGGAAATAAAAGAAACTAGATTTACTATATGATGGAAATAAAAGAAACTAACATAAAAATTAACTATATATTTTACTTTATGAATGAAGTAAAAATTACTAACATATAAATTTCTTAATCATTTTTGTTCTAGGATGGCATAGTTATCAAATTTTCAACGCGATGTGACTGTCCGTTTCTTTAAGAAAGAGCATCTAACTTGGGGACTGAAAAATGCCAAGACAATTTGACAGATTTCTTTTGTTTGAACACCACATCTAACATTTGTCTTTTTCTTCTCTTTTTAGCTACTAATTTATTATCCTTTGCTTTTGTTTCAGATAACTGTGACAAAAATTCCAACAATTAAATAAACTGTACGAAATTTCTTGTTTTTGTGGGGCACACTGTAGTAAACGTAATTACCTTTATAACACATTTATATTATACAGACGCCTCTCTTTAAAACAAATAAATCACTTTACTCCAAAAAAGATGATAAAAGCAACAAAGACGCAGGTTTTTATTGAGAGGGCAAGAAACAAAGCAGACAATAAAAGAACAGGATTCATGAGACAAAAGACGAGCATTGATACCGCATTTAAATTTTTGAAGACCTTAGTTGAAAAGACGACAAGAAAGTTGAAGCGAGTTCCAAAGGAGAGAAAAAAAAAACAGTTATATCTAGCTATTTTGACAGTGAAATGGTGAGACTTAGATACCATTTGAAATTACAGGATGGGTCACAAGTGAGAGAAGAGACTACTGGAATAGACACTGTATTCATGTATAGACTGGGAATTTTTATTTTTTGCCCCCATTAAAAGTAGAAATTTCAGCAAACTAATCCTCTTTTATTTCCAGAAATGAAAAACACTGTAAAATTACCAAAAGCACAAAAAAAAAAAAAATCACCAAAAATAACGAAAGAAATCACAAAAAACACCAAACTACACCAAAAACACAAAAACACCAAAAATACGAAGAGACACCAAAAACACCAAAAAATACCAAAAACGTCAAAAAAACAAAACACCAAAAATACCAAAAAACACTAAAAGCGCTAAGAGACGCCAAAAACAACAAAAAACGCCCCAAACACCAAAAACAGTACAAAAACACCAAGAGACACAAAAAACGCCGAAAAAGACCAAAAACACCAAAAAATACCAAAAACACCAAGAGATATCAAAAACACCAAATAACACCAAAAAGACCAAAAACACGAAGAGACGCAAAAAAAAACCCCACCAAAAACACCAAAAAACACCAAAAACACGAAAAGCACCCAAAACACAAAACCCCACACCAAAAACACCAAAAACATTCTGGCATTGATGAGGATCGTAAGAGCAGACTTCGTTATATGTTCGCTAGACTTAGGAGTTAAAAATTTGATCTAGAAAAACGGGAAGTTTCCTGCAGGCTGCAGTCGTTAATGAAGCTAAAAAATATAGAAAATAATCCAGATCACACAACACGGGACATCGCGATATAATCCGTATACCGCATTTAAGCCTTTCATTTTAGTTGGTTGATTTTGTTTAGCGGCACATCAAAACCTCTATGAGTTATGTAATGCTGAAATCTAAATATTTGGTCCGTAATTTTATTCTCTCAAATACATATATCTGCATATACTTTTATACTTTCAGGATGAAGGTATGTTTTTAGATATATAGCTTGTAGATCATAGAATGTATTGTTGGTTGCTCATTTTATTATATAAATGTACCGTTGATTTTTTTGGAGATTCACTATTTACCCATAGCTGGGACCATAACAGGTGCTACTACCCCGGGTCAGAGTGGCACCTGAAAACAACAGCAGTTAAGAGGTGGTTTAACACTCCTTAAAACCTCCAATCTCCCGATCACAGGCCTTGCTGCCGGATGTAGTTTATCGTCATACCCAGGACGGAAAGGCATTTTAAAGTTCTTGAGTACGGCAATCGCTTACAATTTTTAAGTGCCTCATAATTTTTTTTTATTTAATTATTTCACAACACTTAAGGCAATAATGCCGTTAGGACACAGGGGGTTATGGAAAGTGAAAGAGAATGAGAAAACTTCAGTGAGGAGAAGTAAGGAAAAGGGAAACAAATGGACACGATTCAGGAAGACAGAATGTTGTGGTGTCATCCCTCTAACGAGTCTATTGTAGACTCTTCCACTTACGATAAAGTTAGTAGGAAAGTAAGCCTCGGAGGAACAGTGATATATTATAGACTTTCAACTGCCAAAGCCAGAGAGGAACCCGGACGAAGCTTTGCCGAAGGGCAAAATTTCGTCCGGAGAGGTAGACAGACTCTGAACCCGCTTATGCGGGTTGTAAGGGAATATTTTGGGCCGAGCCTACGGGCTCGGAGAACCCACGGTAAACTCGGCCTTGTGCCACATACATACCTCGTGAGTGGGCTGTTAAATATTAACAGTGATATAGAGACAGTTCAACTGTCGAACTCTCTGCCTTTCGCAGAGAAGAAGCAGGACGAAGCTTTGCTGAAGTTGTTGGAGCAAAAATACCAAGAAAGACAAGAGAAATTCCAACGAGAACAAGCAAAACACCAACAAGAACATGCAAAACATTTGCTGTTGGAGCAAAAATACCAAGAAAGACAAGAGAAATTCCAATGAGAACAATCAGAATTACGTTTGAAAATGAACAAGAAAATATAAAATTCACCCAGAAATTTTGGTTAGACAACAGAAACTTGAGGAAATGTTCCTTCAAACATAGAATGAGCAAAGGCACTATCCAACAAAAGCCAAAATGATGATAGCGAATACGCGTCCTCTCCAAATGCTATATGCAGTGCTATTGCAAACTTCACGTACACACCTGAAAATGAAAATACGTTCGCTTTGTACTTTAAACGTTACGAGGACTTATGCAATACGGATTGTGCAAATTGGGCTGGTCATAAAAATGTTCTCCTACTCCTCAGAAAATTAAGCACAGCGGAATAGACTAAGTTTGTTAAATATGTTTTACCTAAGAAAACCAGCAACTTGATATTTAAAGAGGCGGTTCAATCATTAACATAACTATTCAATCCAAAAACGTCACTGATTCACAAGCGCTGGAAATGCATGAATCTCGCCTGCAAAGAAGACGATTTCAAATTAGCAGAGTTAAGCGCTAATAATTTTTAAATGCCTGATTTTTGTCTAGGGCTTGATTTCAGCGAAAGACGCCGAAATACATCGTAGGGCGCTCAACAACCTTGAAAACTAACCCGACGTTACTTTACAGCAATTTGTCGAAGATTGCCAACGTTTTGTGAGCATCAGAGAAGGATTCGAAAAATATCGAACAGAGTGGCATGGCTCACATTAAAAAAATACGCCAAAGAAAAATTAAAAAGGGCCAACTAAAAAATATTAAAGTTACTTTTGCCGTCAAGACCATGTTTCGGGTGTGGCCAATTACATTGGTATAGAGATTGTCCCTTTAAAGATAAAAAATGTTTTAATTGCGATAAAGTGGGACACAAAAAGGATCGACTTCTGTCTGACTTCGACGAGGTTTGTTGGCCTCGGTATTTACCCATTCTTTGTCAGACAGTTCGCTGTTTGACTCTGGCTCGCTATTGACAAAACATCTGTGTTCGGGCAGAGGGGACTAATCCGGTTTCTGTCTAGCGACGGAAAATCAGCTGAGGAAAACAGGCAAATAATGTATCCGAACCCGCATTTGGGGGAGCAGGGTAAATTTTGACCATTTTTGATGGGTAACATCTCATCTCAATGGGGAAAATGGGTACATTCAAAGTTCATTAAAGCTCGTCTCTGTCAAGTAGGCCGCTGTCTGGATCACGATTGTCAAGACCTTTCTCTTTGGGCAAAGAGAGATTCAGAGCGTGTCCATTTGCACCTATCGTCAAAAATTACCCTGTTCCCCAAAAGCGGGCTCGTATACATTGCTTGCCTTTTTTTCTCAGCCGAATCTCCGTCGCTAGATAGAGTCCGCACTGAACAATCCTCTGCCCAAAGACTGAGTTTTTGACAATAGCGAGTCAAAGCCACACTCAGAGCCAAAGAACGAACTGCCTGACATCGATGAAGTTTGTTGGACTGGGTATTTACCCATAAATCCCACTGAAATGAGATGTTACACAATGTTGTTATTTTTATGGGAAAGATAACCACGGGGTCGCGTGGTTATCTACCTTCCCACACGAGACTATGCCCGTAGACGTAGCCTCGTCTTAGTTCCTCTGAAAGCAGAGAGGTCGACAAGCAGTTTTGGCAAACTCAAATGTTTGGTGGACTCGGTATTTACCGAGACCTTCACACAAGTTGGGATGTGTCACATAGCCTGATTTTAACGTGGTAAAAATTCCCCGTAGACTTCGCCATACATCGGATTGTGAGACTGTTTAACTCCCAGACGAGACGCTACTGTAGGTATAGCCTCGTCTCTGAGTTCGTCTGTGCCCGAAGGCAGAGAGGTTGACAAGCAGCGTTTTGGCAAACTGATATTTACCCAATCCTCCTCACAAGGTAGAATGTGGCACAATGCCGGTTTTATGTGGCGCGATTCTGAGACTGAGGCTCGGACAAAGCTTTTCCATAGACCCTGCATACACAGGATCGGGTTTGTCTACCTCCCCATATGAGATTCTGCCCTTCGGCATAACCTCGTCTAGGTTCCTCCCTGCCCAGAGCCAGAAAGTTCGACAAGCTGAGCATTGTCAAACCCAGTGGTTTGATGAACTCGGTATTTACGCAAGTCATCACTGCAAGGCAGGATGTGGTACAAGGTCGGTTTTCTTTTACTCTTGGGCGTTCCGTGCCCGTAGATTCGGACAAAATTTCCCCGTAGACCCCGTAATAACTGAGTCGGCTTTATCTACCTACCCAGACGAGACTCTGCCCTTAGGCATTGTTGTGGTAGGATCCACCTAATTTGCATAGTGGAGTACCGACTATATAAATATGGTTGGTACCGGGAAGATAGGAGAGGCGAATCAAGAGATTCAACTAGAGACTCTGTCCGACTGCGACTTAGTCAACACATTCTCCAGGAACGGTCTTCCCAGGAATATACAAAAGACTATATGTAAATATTGTATACACTTTCTTGTTTCAATACATTTTGTTCTAAGTACATTTTGTGTTGCATTATTATTCCATGCATTAGTCAAGTTTCAACAGGCATAGACTTGTCTAAAAATTAAGAAAAAAGACAAATCTATTTATAACCGAATAATTAAAAGACTATTCAGTTTATTCTGAATTTTAATGTTTTAAATTTAACGAAGGTTTGGTAACATTTTTCTCCATTGGGTGTTTCACAGAATTGGATAAATAGAGGAATTGCTAATTGCTATTTACAGAAATATGTGCACAATGATTTACAGCAATAAATCTTAACATCATTCAAAATGTAGCCGTAGTTTTAGTTTTAAATAGTATATTTTACAACAATGTTATCTTTTAAGAATAGTATCGCTCACGATATTGTTGTCATACGTCACATTTCAAAAACAGCTGCATTGAAATTTCACGAGATAACAAGAATATAATGAAAAAGTGAAAAGTAAAGTTTAATTTAGGGAATACTACACGAATTTCGGAGGAGTCTAGCTGGCATGAACGTAGAAAAATGTACAGCACCAAGAAAGAACATTAAGAAAAAATGAGACAAATAATAAAATACGCGAGAATACATGGAGAAAAAGGTTGATAGATTAAATCTCGTGAGATTACTGTTCTAAATTGTGTGCGCAAACATCTGCTAAGAATAACATTTTGGCAATCATAATTTACACTATGGGGATAGGAAAGTAGAAAGAATAGCTCCTAGATTTGGATGTGATCATTTGTGATATATATATATATATATATATATATATATATATATATATATATAAGTAAGCATTGAAGGCAACACCCAGAGGCGACAGGCTGTTTCATGCTAGGCGCAATTGTCAGGCTAGGCGCAATTGACGGCCTGACAATTGCGCCTAGCATGAGGCAGCCTTCATGTTCACTTTTATATTTATATTTACATACGCTCTATCTGTGATATTGAGCACTTTATCCCATAAATATAGCACACCTTAAAACTATATTTCTTCATATATATATATATATATATATATATATATATATATATATATATATATTTAAAACAGGGGACACTGAAGTCAACACCCTGAGGCGAAATGCAATCGTTAGGCCTGATGTTCTATCCCTTTGATTGATCACTTATCCCATAAATATAGCATACTTTAAAACACACACACACACACACACACACACACACACACACACACACACACACACACACACACACACACACATGTTTTTTGAATTCTCATATACTTGTATTTTGATTGGTCATTTCAGCTTATGTAACAGCGTTTCCCCAAGCGAAGGGTTTTTGATTGATTTGAACCTTTTAAAACCCTTTATTCTACATTCAGCACCATCACTTGAAAAGACACCAGAAGTGTTGAAACAATATGGCTATTTTTATAGTGATTTTATAAAATATTTATATTTCGAATAAATAATTATATATGCTCTACTCTGTATTGATCACTCTTTTAAGAATAGTATTTTTTGGTTATTGGAATTTATTCCGTATACACCAATCCTATACTTGGGTATATATATATATATATATATATATATATATATATATATATATATATATATATCCAAGTATAGGATAAGAACAAATGGAGTATAATTCCACTGTCTGTAGGATCTAGTTTTTTTTTTAAAAAAAGGAATCAATACAGAATAGACCTTAATATTATTCATCATATCATATTAAAGCAAAAACATGCTAAAAATCGCTACACAAAACCATTCATCTTTCAGCACTACAGTTGTGCTTCCTCGGGCGATGGTAAATACCTGGTGGGTAAAAAGTTGTTTTTAAACTTCAAAAGCAGATAAAAATAAATCCAAATTTAGATTAAAATGAGGCTTGTGGGTTTACGCTGATTAGTCAATTAGGTGTCAGACCTATGCTAAATTAAAAAATAACATAAAAATGCAGTTATTTTGATCATGGTAAAATTTGGTTTGAAATAAAATACTAGACAAGATCCTGACTGGTAGACAAGAAATTAATATAAACTATAAACTTCTGACCTGGTGTGTTTGTTTATTTTAGATAATCTAAGTTCTTATGATGATGTTAGTGTGGTTAATATAGGATTATATAGAGACGATGGTCCAATGTTAGTAAAACACTCTACTAAAATTAAGGTTGACAAATTAAGGAATATGAAAAAAGCCTAAATCTTAAAGTTAAAATCACTACTATTATTAAAAAGGTAGATTTTCTGGATGTTACGTTAGATCTTGTGAATGATTTATTCAAAACTTATATGAAGGCTAATTACAACACAATATATATTCACGCGAACTCTGATCTTCTATCTGTAATTAAACATATTGCAATTGGTCTACCGCAGAAAGCAATGGCAACCTGCGGGAAAAAATCTGTCTCGTCAGTCATGTATCGAAAGATACATGATCGCCTAAGCGTGTATCACGCATGGCACATAACTGCCTGATATATATATATATATATATATATATATATATATGTGTGTGTGTGTGTGTGTGTGTGTGTGTGTGTGTGTGTGCGTGTGTGTGGATGTGGATGTATAGGCATATTTCGGCAGCAAAAATTATTTCATAGGTGTTTGGTGGAATAGTATCTACAACTTTTGTCTATACAATTTTCTATTAACTTTTTGAAATGTTCAAATTTGTAATCGGTAGATTTACAAATGTTCATATTTATTTTATTTTCTATCGAAGATTGTGTTTTGTGTATATTTAGTAAGTTTTTTTTGTTAATATATATATATATATATATATATATATATGTATATAAAATAAGAAAGGACATTAAGATCTATAATCAGGTGTTCTTAGCAATTATTTAAAAAAAAAACAGTGCTGGATACAAACAGGTGAGCAAAATTAAAACAAGGTCTTGATGATTAAGAGCTGCTTTTTAGCTAGACTTTAAGAATTTAAGTCCAGTATTAGATTGGCGTCAAGGTCTCTTCATTTTACAGTTGAAATGGCGAGTTGTATTTTTATGCTCGTAGTTTGCAGCCCTAAAGTTTTATTCTCTTTGGTGGACGATTTCTCTCGCCAGAATCTATCTTACATTCAACCTTGTTTGGAATATTGCTGCCACATCTTGTCTGGTCCTTATACTATATATTTAGGGATTATGTATAAGAATCTTCAATGTTATAGGTCCTGCCCTGGCATCTCAGCTTCAGTCACTTTTCAACTGCTAGCGGAGATTCCTTGTGCTATCATAAATGGTTTCATGGCAATTGTTCCGATGAACTTTCCTCTATGGTAGCTAGATTCAATGAATTTAAGTGCATTACTAGATTGGCGTCAACGTCTCATCATTTTACAGTTGAAATCGCTAGATATAACCGTAAGTTCTAAGCTAACTGTTTCTTTTTTGCACTTTTCCCTTGAGGGAGTCTCTTCCGGCTTCTTGCTTCCCAGTCTGCTTTGATCTTCAAAAATTTAAATGTAATGTTAATCTTTATCTTCTGTCTTCTTAATTCTTGTTCTTTTATTGTTCCCGCTCCTTAGTAGTCTGTTTTTATTGTTTTCTCTTATTCTCTAACACCCAGTAACCTCATTACAACTTAGTGGCTTTATTGACTTGTTTGGGGTGAAATGATTAAAAAGAATATATCGATGGGTTAAAAATAGGCTTGCAACGTTGCGCCTGTGGAAATGATCTTTCTGAGGTCATCGGTTCTAATTAGGCATTTATGCAGATGACACTACCACTTACTCCTGTCTCAATAGAAAATCTGTCAGAGCTGACAAAGTTAACCAGGAAGCGGCTCATGAAAAAAGACCTCCAATCAGTGGTTAGATGGTACAGGAAATGGTTTGTAAATCTTAATGTCCACAAAACGAAACTACTCCCATTTAACTACCATACAGAAACTTTCCTGTCCGCCATCAGCATCGCTTAAGTTAGACTCCTGGAGAGTCTTGGCATCATGTTTTCAACTGACTTGAAGTGGAACGACTACATCGAATCAATAGCTGCATCTACTGCAAGGGAAATTGGGTCACTGTGTCGTGCCAGAAGCTTTTTCTCGTTAGATTCATCTTGCACTTTTATAAATCTACCATTTGCATGTGCATTGAATACTGTTGCCATATGTGGTCTGATGACCCTGCAATTCATCTCGAGGTTTTTGACAAAATCTTAAGAAGGATCTGCAGTGTAATCGATCTTGACTTACTATCTCGATTACAGTCATTTCCCTATCGATGTGACGTGGCCTCCATCTGTCTTTTCTGCAAATATTTTCGTGGCAACTGCTCTGATAAGCTTTTTCCCTTAGTGCCTCGACTACCTGAATTTAAGCGTGTTACTAGATTGACATCTAGGTCCCACCCTTTTAGTGTTGAAATAGTTAAATGTAACCGTCACTTTTACTCCAGCATTTTCTTTTCTCGCACTTACCGCCTGTGGAACTCCCTTCTGCTTACTTGCTTCCCTGAAAACTACAATCAAAAATATAAATGCAACGTCAATTGCCATTTTCTATTTTCTTGAATTCCGTCCATCTGTCATCCTTTCCTCAATCCCCCTATACGCAGTCTTTTCTTTTAATTTCACTCTCTTTAATCACCCCCTCTGCGTACTAGTGGCATTCTCGCCTTGAATAGGGTAAAATGATTATATATATATATATATATATATATATATATATATATATATATATATATATATATATATACTGGGTATAACAGCAAAATTGTCCAACTCGTGTAACATCATAGGTTAATTATTCATCCCACAAAATGTTTAATATCTAAAAAAGCACTAAACTAATTGCGTTTCTTTTTTCCAGGTTTTTAGACGAGATGTTGAGCCATCTTGACACCATTTTTTGTAAGAATCACAGAAAATTCTTTTGAGTTATTCAGCTAGAAAGAGAACAGGTTTAAAATCGTTTTGTGTCAGACCCACTGTCTTCTCAACTGAGCAATATTTCAGGTCTTCAAAGCTTATTCAAGAATCATCAAGAGAACGGCGAATAAGTTTAAAAAGAGGAAACAGTAGAGAGGAAAACTTGGTCAGGAGGTGACACCAGCAAGAGGGAACATCATTTCAACTTAGAGCTAAAGAGATCAATTAGAAAATATCCAACTCAATCCATGAGATGTTTAGCACGTGAGAGGGGAATTTCAGCTATGACAGTCCAAAGAGCAGTGAAAAGAAGACTTAATACATTCTTATTGTCCAAGGGTTTTTTTTATAAAAACCTCGGTGAATTCCAGTAAGATATCTTTAATCATTTCTAAGATACAACGGTTCAAAGCTTAACCTAACAAATGGTCAATTTTGCTGTTACACCCGGTATACACAGAGGGATATGATCAAATGATGAAAGAAATAAACGTATCATTACGTGCAGTTTTATGTAAATATATATTTGCCTGGCTAATCGTTTTATCCCGTCTGCTTTTTGGTTGTTATGAATCTCCAAAGTTTATTTTTCTAAAATGTTTGTGAATTGCCAAGTCTTCTTAGAAAAAAGTATTGAAATGAGATTCAGACCTGTCCTTCTCCTAGAAAGGTTGCCCTACTTATTTCGCTTAAGAGCCTTGTCTACTCTGCTATTTCGCACGTAGCTGGCGGGAAATCGATTTATACTTTTTCCCAAGGGTATCAATGTGAATTTGATCTTAGAACACTACCATTCCAACTGTAGGACTATTATGCCACCTGCTCATCATTCAATATTTGACTAGTCACTTATGTGCTATGCGTACGCGTAGGCGATCACGTTTCTTTCGATACATAACTGACGAGGCAGATTTTTCCCCACATTAGACCAATTGCCACCCAAGGCCTTAAAACTCTGCTATTTACCCATAGAGGATTCATACCTTTCCCCAGGGTATTAGCACGTAAGTGAATGTAATGGATTCGACTCGGCTCTCCGATTCCTGGATCCGAGTCGCTATCCAATACTCTACCGTGCCTTCTTTTATCACCATGTTGGAAAAGCTATTTTCTCCTGAAAATTTGTCTTCTTATTAGCGATGTGTTTTTTCTCAAACTGGATATATTTTTAATTGGAAATAATCGATAATTTTCACTCCGATTCAATGACTTCCACTTACTAACCGCCATTTGCTTTTTCACCAGACCATTTCCCGTTAATCTATTTTACATTTTTACATTCATTTTAATTCTATTTCAGCAACTGATTGCGTCTGGTCTTTCATGATTGTATCTCTAATTACATTTTTTTGTTATTATAGTTTTAGTATTATTTTTATTTTAATGCATGAAAACAACCTAGTCGACATGTTATCATGACATTTCAAATATTTGTTTTCTCGATGACGTGATTTCTTCAAATCGCTATTGACACGAACGTGGCTGCGTATATGCATCGGCGTTTCCGCTGTTGAAACTTTTGATGCTTATATTTAGACACGATTTGTCGCTGATATTCGCGTTAAACATCAAGAGCCTCCTTCAAATATCTAGAATTATTTCGAGGATTAAAATTCAAAGATAAATTTATACACTTACGATAGATTTTTAGAAATAATTTATTAAAAATTTAATACATACATACATACATACATACATACATATATATATATATATATATGTATGTATATTTAAAGACATTTTTATGTTTAACATTCTTTTTATAGATACAAGTATTTAGGTAAATGCTCTGTTTTATAATAAACAGTATTAAATAAAATTTACCGGCCTGAATGTCCGAGAAATTTTCATAGAAAATACTCGTCATATAGCCTTTAAATAATTGTCGGACTTATTTCTAAATTAATAAAAACTAATACGAAAAAGAAAACCTATTATATACTACACTAAATCCACTATATTTAATAAAATCATTCGTAATGACTCTCTCCCGGCCACTTGCGCGTTGCAGAAAACTAATATCGTTTATAAATTTAAATGTCCTATGGGAGATTGCATCGCCAACGATAAAAATGATATCTATGTTGGACGCACAACAGCAACGCTTTCCTGTAGGCTGTTTTCACCTGAATAATACTTACAATATTTCTAAATACTTTCAACAACATATTTGTCCACACTCGCAATTCAGAAAAATCCTCGTCGAAAATACCTCCATACTTTTCCACGAAAAGAATAAACACAAACTAAAAATTCTCGAAGCTATTTATACAAAAAAATTTAAACCAAACCTCAATAAAATTAATTACGAATACTTCACAAACATTTTAAAATGTTTAAAATATATATTCCTTAAATGACATTAATAGTTTTTCCTTTATCTAGCAACTGCTCAAGTCCGGAACTTTTCTACAGCACACCTAGTTACCTCCCCTTAAACGGTGTCTGTCAACCAGCCATGACAAAGCGTTCGTTCTTATTACGAGAAATTAGTAAACACATTTGTACACTTACACACATATACAAAAACACATATACACGCATTATTATATACACACACACACACACTATTATTATACACACACACACACACACACACCTTCACGCATTATTATATACACACACACACACACCTTCCTATTACAAGGAATCAGTACATACACATACATAAGACAGTGTGTATGTATGGAGAGGAAATATATATATATACACGCATGCTGACAAAAACACAAGACAATGGAAATAGATCTAAGAACAGACAGGGGTCATTAAAAGGTAACAATGCCGATAACTCCTTCACCATTTCTCGGATCAATCTTAATTGTTTTATAACCCTTTTACGCAGAACCTTTCACTGCCAGTTCAAGAAAGACATTTGGGTCACTAACAAACAAAAAAGATAATGTCTCATATCGAGAATATTTAACATCGAAAAACATAAGAAAAAAATTAATTATTTTTAATATGTGGAAATCTCCACACTTTGCTTGATGACGGTCGTGGAACCGGAAACATGTGTAGCAAAATTATGCAAAATAAAGCATATTTTTTTAAAAATCCACATTACAACCAAAAACGTTTGCAGTTTCTCTCTTCTCTTTAATATACACACGTTTCTCTCGTTGGAACTACTATGACCTCTTCCCTTTATATAACTACAATGAAAGAATGCCGCAAACTGAAAAGAAGACCATAGAAGAACTCCTTGAGTTATTCAAACTTACTAACAAAAAAAAAGGAACTGCTGGAGGAATAAATACAGAAATTGAACAAAAATGTGGACGCTGTACTCCTACAAATCACATCACAACAAACCAGGGAACACAACTGCAACACAGAAAAAGTGATAAAATATTTCAAAACACCGTTTGGATACATGGAAAATATTAAAAATTACATATCCATGAGGAAGCGTACAAAACGAAAAGACAGAATCTCCGAATGTTGGATAACCTGCTCAATCAAAGAAAACTGGCATATTTCAATGCCATCAAAAATAAAGAAACAACAAAAATATACAAAACTTTCATAGAAATGGAAGAAATATTTATTCCAAGGAAATTCCGCGAAAAAATTAACCCACAAGACACGGAAAAACAAAAACAAATAAAAAACACACTAAGCCTAACGAAAATGCAGGCCCAAACTGAAATACAAGAAGACAAAACAATACACTTTACGAAAAAATACACAGAGATTGATAACAAATTATTAACAAAAATCAAGTAACTATGTCCCAAAGAAGCTCACCAATTCCTGTCAGAATTATGGGAGTCAAAATGTAAAAAAGAGGAGGAAAAATCCCAGAATATCTTGGAAAGAAAGATAACCTGGTTGAAAACATTACCAAGAAAAGAAAAATTGGAAAATGAGACAGAACCCCCCCCCCCCCCCAATAATCCAAACTTACAATAAAACACTGTTGCGGACCGTGGGGGTGAAGATGTGAAGAGATATCAGAAGGCTAAACTTTCCTGCTGGCGGGTCCAGCTACGTGCGAATGTCGGACTCTAATTAAGTCCAAAGAAGACAAAGAAAACAAACAAGACCGATATACATGGGTAAACAAATATATATTAATAACGAGTTACACAAAGACATGAACAGTTACATAGAGTTTGTATGGAGAAATTATGTGCGTGTGTTGTAAGTGTTCGTACATACGTGTATTGTTCTTAGCGCGTTCCCAGAATTTGGGAAACGCTGTATCTGTGAGACGTCACATATTGGTGTAAGTGGAAAAAGAACGATTTTACCTTTTCTCCGTGTGAGGTAGCGGCCCAAGGCCTGAGTCGGAAAAAGAGAGAGAGAGAGAAGGGTCAGCCAGTATTTATAGCCAGGGGAGAGAGAGACCCCTGTTGAAGGATTAAGGAACTGAGGAGGAGCTAACTCCGATAACACAGTACTCAGCACAAAACAACGATCAGCAAATACAGAGAAAACCACCCAACAGAGTTAAAAACCCGAATACCTACTACCACACACAAACAGACCAACAAGGTAAGCACCCTAACACATTCTGCCATACGCAAACACATCCACAAGGTAAGAAACCTAATGCATACTACCGCACACAGACACACCCACACAACAAATACAGTTATGAACATACACGGAACAGCGCAAAAACAAACCTGCACAGACCACTACACATAACACAAACAGGCAAAGATCAGAATACACGCACATTCACAAAACCAACACTTACATTACCACCTAGCAAACCAAACCTAAAAACCAGTACCCATATGCAAGAGTACAATCAGAATTCACCGAAAATTTCTACACACAATCCACATACAAAAACAACAAATCTAGAAACATCTGGAACACGCCTCCTAACAAATACAAACACACCTATATAGAGTCATCGAGAAACAACAACCCCAATTTCATCTAAAAATAACTCTCTAGAGGATAGGAACAACTACAAATTAATTGACACTAACATAGACAAAAACATTTTATCAAAGATTACAAAACTCTGCACAACACATAATAAAATATTAACAAAAAATGCGAAGGATTTCCTAATAAACTTTGAACCAAAAACAAGCAATTTCTACGGACTGCCTAAAATTCACAAATCGAGTGAAATAAAAGCAGATATCCAGACACAAAAATCTAAATACATTAGTATCCCAAACCTCAGTAACCTTACATTCAGACCCATAGTAGCAGGACCAACCTGTCAAACTAGCAAACTCAGTAACCTAATATACACAATATTACAACCATTTACTAAGCAAATTAAAAGCCATATCAGAGACGATATTCACTTCCTTAACTCCATACCACAAAAAGTAGATCCGGGAACACTTATGGCAACTTTTGACATTAGTAGCCTATACAGCAACATACCCCATGAACTAGGTAAAAAGGCAATCTCATTCTGGATTGAAAAACATCCAGAAATACTACATCCCAGATTCACTAAGGAGTTTATTATCGATAGTATAGACCTAATTCTAAACAATAACACCTTTGAATTTGACAACAAAACCCCAAGCTACTGCAATGGGAACAAAAATAGCACCAACATATGTCACCCTAACATTAGCTTACCTAGAAAAAAACCTCTATGAAAGGATAGAACAAATATATGGGGAAAATATAAAAACCCAATTCACTAAATCTTGGAAAAGATACTTAGATGATTGCTTCATTTTCTGGAAATCTTCATGGGGTGATATTAACCAATTCCACATTCTACTTCAAAACTTACACCCCCAAATCAAATTCACGCAAGAATATAATTTCAACGAATTACCATTTTTAGATATACTCATTAGAAATAAAAACAACTACATAATCACAGATATCTAACACAAACCTACAGACACCTAACAGTATCTTCATTTCAAGAGTCATCACCCAAAAAGCTGCCTAAAATTCATCCCCTATTCTCTAGCACGTAGGGTTTGTATTATAGTGACTGATAAACACCTCCGAAAAACACGCCTAGAAGAACTACATAAAACTCTAAATAACGAGGTTACCGAACAACACTAATAAACAAAGGTTTTGAACTCGCAAAAAATTCCTTTAGACCAACTTCGAAATAAAAAGAAACGTAACGTCGAACAAACTCTAGCATATGTCTCAACATACAACAAAACCAATCCAGAAGTATTCACAGAAATTACAAAAATCTAGACCTACTTAGCAAGAATAATAAACTGAAAAATATACTAAAAACAACCAAAAAAATTAAAAGCCAACGCCAATCTAAAAACCTAAAACACATATTAACCTCATCCAAATTTAAACAACACACAATACATGGAGTCATAAAATGCAACAAAAAAAGATGTGGGGTTTGTGACATCATTATAGAAGGAAACTCCTACACTTTCGAAAACCCCAAAACGACATTCATAATAAATAAAACTTTAACTGCAACTCCAAAAATGTGATTTATGTACTCAAATGCACAAAATTCAAGAAGTCAACCGAACAGGGTATCCGTACACAAAAGCAACATAAATTTTCAGACAACAGAAAATTTTTTGTATCACAACACATCTTCAAATGTAACCTGGGTAAATTTAAAATTATGCATGTATATCAAACAGAAAATTATTCTTACCTACAAATACAAGGATAAAACTTCATAAACAAATTTAAACCAGAACTAAATAGATCATAACCCCACACGCAAAAAAACATAACATGCGCTCATAATGGCCAAATACAGTGATCAAACCACTCACATGCATGCACACATGCTCACATGCGGGTATCTGTGGAACGCGAATATATATATATATATATATATATATATATATATATATATATACATTTTGTCAAAAGCAAGGGAACTACTCACAAGCACGCACGCAAACCCCACACAACATAGGAGGTATGTGTGTATGTATGTACGTATATATGTGTGCATGTATGTGTGTGTATACTGATTCCATGTAACTTTGGAAGTATATGTATATGTATATACGTATGTATGTATGTATGTATGTATGTATGTGTGTGTATGTACTGATTCCTTGTAATAGGACGGTGTGTGTGTATGTGTGTGTGTATATGTGTGTGTGTATACGTGTGTATGTGTACAAATGTGTTTACTAATTCCTTGTAATAAGACAGTGTGTATGTATGGAGAAGGAATATACATATATACACACATGCTGACGAAAACACAAGGAAATGAAAATAGATCTAAGAACACACAGGAGTCATTAAAAGATAAGAATGCCGATAATTCCTTCACCATTTCTAGGACCAATCTTAATTCTTTTATAACCCTTCCCGCAGAACTTTTCACTGCCAGTCCAAGAAAGACATTTGGGTCACTAATACACAAAAAAGAGAATACTCATATCGAGAATATTTAACATCGAAAAACATCAGAAAAAAATTAATTATTTTTAATAATATGTGGAAATCTCCACGCTTTGCCTGATGCCAGTCGCGAGACAGGAAACTCGTGTAGCGAAATCATGGGAAATAAAGTTTAATATTTTTAAAAAAATCCACATTACAACCAAAAACGTTTGAAGTTTCTCTCTTCTTTTTAATATATATATATATATATATATATATATATATATATATATATTTAAAAAAAAAATTTCTTCGCTACATAAGAATTCTCATCTTTCAAAAACAAGTGCCAAAATTCTCAATATAATTATTAAAATTAAATTGAATTAATTGTTTCATCTTCAAGCGATCCCTAAATTTTCGCTTGAGGATGAAACAGGGCTTGATACTTTAATTCAATTTAATTTTGATAATTATATTGAGTTTTTTGACACTTGTTTTTGAAAGATGAGAATTCTTATGTAGCGAAGGAATCATATTTTTTTAAAAAAAATAATTACAATTTAAGCTCTACTTCTGTATGGAGCACTGTTTTTTTTTTTTTTTTAAATAAAACAAAAATACTAAAGAACTTCGGATTATTTACCTAACGTGTTCTTTCCTATTTTCCAATATATTTGCACACACACACACACACGCTCACACACACATACACACACACACACACACACACACACATATATATTAATAAATATACATAATACCCCAAGCCAACAGCACGGCTCATTCGGAGTTTCATGTACTATGGAAGCATCAGTTGAGATTACTTTATTTGTTCGAATAAATGTGACAATACACACACACACACACACACACACACACACACACACACACACACACACACACACACACACACACACACACACACATATATACATACATATATATATATATATATATATATATATATATATATATATATATATATATATATATATATATAGAGAGAGAGAGAGAGAGAGAGAGAGAGAGAGAGAGATTCATTTGAACCACCAAATCATCTCAACTACCGGTGGCAAAGCTTTTCGGCTTTTGTGTCATCTTGCATATTTCGTTATCTGTAAACTTCTGCTAATCAGGAAACGAAGCATCTTCCCAATTGAATAATATGAAAGGGATTTGAACAAATGTAAAATGTTGGTTGCATTGGCCAACAGGATCAGAATACTGATTAGTTTGTAGGCTAAATTCGGCACAATAAATCCGATTTTGTATTCAGCATTTGATTAAGGATACTATTTTCCGGATAGAAATGACAAGGGATCTGTTGCTAATAAAACTGAAGCATTTGAAAAATGTATTTTTCCTTTTTAGTTTTCCTCGCCATATGAAATGCCCGAGTGAACCAGCTGATATTTCTTTTAGTTATTTCGGGTTAATTTTATGAATTAATATTTTTACAGAAGAAGACAGTTTATAAATGTTAGACACTTAGATGCCTACTGCAGCTCGTCTAACGTACTCCTAATTGAATGATCGTGTGTCGCCGTTTGGGAAACTATGTATTTTGATGAGAATCTTAATTGGTTTTACCTATTTTAACTCACCCGTAATAGTAGGAAATGTAATTTTGATAGTTTATTCATTGCAAACCCATGTAATAATATATAGGAACTCAGATGGCATCAGTTATTAAGAACTATTATATGTTTTTAATGAAAAATATCAGGAGTTATATCATCATGGCTCCACTTAGATTCTTTTTGGCCTAAGGCCATATCACGTTCAATACCGGCTATCGTGCGATCTCCAGAGTTAAGCAAGCCTTTACACCGGTTAGCACCTAGATGTGTAACCACTTAGGAACACCAGGTGATGTAAGCTTGGATGTGCGGGTGTTATAATAGATAATAGCTTGGAATTATCAATCGAAGGAATAAATTTCAATTCCTGTTCGGTTCGTTATATTCACTTATGCAAAAAAACCCCTTCTTCTCCACCACACTAAAAAAAATCTTGCAATCTAAAAAAAAAAGGACATATGGCCCAGTGGATAAAAGCGTTGGTTAGATCCAGTGACTTGACCGAAAGAGTTGTGAGTTCAATACCTGGCTACGGCAGTAGTGAACAAAAAACTGAAAGTGAAAGGGAAATAACTGAGATATATGGGAGAGGTTTGGCACATGGAGCTAAAACAATCTGACATGGTGGACGAAATGAACGGTTCAGTTCAAAATTCAAATCTCCCGAAGAAGGCCGGAGCCTAACGGTCGAAATATCGTGAACATGGCAATAAAGATGAGGACAACAGTCCGAACAATCTAAACAATTACCATACCTCATCTTAATAATATAGACCGATATATTATCTACAGGACACTGGCGATCATGACTCTCCACAACTTTATGTTCATTGTAGCGTTTAATAAATTTTGTATTTTTTTGTTTTACTTGTTTTTTTTCGGCAGTGAAATTCGAGGGCGAATTGCGTAGTGAAAGATGCCTTCTAAAATCTAAGCAATGTATTAAGAACCATAAACATGTAAGAAAAATAGAAAGGAGTACTGAACTGCTATGTAATATGAGTCCGCCGATATTGATTTTCCAAGCGTAGAGGTGGCACAAGGCCGAAATTAGGGGGCACCCAGCGAGGATCGAACTCACTACTCAGTCGTAATCGTTTTAGCGAGCCAAGCTTGCTAACCATTACACCGCCTCAGTCCGCCGATATGGCAGTGAACGCTGAGCAATCGTCTCACGGATGAAGAAATACTTGAAGGAGCAGAAATGTGGTTCTACAGAAGAATGCTGAGAATACAATGGACGGAACATGCGAGTAACGACATCAGATGAAGCAAAAAAAAAATGCTTAATATTTTCAGGCTCACTATCCGTTCTAATGCCTTTGAAGGAAAAATTCCAACAACCCACTCATTTTTAAAATATTATGCATAATGAGCACTACTTGAAAGCAGAAAGACATCAAAATATGATGAATTTCTAGCGGCATCAGAGTGGAAGATAACGAAAAAAAGCAGACTTAGCAGCCAAATCCGCTTTAGATGTGAGTGTAGATCCAACGACCAAAATCACGTACAATGACTTTATTGAGGTCATTTGATTAAGACGGATTAAAGTCAGCAGTAAATAAGTCAGTTTTATTGGTGAAAATTTATTTATTTCTCTATTAGATCATGTTATCTAAGTCATGGCAATTATGTGTGAAAAATAATATCGCCCAAATGTCCGCTAAGGTTTCGGCAGCACACCTCCACTCGATGGTCAACATTTTTGATGACGTCTCTACATAGTTGCTCCTCGATCTCACCAATATGCCTTATTATCTTATCCTCCAACTGTTGAATTGTTAACTTCTTGGCATAGATCTTACTTTTGAGATGACACCAAAGGAAGAAATCTAAAGGTATCAAGTCGCACGATCGTGGTGGCCAATTGATTTTACTGTTTCGAGAGATGATGCGACCTGGGAACATATCAATGCATTTCTGTTTGAACGTCCATTTTCGTAATAGGCTTCGATAACTTTAACGGGTTGTTTGATTGTTAATCTTTCCATGGATGGAATTGCTAAAGATGTAAATTATTAAATCTGAAAGAAAAAAGAAAAGAAAATCATTAGACGTTTAAACTTAATTTACATTAAAAATCGGTCCAAGTTATTGGATCACCCTTTACATTCAGTTCAAAAATTCATCCAGAAATACCAACCTGGGAAGAAGATCAGTATGCCAAACCCTTTTTAATTCCTCCGAGATATCCAAAACAACTATCCGAGCTTCAAATTCGTATCTAAAGCTTTATAGACTCTTTCAGCAATAATCGTTAACACATTAGCAGTTAACCAAGAGAAGCGAAAGTCATATTGTTTATCCTAAAGACGACCCTGTGAGGTGAGATGCTTAACCAATTCAGAGTTAATTAGACCCTCTTGTACGCCGATAGCTAGGAGGAGGAGGCGGTTCGCCTAAGTTTTCTTTTAAGCTTATCACCCCAAACAAGGCTGGAAGTCACTAGCACGCAAGGGGTTACAGAAGGTTTGGAGGAAGAGCAGATAGGAGTGGTAAAGGAGAGGATGTGGAGAAAGATAGTGGATCGATCAAGGCAAGGGGGTTACAGAAGATTTGGAGCGAGAGCAGATAGGAATGAAAGGTGAAAGGATGTGGAGAAGGGAAGTGGATAGATCAAGGCAACTGGAGATGTCGATTGACATTACACGTAAATAGTTGGAGATTGTATTTGTCAGGGAAACAGGAATAAGGAAGGGAGTTCCACAGGCGAGATGTGCGAGACATGAAGCTATTGGAGTAGAAGAGACGTCTACATCTAACAGTTTCAACGGTGAAGGGGTGGGAACGGGATGCCAGCCTCGTAGGACGTTTAAATTCATGAGGCCTAGGAACCAGCGAAAGCAGCTCATCGGAGCAATTACCGTGAAAGTATTTGTAAAAAAGAACGTCATGAACTACAGAAGAGTATTTCAAACAAGAAGGAAAGCCAGAAACTGCAAGATATTCCCGTAGAGTTTAGAGAGAACAGGAGACAGTACATGAGCATATTTCAGAAAGACTATTGCAGCGATACCATCAATACATGCTTTGTAAGGATCTAGTTTAAAAAGGATAGCAGAATCCTTATGCATATCATTCAATCGAGACATAGTATAAGCTACCTACCTAGCTTCAATAAATGTATGGCGAACAGGATTTAAGAGATAATAAAAAGACAACATTTTGTTTGTTTGTTTGTTTGTTTGTTTGATTGGGGTTTTATGGCATATCAACCACTATGGGTTATTTAATGCCAGATCCAGTATTTACTAGATATATCAAAAACCTATAGCTGGCAACGTCATTATTTCAAAAACGTATAGCTGGCAACTGTTTCAAAAACGTATAGCTGGCAACTGTTTCAAAAACGTATAGCTGGCAACGGTTTCAAAAACGTATAGCTGGCAACTGTTTCGAAAAACGTATAGCTGGCAACGGTTTCAAAAACGTATAGCTGGCAACTGTTTCAAAAACGTATAGCTGGCAACATCATTGTTTAAATTTTTTTCTACTGATTTACCCTAAGCCACCGCTTTCCATCACATTTTAGGGGTAAGGTGTTAGTATATTTAGGACAAAATTTTTTAAACGATACAAAGGACATAAATTGTGGAGAGCCATGATAACTAACATCCTGAAAGAGACACGGCAAGTAATATCAACTTTTCTAAGCCCTCTTTCCTCATTTTATCTCTAGAGATGTCAACTGCTTCTTCTCGATGTTTCTGTAAAAAATCATCGTTGCTCATATATACGGTCCATCAGCATCCTTTTGTGGAAAAATAACTTTGCTGCTTCAAATGTCTTCTTCATCCGTGACAAGATTGCCCAGCATTCACTGCCATATCGGCGGACTGATATTACGTAGCGGTTCAGTACTCCTTTCTATTTTTTCTTCCATATTCATGGTTCTTAATACACTGCTTATTATATCATAATACCGCTTTAGAAATTGTTGGCAACCATTCTCGGCAGATTAATTTTTAGAGATTATTTTGGCTTCTGAATTTCAACTTCATTTACTGGTTCATTCCATTGTATATATACTCAGCAGATGCACTGTAAGATCACTTTATAATCAGTCACCTATAAAATTGATATTAAATTTATTTTATATTGAGTTACAACATTCCTAACTAGGATGGATGTACCACCTGACGCTCGGTGTCATGTTTTTAGTTGTATTACTTCCATTGGCTTTCTTTTGTGGGTATCTCTGTACTGTCTCCTTGGAGTATATGTCTTTCAAGCAGTTTTGAAATTTGGGCTAGTCATTTGGTTTTAAGTATAAGAGCTACTCAATAAGGGCTTTTAATTTGTAAGGTTGACTAGTATTCATTGTGATCGTTATTTTTGCATAGTCATACCAAAGAAAGTTTCGTCACCTAAAAAGCCAGCCAAGCAGCAAAAACAACGCCGGCACTAGCGACCAGAGCATCGGAAACAACAGCAGCAGCAATGAGAGCAGCTACAGCAGAAACAATAACAGCAACAAGTGCAGAAGCAAGATCAACAATAGGATCAGCAACATCAGCAACAACAAGAGCAACAACATCAGCAACAACAAGAGCAATTCTAACAACAAAAACAACAGAAGTTTGAGAAACAACGACAACTGAATGAGCAAGAAAATTTATTTATGTGCCTCCACCTCGGTCTTACTTCTTGAAAAGTGGAAGAAGGAAGATCAAGCGAAAGACAAGGCAATAAAGAAGGAAAAGAGGTCTGCATGAAGCAAGATGAAGAAGGTCATGAACAAAGCCAAGATGCAATCCGCCCGGGTTTCGCCACCAAGAACGGACGACAAGCTGGCAAGTCAAGTTAAGGCAAAGGGCTTATTCTCTTCTTATTTCAAGGCTCCGCCATCTCATTTTCCCAACTCATCCCTAAAATAGATAAAGGGCTTCCTCAAGGGAGAACAGATCTGCTGCTTAGATAGCCAGTCCTTCGAGAGAGACCTTTCTTCACATAGGAGGACCCGCTTGAGGGCATTCTTTACGTGTAGAGAAGACCCGAGGAACTTTCCAGGTGTTCCTGGAGTAATTACCGTAGTCAGGAACACAGGAGTGATCTTGAAGATGTGGTAACTCCTGGCGGTGGCAAAAGAATCGCTTAGCTCAGGATGGCACAGAGAGCCTCCTGAGCTGAGACTTTCAAAATTATGTGCAGGGAGGGCCCCGGTATTCTCCACTCCTCACTATATAGATCCCTAAAGCAAACCTTACCCACAGACGTCGGCGGTATTGACTTAAACGGACGAATCAGGTCGGATATGGGTTCTCGGAGCTTAGGACAATCCACAACTCCTCAGTCCAGTAACCTTTCATGGCCTTGGAAGATCTTATATCGGTAAGATCTTATATGTAGGTTATCGCGTCGGACCCCATTGTCTGCGACCGATTTGCCCTCTTCCTGGTCGTGAGCGCCAGCGGTAATTTACCTCTGCAATCCAGAATTTTTGCTTACCTGCTGATTGATTTGGAAAACGTTAGACGGGACTAGACAGTTATGATCGATTGTCATCGGTGTGAAGACACGGCTACGCACACCTAACACTGTCGATAAGTTGACTGCTCATATCGATCCCGAAAATTTCGTGTCCATTGGTCTCGCAGACGCGTGTTATAATGCGTCATACTCGTGGCCTGAGGTGAAATGGATGGTGTTTCTCGTGTTGCTGGCCTTGGCAAGGACGGTGGTGTGGACGCTTACGACACGATGTTTATTATTATCAGGATCTGGTCAGATCCTTTGAGCATCAACTCAGGATGAAGATTAGCACTGATAGAAAGCATTAGTTATCAGCAGATTTCAGCAAAATGTGAGTGAAAGTCGCGAGCCTGGTTCGTGTGAACGGGGCTAGGCTTGATTTTCTTTTTTATTCACCTTTTGACGCAACGGGGCGTTTCCTGACGGACCCCTCACCTGGTTATGCTCGACTCTCTTTGTTCACGTAGTTAATGTGAGTAATTGTCGTTCCCGGCCTGTTCTCTTTTATTTTCATCATCCACATCAAGATTCCCAACCTCCACAGTTAGTCTTTTATCCCCTATTTATATTGACTGGATCAGCTTTAAATTTTCCCATTTTCCCAATTTATTTAGTATTTCACTCTCCTATAGTGAGTGAGCTTTTTGCTTCTACTTATTAGCAGCATACAGCGGCCGCTCTTATTTTTCTGTGTGGTTCACGGGTCCTACTAACATATTTGAATGCCTTTTGTTGCATTTTGTTTTCTTTTGTGGATTCGCCCATCCTCTTCATTTAATATCACAAACTTTATATATTTTTATAAAAAAGTGATGAAAAAACAAAATAAAAATAAATAAATAAAAAGGAACATTTGTTATATTTTATTATGAAATTTTTATGCCATTGGTGTTTTTGTAGTATTGTGGTATATGTCGAATTAAATGGGTTCTTGTGGTGAATGAGTAAATTATAATGAATGAATGGGTTGAGAATCTGATTAGCTAGGTTTAGGCTAGTTAATGCACACTAACTTATTTCCCACTTCTTTTTCGGCCTTGTGCCATACTTGTTAAATTTTAACAATAAATATACATTCCAACAAGGATTGGAACAAACGTTTTTTTTTTCATAGACACCAAAGAAAGATTTCCCATTCTTGAAACGTCACTCAACACTACCTTTTGCTATATGACGTTTTCTGAATATGAGTACAGGCAACGATTTGTTACACACAATAGCTTTATTTTTCAGAGTTGAAGTGAAAACATGAAAGATATCACTATACAAAAGAAAGCTGTATTTACGTTGTTTTCACTTAAATTCAAACCATATTTATTTTTTAATATATATGTTGTGAATATGGATTATCTCCCCTTTGATAATCCAAGCTATAAAAGCTGTACATTTCCGCTTGTCAAATAGACGAGTAGTAAGATTCTTAATTGAATAAAAGATTACTAGACTGAATCTCTTGTTCTGTTTTCATTACAATTTATTCAATTAAGAATCTTACTACTCGTCTACTTGACAAGCGGAAATGTACAGCTTTTATAGCTTGGATTATCAAAGGGGAGATAATCCATATTCACAACAATATAGTTTACATATTTCATTGTTTTTCAATGGCAGATTCTCTCTACGGCCATCCAGTGTATATTTATTATGAGACCAGCTTCTTTCCAACTTCCCCTTCAGTCTTGTGCCATACTTGTTAAATTTGACAATAAATATACATTCTAAAAAGTATTGGAACTAACGGTTTTTTTTCGTAGTCAACAAAGAAAGATTTCCCCTTCCTGAAACGTTATATTTTGCAATCTGACGTTTTCTGAATATGAGTACAGGTAACATTTTGTAACACGCAATAGCTTAATTTTAAAGCGTTGAAATGAAAACATGGAAGATATCATTATACGAAATAAAGCTTCATTTATGTTGCTTTCACTTCATTCAAAACATCTTTATTTTTTTAATATATACTTTATATATTTCATTATGTTTTTCAATGGCAGAGTCTCACGACGGCCAACCAATCTATATTTATTAACTCTATTAAGAAAAAAAAGGACACTTCCTATAAATCATTTAACAAAATTGTATGTGCATTTTTGTGAACGAGAAAAAATGGTTTCCAAATATTTTCTCAATTAACCGGAAGTGATTATAAGTGTCCTTTGCACTTTTCGACGGAAGTTAATCTATTGCTTGAACAATGAACATTCTGAGTTACTAATCAGATTTTATTTTATTATTCCGTTATGTCGTTCTTGGCATAATTGACTAATATTTTAGGTGACTTTTCACCTGAATATAACCAGAATGGCCCAGAAACACTTTAACTGTTTTGGTTCACCTACGATTAATAAGTCAGCCGCCAATTTTGTAGTGACTGCGCGTAAAGTGGTATCCGTTTGCCGAGTTCGACTGCGTTCACTTCCGCAAAAAGTACTTCAGTAAGGTATAAACCCATCTCGTCTCTCGCTACCTACGTGTTAAATAGCAGGGAAGACTAATTTTTCTAGTCTTGATTCGCAAAAAGTCTAAAAGAAGCCAGTTGAGCGGAGATCTGACGTAAAAAATACTACTTGCTACAGTAACAAATGCAACACTTAGCGTGGAGAATTTGAGCCACAATACTCTCCTGGTGAGTTGAATACTACTAAAGAGGAAGAGGGAGAGATAGTGGCTTTATAACAGT
Organism: Acanthosepion esculentum; assembly: GCA_964036315.1. Taxonomy (NCBI): domain Eukaryota; kingdom Metazoa; phylum Mollusca; class Cephalopoda; order Sepiida; family Sepiidae; genus Acanthosepion; species Acanthosepion esculentum. Next base: position 48,441,614 of record OZ038512.1, read on the forward strand.
CACGTAGTGGTTTATTTGCAACGAGTTAAAAAAGTCTATGTTAAAACCAAGCAAACACATATATTTTGATTATTGATTTTCAAAGTGCAGCTGTTTCCCATTTGAAATTTTTCTACTAATATTTTCCGTTGTTTGTTGTACACTTAGAGGAAAACACTTTGTAATAATAAAACACTTTTTAAAAAGTGTCTTTGAATACATTTTTTTTCCGAAATCTAGTAACTTCTTTTTTCTGGTCCACAATTAGCCGACGCTGCGTTGACTAATGCTAGCAAGACCTCATCGAATATATTATTCAGTTATATTGGAGTTATCGATTAACCACCTGTTGATTGCTGCTAACTCAGAAATAAATGGAGGACTTCTCTTCTTAAAGCAACAGATTTAACCTGATGCAATGCGTGCGAGAAAGAACGTATATTTTTCATTTTTATCTCTTCAACCCCTTTCCCACAGACGGGGTGTGGCAAGACTCTCACTGAGCTACCGCTACTTCAATGAAAAGTGCTCGGACGAACTACATTCCCTGGTCCTACCAAGGCAAAACTTCACGACAAGCCACTTACGTAGTAGCAAACCACCTACATTCCCTCCATATTCCATCGATGAGAAAGGCACCTCGCCGTGGTGTAATGGTTAGAAAGTTTGTGTTGCTAGATCGGCCTTGTGTTCGATCCTCACCGGGTGCCCTTTACTTTCGGCCTTGTGCCACATCTAAGTCACGCTTATGAAATCATTGGGCACTTCGAGGTGGTTTAATGGTTAGCAAGTTTGAATCGCTACAACAATTACAACTGAATAGTGAGTTCGATCCTCACCAGGTGCCCTTTACTTTCGGCCTTGTGCCACATCTAAGTCACGCTTAGGAAATCATTGGGCACTTCGAGGTGGTTTAATGGTTAGCAAGTTTGAATCGCTACAATTACAACTGAGTAATGAGTTCGATCCTCACCGGGTGCCCTTTACTTTCGACTTGTGCCACATCCAAGCTACGCTTGGAAAAATCACTATTCCATCTGTGAGAATTAAGTTCCACTCGAGCAGCTTCTTCTCGCGATTCCCAACAATCTTAACCTATTCAAGGCTAGGGTTAATCGGTATCTGCCTCACCTATACATACAAATGGCCTCCTAATGTAACCCTCTACCTCGAGTGGCCTTCGTGCCTTGCAAAGGGTGACTATCATTATAAAAAAAGAGAAACAACAACGATTCAACATAATCAAGAAGTCAATACAAAAAGGAAAACCAAAAAAATAATGTTGAATCTTTTTTGTCTGAATTTCTGAGATGAGGACTTATTATTTACACTATTTTCATGCCGACTCTCATCCTCATCTTTGTTGATGTTATCACAACGTTTCGGCCGTTGTACCACATCACCACCTCGGCCTTCATCAGGTGTATGTCGATCCGGGTAATTTGCAGTTCGGAATTCACTGTAGGTTACCAGGAGTGTCTTATTCCTGATGAAGACCGGAGGGCATATCGGCAGAAACGTTGTGACAACAAAAGCAGAAGTGTAAAAATAGCCCCCGTGTGAATAGTGTAATATAATTGAATTATTACAAATATTTACAATTGTCGCCCACACGTCTCAAGAAGAGAAATGGGGTTTCCTTGAAATTTGTTGGTGCTATGGTAGATATATAGTTTAGCGTGTCATTCAGCAGTGTGAAGTTAGATGAGATAAAATGACGTGGCTTCCAATCGGAGATTTGGACACTGCCACCCGGTCTGAATTCGCTGAAATGACATTTTTAGGTGAGTGATTTTATTGATTGGTATGTTTCTTACGGTATACAAACATTTTTTAGGTTATTTAAAGTCAAGAAAATATTTGGTCAAATTCTAAGAATTGTTTTTTTTTTCTGGAGATAAGGATTTTTACGGATACAAGATCTACTAATTAACCCATAGCGGGGAAAGAATATGTGAGTTCATAAATAGTATTTTCGCCTAAGTCAGTATAACGAACACAACTGCAAAAGGATCGACGTAGCTTAACTTCGGCGCTTGTACGAGATGTACGTGAAGTGATTTTCCAAGCGTAGATCAGATGTGGCACAAGGCCGAAAGTATGGGGCACCCAGTGAGAATCGAACTCACTACTCAGTCGTAAATGTTCTAACGAGACAAGCTTGCTAACCATTACACCACGTCGAGGTGCCCCACGAGATGTACGCCGTTACGTTAAGGTGAAAAGATCTCTTTATAAAGGTGAACGTACCTCAAATAAAGGTTTAGAATTAGCGAAAACTGATTGCTCAATAAATATTTGCAAATTTGGGTGGCGAAGTCAATTAACAAAATTCCAGTTCGGTGCGTTGTATTCATTTTCGCGCAAATAGCTTGTCGAAAGGAGAGGCAATAGCGGACAACCCCGACGTTAATTAGTAGGACTTGCATCATTAAACTCTCCGCCAAATTCTTACAATCTAAAAGTATTTTCCTGGCTTTAAATAGTCGATCAATCGTAAAAATAAAACACGAATCAATTGATCCTGTAGATAAGCAGAATAATTTAAACGTTCTAATCGAAATAGAAAGAAACATGGAATTTAAATCACAATAAAATTAGCTAATATCCTGTCGTAAACGTAAAGTTCGCTGATTATTTCTAGATTCTTTTTGTTTTTTAAATTTTTTATATCTTAGAAAGTTGTCTCTCTTAACAAAAAAAAAATGTACCTCTTAATACAAAACAGTTTTTTTAGGGACGTTAAAATTAACAAGCCACCCTTGACCCAATTAGTAGCCGAATTTAGGTTATTTCTGAAATTGGCTGCCAATTTGAATTTATCGAACCGATGAAAATAACTATTGAGACAAGAGTAAATATTTATGTCGTCAGCATAGATACCGAGTTCAGAGCTGAATCTATCGATGAGCATTGCGAACAACGCGGATCCAGGGGTCGAACCCTGGGGACACCTACATTAATGTAAAATGATCTTGATGAGTTGCCGTTCAGGAAAAGTCTCACTTCACGATTTGATAAGAAAAACTGAATAGGCTCAAATATTCGTTCATAAATTCCATATCTTTTCAATTTGGGAAGAACACCAGTATCCCAAACCCTGTGAAATGCCTTCAAGATATTCAAAACAGCTCGACCTTCACCATTCTTATCTAAAGCTTGACAGACTTTTTCAGCAATAATCGTTAATACATCAGCAGTTAACCCAGAGAAGCGAAAGCCATATTGCTTGTCTGAAAGAAGAATCTGTAATGTGAAGAGATTAACCTGTTCAGAGTTGATTACGGCCTTTAGTACTTTGATAATTATAAGGAGCAGACGGTTCATCCGTGTTTTTAAGAAATTGGAACCACAGAAGAGGATTTCCAACAAGCAGGAAAGCAGTAAGCAGCCAAGCATTTATTATAGAGTTTAGAGAGAACATGAGCCATTTTCAAAAATTTAGCGTTCGGTTAGCAAGGTCGAATTGTGTTTAAAAACAGTAAAATCGACCTTGCTAACCGAACGATCATCTGTGGCCCAATCTGTTAAGGCACGTCAGGCTATATGACGGTTCCGTATAGGATACAGGTTCGATTCCTGTCGGAGGATGAATATTTTCTATGAAAATTTCTCGGACATTCAGGCCGGTAAATGTTGTTAATACTGTTTATTATAAACATAGCATTTACTTAAATATTTGTATCTATAAAAAGAATGTATAAACATAAAAATGTCTTAAAATAATTGTCGGATTTCGTCCATTTCATAATGTGTGACGTCATTTGTTTACATTTGGACACGTTTTGAGCAGATATGAATGTACGTGAGAGATTCATGGAAGATTGTAGTTTAAAAGCAGTAAAATCGATGAAAATTTCTCGGACATTCAGGCTGGTAAATGTTATTAATTCTGTTTATTATAAACAGAGTATTTACTTGAAAATTTGTATCTATAAAATGAATGTATATATAATTCTTTTAATCAGTATCACTCCATGGAAGGCAGTAAAGCCACTAAGACACACGGGGTTAGAGGGTGTGAAAAAATTAGGAACAGAAACATTAATAATAAGCTGGGAGAGGAAAGAGTAACCAGGAGGACATTAGATAGCGATTGACATTGCATTTAAATTTTTGCATGTTAATATTGGCTGAAAAGCATGGAGCCGGAAGGAAGTTCCACGCGCTGGAAGTGCGGGAAAATAAATTTGCGGTTACATCTAGCCAGCCCAACTGTAAAATCATGACATCCCTCCGCCAATCTAGTCATCATCATTATCAAAACTGTTTCGATTTGAGGTCATGAATTAACATATTCTCTCATCTTCAGTGACATTGTATACTGATTCGACAATATTTTACCAGCCTTTTCTGTCCTCAGCGAGTTTGCGGATTCGTAGGTAGGCTATCTAATCAAGGGGATTTGTCGCAGCCAATCAGCTTCAGCACTTCTCAGATTTCCGAACTCTGTGGCGGGACCCTCGTACTCAGCGGCTTGTGCCGCCACGAGGCGGGTAAGGTCGACCAAATAGGCGTGGAAACGGAGCAGTGCTTAGAGCAGGCTCCCTGGTGAACAGATCCAGAAACTAGCCACGAAAACCTCACATATGTCCGCGTTTGAAGTCACGGTCCGATTATCCGGCAATGTGACGCACGCGACATATCAAAGAGAGCCATTCCTAAGTTCCTTTGAACGCAATTTAGCGGTCATATTCGTTGCCTCGGAAGACATTCTTTTTTAACCTTGCCCTGAACTACCAGCGTTTGATCCTTCTTGGTAGGAAAGCGGGTGAACTCTTCGTAAGCTAAGACTACGTTCCCACTATCACGTGATTTAATCGCCCGATCAACTTTTTGCTTACATGCCGTTTACGCTGCTAAATTGAGTTGACGATTATACTCAGTTGTAAACAACTTAATTTTTTATTTTAATTTATCCATGCATATATTCCCAACCTCAGAACCCGTCAATTCCTGCTGTACTATTAGTAGCAGCTGGTCCCAGAAATCTTGCTCACAAATTAATGATGAGTTCAATTTCCAGTAGCCAGCCATCCTAACTTTATGCTTATCTAAGTTTACACGAAACCGGACGAGCCAATGATCCGAGTAAACTATATAATGAATACTTGGACACCCTAAGAGCCCTACATTGATTCTCTTAACTAAGACTCAAAACGAGGTACCTAGAACACACCCCTGTAGCCGAGCCGCCCCTATTCGTCCAAGTCCACACTACCTCCCGAGGGTGTTCATTACGGTACTTATTGACAAGATAAAAGTTATCGATAAAGTCTCGAAATGATTTCACGTCCAGGTTGTTAGTACCCGATCTTGGCCCTATACAATCTATATCGTGGTCAAGGACGGCGTTCCGATCTCCCTCTAAAACTACCCGACGAGATGTCAAAATCGGTTCGATCTACCGAAACACATCGGGCCGCTCAAAATGGTCGTTGGGCGCATAAACCCCAATGAAACGAAGAGCCTTATCCTTTATAGTAACAGCCAGCACGCAAAGCCTGCCCGCCGGATCTGCCAAGACAAGAGCACACGCTGCATTCAAACACTTGCTCACCAGCTAGGAAGCACCTCTCGAGCGACCATAAAAACATGCTGAATAGAGTGAAAATCCCTAGAAAGAATGCCCTCTTAAAAAATGAAATGAATCTCCTGTACACAACATATATCCACCTCGAGACGCTGAAGGTTGCGAGTGAGCCTCACTCTGCGAGGCTCTGAACTCAGGCCTCCATACTAGCCAACAAGAGAGACATTTTCAAACCGATTAGGGTCGCTCTTCTACATTGAACATGGCCGACGTGAGAACACCGACGGCTTGTCCTATTGTTCCTGTGCCCATCTTACTCTTGATGCTATCAAGAGACAGGTTACCAATGTCCCCACGAAATGTTAATTTTAAAGCCCTGTAAAGAGATGGGTGAACAAAAACGGGGTAACTCCCTGAAGAAAACTGCTCCAATGACGTCATTTTTGCATCATACATATATGCCGCTTTGGGCACTAATTTGAGAGACATCTTCGCCTCCGCTATCATGCCCCAAACCTGCCGCGTACCGGATCCCAATCGCACAACTGTCAGCAGCCTCTTGGCTCTGCAGAAATTTTCTGGAATTTCTCTGTTCTTTCCCTTAAATTGCTAAAAGTTGCACAGCCACTTAAGATATTTTGGATTTCGGGTCTGTGCAAAAACTCGATCTGTGTGTCCCCGGGATACGCGGCAGACGTCTTACCCCCCAGGGAAGTATGGTGTCTTGATTTTCTTTCTTTTTTTTGTCTGATGCGGTCAGAGCTTCGTGACTTCTGTTTCTCTTTGTGCTTTCAAATTCTATGGGGAATTGAGAAACAGTGAGATTAGATGTAGCTATGGGTGGTGTTTTGGGTTTATGGAAAGGGTTATTATTGAATGGTGATGGCCGCGGAAACGGAATGTCTTGAACTGTTGCTTTTGGTTTTATAGGTTTATTCATTAGTGATGTATGCAGATGTGGATGATTAAATGTTTTCTTGGATGTTGTGGAAGACGGGAGGAGGATAATCGGCCCGGCACCTCCAGCGAATTTTTTTTTTTTTGCGCCCATTTAGCATCCAGTTCCGCTTTCAGCTTCCTGATGTTTTCAAACTTTTTCCACCTCGGTTCAACTTCTCTATATCCGACGCTGTTTTACTATACGAAACCTGGGTGTCCCGCTGGTAGAGGGAATGGGGCTGTAGGATTTCTTGGCCCTGGAAGATTCAGGGAACTGAGGCCCCGCTCTTTGGTTCTTCCCTCTGCCCGTACCAACGACACGCCAATTCCCTTCTCCCTTTTCCGAACTTGCGGAAAGCGAATATAGGGCGGGACACAGCCGAGGGTTTTTCGGCACAGGTTCTTGTTGCTGGTAGGCCCATTAAAGGCGCCGTGGAACTAACAGTATCGACGAGATTTGGGTCGCCTGCGACCAGAGGTCCAGAGACCTTCTCTGAGAGAAGCAGAGGTAACCAGTTTCTCCACACCTCCAACAAGTAGGTTTTCTACCGCTCACGATGTCCGGCATTTTGCAGATGCAAAAGTCCAAACAATTTTGGGACGGAGACGATATCCTAACGATCGAGTATGATATCAAAGCTCCATCCCCGATCAAATTATCGGAAGGCGCACCTAATTTCTGGCCATACTGCATACAGAAGGGACCTGGAATACTGCCGCTCTGGCCCTTTGCGTACCCTCATTCTCTGTTCGTAAGATGTGGTCCTTTGATATCAGTTCTCTTTTCGTCATGTCGAATCAATTTTCGGCTGTGAGCAGCAGTACGTTCAACATGAAGAAACCGGTACCTTTTATTATTCTTTGGGTTCCCCCTACCATGGACAGGAGTAATCGAATCAATGTGTCTTTCGTGGAGCGACAAATTTTGCGCGAACGGTTGTCCACCACGAAGACCGATACCATTCTCTTTTCAAACATATTTAATTCTTGGACGTCTTCTAAGAGTACAAATTCTCAACCTTTTCCCAAAATTATGCAAAATGTTTTATAATGAAACTTTGGGGCGGGGGTGGCTTTCGGCATGCGAGCGATTCCCCGGCTATCATATTCTTCGATGCCTCACTTGAATTTGGCACATTGTTATTTTCCTCTCTGACATCATGTCTTCTGTTATTATTCATTTTAATTTCCTTACTTTTGCCCGCTTTACATTGTTTTTTGGGGGTGGAGGGTGGGGGGTAGCGAATCCACCCTTGTACCCTATCTTGTTTTTTTCTCTTATCGGGTAGGTCTGTTTTAGTACTAGACCCAAAAATGTCTTTTCTAACCCACGATCAACTTTTGTCAGCCATATTGTTATTGATTGTCTCCAATACAGGCTAAGCGAAAAAGATTTCCTTAAAAAATAAAATTCTATTTTAAAGTGTATTGAGAGGGGAGGGTGAAAGAAAACACCACAAAAATAAAACTTAAATTGCAAAAATAATTTCTTCGACAAAGAGAAGTTAAAAATTAAATGAAGTCCAAACCACAAAAAGAAAGAAAAAAAAGAGACAATGCAAAATAAAATTATAAACTACAATAAGAAAAATACAGCAAATCAAAACAATAGTCTGGGTAAACAAGGAGTTAACTCAGCAAAATAACGTAAATCACTGTCGACTCTGAAGAGGGTAAAACTGAAAAACGCTTTACCAACTGAAATGAAATTTAATTATTTAAAAGGTCTGAATAAATTAATAATAAATTAGGTATGTTTTTCCAAATAAAAGAGATAATAAATAAACGCAAATAAATTAAAAGCAATAGTCTGGTATGACTTGGTGAGACCAGAAAAAAATGAAAAACAAAGATGGCGACCTAAAAACTGAAAAAAAGACTTTTGCCAGACGATGTTTTCATTCTTTAAGTCTTTCGTTACTACATTTATATTTTTCATTCTCACAATGATTTTCCCATCACCGTCCACGTGATCACCACTAGCAACTTCACCATCATCATCACCATCACTAAAACTATACCCACCTTCACAAAATGAACATCATTACCACTGCCAGCAACATCATAACCACAGTTATCTCTTCCGCTATCATTACGATCACCACCGACATCAGTTTTACCATCATTCCAACCACAATCAATACCAGGCTCACGTTCACCAACAATATTACAACCACAGTCAACATCTCACCGCATTCTCCACCAATACCAAACCAGCATTAATCCCACCATCATAACGCCACCATCACGTTCATCGCCATGACCAGCAACTCCATCCAACCATCACAGTTGTGGTGGTTCCATCCTCATCATCTTTAAATTAATTTTATCCATCTTTTTCCAAAGAGAATGGGACACAAAAATTCAGCAAATTATTAAGAAACTAATAATTATGTTAGAGACAAAGAAAAGACTACTCAACTGTTATGTAATATCCGTCCGTATCAGTGAATGCTGGAAAATCTTCTCACAAATGAAGAAATACTTGAAGCAGCAGAAGGATGCTGAGAATAGGATCGAACATGCAAGTAACGATGAAAAAATATGAAGCAAAAAAATTAAAAACAAAAAAAAATTTATATTTAAAATCAGAAATATACAGCTGAAATCTCTAGGGCATATAATGAGGAAAGATGGTTCGGAAAATTTGATACTCGTAGGAAGAGAGGAAAACAACCATTACCTACTTAGGATGCTTGAATAAATGGGTGACTGAATGATGATTAGGAGAGATAAAAAAGATAAAATTTATCAAAAGCTACAAAATAACATGGAGAGCCATAATTGTCAACGTTCTGAAAGGACACGTAAAATAGATGAAAATGGCGTAGCATTTTTACTCATCATTTTCAATAATTTTAAGATAAAATTCACATACACAACTCACATAGCAAAATACGTTTTATTGGAAACATTCAATGATACAATTTAAATTACGAAGTGAAATAAATTTAGGTGCCTCCACTAATTCGCTGAAAAAGGGCATACCACAATCAAAAAAGGACCCATAATTGTAAAAAAAGTAAGTTTTATCATCAGAATGTTTATGTTATTATTAAGCGGAAATACCATGCTATTTTGTTTTATTATTTTAATAATTTTATAATCCTTTCAAGCACCATCGAAATTTTGTTTAAAATATTATTTTTCTTGCGTCTCGAGGGTTGAGGTGGTGCTAAAGATAGGAAAAATTCGGTCTTTTTTGCAGCAAATTTTTTTTTGATTTTGAAATTCTTTCAACAATAAGATAATTGTCTGATTTTAATTAAATTTTAAGGACTTATTCACAAATGAACCTTATTATTTTGGAAATTTTTTCACTTAGAAAATTTTGGTAAAATATATATTTGGCATCTTTTCCTCGCTCACTTATTTAATTTGATGAAATGTCACACTCTTCATATTTATATTAGTTAAAAGTAGGAATCTTTGGAGAATTCCAATCATCAACTATTCTTTTGGCAAAACAGAAATATCACTTACCGAAAATCTGCTCTGAATCGTAAGATAAAATATGTAATAAAACTAAGACATTATTTAATTAGAATTTTTTTAATTGCCTTTAGAAATAAGATATATTGTCTTAAGAAAGTGGGATAATATCAAAGGCTGATCTAGTGAGGATCGAAAATGTGTGTAAAATCTAACTGGGGAGGTAGGGAATCTTGACGGGTTCGATGTTTTCATTTAAATTTTATTTCAATTAAAATAATTTATTAAGTTTAAATCTTTGAAAATTCTTTATTAATTTCGCCATTTTAGATGACAGTATTATAATCGATATATTATGATAGTAGAGGGCCGTCGCCCCCACTGCTGGTCCTCTGGCATCACGGGGCATCTGTGAAAGGCGTGCCTCGGTAAGAACCCAACTTCACAACGTCAACCTTCGACAATGGACTGCACCTACTTATAAAAATGATAAGTAGCCAGATTAGAGTAGGATTTGAGTAGGATTTGGAGTCAGTTACACCAAGATTGTTTTTTTTCTTGATTGAAAAGTAAGTTCGTTTTTTTTTCGTTCAAAGTTTGTCCTTGTTGGTTGTCTGTATTGTTGACAAATTTTGTCACTTGTTTTGTTATATTGATTTGTGTCTTGTGCTGTAGTTTGGCTCCGGCAAAAAATGGTGATTTCTCCCCAGCCACTGGATGAACAATCAATTTTCCCTAACAAAACAGCCTGGGCTTCTAGTGGACCGGAGAAAAGATGACAAATAATATACCCAGATGCAGGAGTAGTACCAAACAGTCATAGACAGGAATGAGTTTCTGATCATCTCCAAAGCCTTGAACACGGTCACCAGCAAGACGATCTCCTTGTTGAAAACGATTGTGAAAACCCGTAAATTAATTGGTGTCAGCAGGATGACGATGGCGAGGGTTTTGGGTTTTTTTTGGACATCCCCGACATTTTGACTTGTCATGACCAGGCTATTATTATGATAGTAGAGGGCCGTCGCCCCCACTGCTGGTCCTCTGGCATCACGGGGCATCTGTGAAAGGCGTGCCTCGGTAAGAACCCAACATCACAACGTCAACCTTCGACATTAAAGGAAGCGGTGGAAACAGAGAAGTTTGGCAAGGTCCAATATGACCTCAGTGAGTAGAAAGATATTGTAAGGAGAGAACCGAAGACTTCAACCCATCCTCTCCAGCAGGATGTCTCACAGATGTCCTCAAAGAAGCAGCAGCAGCAAAAGCGGCCAATGAAGCATCCTCGGCAGCAACACCAGCAGCAGCAAAATTCAACAGCAGCAGAACCAATAGAGTCTCCACACAAAAAGATGAGCAAAACCATTACTTAACCCATTAGTGTGGTATGCTGGAGTGGACGTATCGAGAGTCGTTAAATGTTAATCGGGTTGATGCTGGAAGCACATACTTCCGCCCTCTCCTTTAAGAAAAACCTCCTCTGAGTCCACAGATGAACTGTGTACACGACCTTCTTCTCCACCTCCGACCAATTCATTTCCAAAAGGAAATCGGGACCAAATCAGACCCTGAGTATCTTGAACGGTCCCATCGTCCAGAGGAAAGACGACGTGCACAATGCACGAGTTGGAACGGTCAGGTTCATCTTATTAATTTAGCTTTAGCAATGAAAAATGTTTATTTCATTGTGATGGGTGGTTACAAGCGAGAGAGGGGATAGGGTGTACTTATATTCTTACAGCACTTTCTAAAGTTTGGGGGAGAAATGTTCACTTTTCTATACACGTTGGCAGTATTTAAATTTAACAAAAATGACACGGATGAATTCATTACATACGCAAGAGTAGTAAACAAGAAATGCGAAAAAAAATAAATTACTTGAAATATCTCCTGACCGGTTTAAATGTCTAATTCTTGTAAAAGAGTTCACTTCTTTCAAATACAGTGTAACTCGGATATAAGAGACCCGGATATAAGAGAAACCCGGATATAAGATAAACCCGGACATAAGATAGATTTTCTCTGGTCCCAAATTAGAGCCATACTTACCTAAACAAAATAGACCAAACCCGGATATAAGAGAAACACGGATATAAGAGACTTCTTCTCCGGCCTGGACAACTCTCTTATATCCGGGTTACACTGTATGTTCGCATATGCTTTCAAAGCTAGAATGAGACCAAAAATTAACGATGCGAAGCCTTGCAGAAGAATTCCAACAAGTAGTAAATCTTAAGCATGATACGGACAAAATTGAAGGCAAAGAGATAGACATTTAGGCAGTTAAACGAGAAAGGAAAAAGTCAAAATGTAAAAGACCTAGCCCGTGTCATAGTCGGGCAGGTCGATTTTGGAACCGTGGTATTGCACTCAATTTTAAAGTTAGCGTTTGACATGATAAATAATAACACAAAATATCTTTTCATAAATTGTTGCTGTTTTTTTTTTGAGGTAACAAGTTTAAAAATTAAATTTAGGTTCAAAATAGGATCGTAGGAAATTCATTCCGGTGACCAATGAAATATTGAATGCTGTCAAAAAACCTCCTACCCTTATGGAAAATAAAAGTGTAAATTTCATTTAAATTTCTTTCCGATTGCAACATTTACCTTATTCTCAATAAATCAAAGAAAAATATATCAGAATTATGAGAAATATAAAAATATTCACTTTATAAAGGCAAAATGGAGATGAAATACAAAGTATTAGATTGTGATCAGCAATAAAAATCGTTCCTTTTTTTTTACTCAGATGGAATTTAGGTTTTTATCTTTCAGAGGAAAAATATAGATTAATTCTCAAAAAACAAAAAACAATAAAAAACGACAGCATAAAACCTCATAAAAAAGAAATTTCTTCATTTTAATCAACAGTATGAACATAAATAATATTTCATTGGTTTTACTACAACCCCGCTTTCCCGTAGTCTCACTTGTCCTCTTTCTGATCTCAGTTGCATTAGACAACATTTCTTAGAAAAACATAGCCTTCAGTATCTGTCTATATTTCTGAGATGAGGTATTATTTACACTATTTACATTATTCGGACTATTGTCCTTATCTTTGTCGCCATGTTTATCACAACGTTTCGGCCGTTGTACACTCCGGCCTTCTTCAATCAACCAAAGATAAGGACAATAGTCTGAATAATGTAAATAGTGTAAATAATATTTCGTTTATGAATCTTGTCCCGGAATTTTCTTTCGATGGGTATTATCTAAGTTCTGAGCGTTATAAAAAAAACATTACATTCGATATTAAAATGTCAACCACTGTCCGTTTGTAACTGTAAAATTAATTATTTATTTTTATTCTTATACAGTAGACTTAATTATTTGAGACAGAAATTAAACGTTTTGTTTAATCTACATAATTTTGTATTTCCGAAGTGACTAGCGTTTATTTAAAACGTTGGGTTTATTTCCGCGGAAGAAACTATATTTCCATCCAGGTAAGTAATACTGTTCATTTCTTATTCACACCTTTAGCTTAATTTTTTTTAATGAAATAGGGTAATGTTTCCACCTCTACTCCTCACAAGTTGTTAATGTTAATTCTATGCTTGTTTTTTTTATTTCTTTGTTTAATTTGAACTCGTTCATGTCCTGATTTTCAAAATTTAGATTAATTGAAAAATATAAGTTCACTTCTGATAGTATTCCCTTCACTGATAAATAATATTGCGATTTTTTTCTTCATATTCAGTATGCATGCTGAATCTGTTTTCAAACTTATACACACTTTAAAATTTCAGGTTCAACTGAAGAAAGGGAATATATAAAAGGCAATTTCCAACTTGGATCTATTGACATAGATGCTGTGAAAAATATAAAAAAAGTGCAGCTGAATCAGAGACATTAGATAAGCAAATTGAAAGATAGCAATAAAAGGTTTCTACACATTTTGCCTCAACATCAGATATTTTCCCACTAATATCTTTGTAACGGAGTGGGTAATGTTGGATGTTGATGTAGTATTTTCCCCTTTGTTATTATTTGTTGATTATGATATTAATGGCAGAAATTAAAATGCATAAACGTACAACGATAACAACAATAAAAAAATTGAGACACGTGTTGACATAAATAACAAGAATTTGTATTTTCTTCTTGTGAAGTGAATTACAGAATATTGATATGGTGTGTGTAAAATGTTCTCACTGTTTCTTTTGTTTCAAAATCAATGCTTACTTGGTTTGGTTCCGAGAATTTTGTTTGCGAGGATGCATTTGAAACAGATACTGAAAGGCCGAAACGTTGTGATAAACATGGCAACAAAGATGTGGACAATAGTCCGAATAATGTAAATAATGTACATAATAGCTCATCTCAGAAATATAGACAGATATTAGATTGTAATAAGCTTTCAAATATATGATCTGTAAAAATAGATCTACTTAATAACAGTATTCCTTAAACTGCACAGATGGAAACTTAATTTTAAAATATGTAACAACTTTATCACATCTTTCATTCAAAATTTAAAAAAAAAAAAAATTCCTGTAAAAATTCATTTTTCATGGGAAATATACTTTGGCTTCAGACAATAGTGTCCTTAACATATATTATTCATAAAAAGCTATTAGTAGCATTTCTAATTAAATAATGACTTAGTTTTATTGGGTTTTGTATTTTACATTCAGAGCCGAATTTTGGGTAACTATGTATTTCAATTTTACAAAAAAAAAAAAAAAGAAAAGCTGATTTATATTCTTCAAAGTCTTCGGCTTTTAACTAATATAATGACTAAAGGGCACACCGTCGAATTTCTCGAGTTTTCATAGAATGGTGGAGGATAACAGAGGTAAAAAAATGATTTCCATGATTTTCTAACAAAAAAATGTTTCAAATAATTTCATCCGTTTGTGAATAAGTTCTGTGTCATTAAAATCCGACAATTATTTGATTTTTGCAACTATTTCCAAATTAATTTGTTTTTTCACCAACAAAAGGGCGCTAAAAATCTAATGCTAAATATTACGTGACGCGCTGACGTAAAAAAAAATATTTAACCAAAATTTCGAATGTACTAGAAAAGATGAAAAAAATTTAATAAAATCATCAAAAAATATTTTGGTGTTTCCCCTTAATAATAACATGAACATTTTGACGATAAAAGTTTGTTTTTAATAAGCTTAGGGCCTTTTTTCATCATACTATTATGTTTTTTCGGAGGATTATTGGACAAACCTACCATATATTCACTCCGAAGTCGGGTACACTTGTACAATCGTTTCTTAAGTTCTTTTTTTTTAACTTAAAAAAAATGTTTCTGATAGTTTTGCTATTGAAATAATCTTTTTGGAATTGCGGTGGATGGAGACATGTTTAACATACCCTGGTATAACTACTGACGCAATACATTCCTAACAATGGAACAACAAGTGATTGCATCTTTTTGCGTCGTATTTAAATTCAGCATCTGCTGGACAAAACAAAACAGAAAATAAAATAATAAGAGATTCATATATGTAAATGATCACTACTTTGAGAGAGAGAGAGAGAGAGAGAGAGAGAGAGAGAGAGAGAGAGAGAGAGAGAGAGAGAGAGAGAGAGAGTGTGTGTGTGTGTGTGTGAGAGAGAGATAAACAAACAAATGGCGATGTCCAGGTGTTTGCATCTGACTTTACGATAAAACTCTGGCCCTGGGTATGGCGATAAACTACACGTGGCAGCAAGCTCTCTAATTGGAAGATTGGAAGTTCTGAGGCGCGTGCAATTACCACTTCATTGCTGTTGTTCCAAGGTCCAGACTGACCCCGGATGGTGGTACCAGTTAGTGTATGAGCAAAAAGTTGACCTCACCTCCAAAAAAAAAAAAAAAAACACTATGAAAGTCTAAAAATACATTTTTATATAAAAATTGTCCAACAATACCTATTTAGAGTAAAATGACCAACCATACCTTTTTATAGTAAAATTACCAAAAATACATTTTATCTATAGAAGACATACGTTCAAAATATCTATTTTATCTATAGAAGGCATACGTTCAAAATATATTTAGTTGAAGCCATAAAATTGTTCCAAATAATTCGATTTCGAGATTAAATAACCCATATAGGTGTTGATATGCTGCTTAACAATCAACAACACAACAACCACGCTCGGCTACGTGACTGATGACGACGATGACGATAACGAGAGATACGTATACTTGACTTGTGAGCCAGTCCCATAAATTTACCGCGCCTTGGTTACTGTGACGTGGTGTAATGGTTAGCAAGTTGGCCCCGCTTGATCACTTACGACTGAATACTGATTCCGATCTTCACATGATGCACGGTACATTCGGATTGTGTGCCACATCTAACCAACGCATAGAAAATCACTTTGAACACTTCGACGTGGTGAAATGTTTAGCATGTTTGATTTCCTAGATCATTGACGACTGAATATTGATTTCTATCCTCACTGTGTGCTCCTTACATTCGGCCTTGTGTCCCATATAACCTAAGCTCTGTAATTAATTTTGGGCCCTTCGACTTGCTGTAATGCTTGTCTCGCTAGATCAATTACGATTGAATAATATTGTCGATCCTCACTGGGTACCCCTAATTTTTCCTTGTGGAACATCTAATCAACGCTTTAAAATTCATTTTGGGCCTTTCGACGTGGTGTAATGGTTAGCTTGCCTGTCTCGTTCGATCGATTACGACTGAATACTGATTTTGAGGCTCAGAAGAAACACCGTACATTCGGACTTGTGCTACTTCTAACCTACTCTTGGAAAATCTTTTTGGGCTCTTGAACATGGTACAATGTTTAGCATATTTGTCTCACTAGATGAATTACGACTGATTAATGATTTCTATTTTAATTGGGTAACACGTATTTTAGGACTTGTGCCACATCTAACCTGCGTTTAGAAAATAATTTTGGGCTCTTCTACCTGGTGTATTGTTTTATTATTTAATGTTTTTGACGCTTAGGAAATTGATGGGGTGCACTTCGACGTGTTGTATTGGTTAACAAGCTGGTCCAGATAGATCAATTACGACTGAACTAATTTCGATCCTCACAGGGTATCCCTTTTGCCACATCTAACCTACGTTTAGAAAAACATTTTGGTCATTTCGACGTGGTGTAACGCTTAGAAACCTTAACTCGCTAGATCAATTACGACTGAATACTGATTTCGATCTTTACTGGGTGCCCCGTTCATTGGGACTTGTGCCACATCTAAACTACGCTTAGAAAATCATTTTGGGCACTTCGACTTGGTGTTATGTTTTGCGAGCGTTTCTCCATAGCTCCTTGTGCCATACTCTTAGAAAATCATTTCGGACACCTTGGCGTGGTATAATAGATAGCAAGCATGTCTCTATCGATCAATATCGACTGGATTATGATTTCGATCCTCATTGGGTGCCCCGTTCATTGGGCCTTGTGCCACATCTAAACTACGCTTAGAAAATCATTTTGGGCACTTCGACTTGGTGTTATGTTTTGCGAGCGTTTCTCCATAGCTCCTTGTGCCATACTCTTAGAAAATCATTTTGGACACCTTGGCGTGGTATAATAGATAGCAAGCATGTCTCTATCGATCAATATCGACTGGATTATGATTTCGATCCTCATTGGGTGCCCCGTTCATTGGGCCTTGTGCCACATCTAAACTACGCTTAGAAAATCATTTTCGACACTTCGACTTGGTGTTATGGTTAGCAGTCTTTTCATGCTAGACCATTTACGACTGAACCTTTGATTTTCATCCTCGCTGGATGCCCCGTGCTTTCGGCCTTTTACCACATCTAACCTAGTTTTAGAAAATAATTTTGGGTACTTCGACGTCGTGTAATGTTTAGCACGCTTGTCTCGCTAGAATAATTACGAATGGATACTGATTTCGATCCTCACTGTGTAACCAGTACTTTCTGACTTGTACCACATCGAAGCAAAATCACTAAAATTTAACCATTCCTGTATAGAATTTATTTACTTATGTTTTTGTGGGCGCGAAAGATTATTGAAACTTATGCCCTCTTCGGGGTGAATTGATCTGAAGCGGAAAGGGATTTACGTTCAGAAAAAATGCTTTTGAATACTAAACATTTATAACTCCATAGAATTATTTACTTTATGGTTGATTTAGTTGATGGATTAAGAGATTAAGACTTGAGAGGATTAGGATGACATATCACCACGATTATCATTCCATGTAGTAATGGATTATTAGATACTGAAGAAATCAATGGACAAACATCAGGAAAAGAGAAGCTAAGCAAAGTATTAAGAAGAAGGAAATAATACTGAACTGTTATATAATATCAGTCCTCCTATATGGTAACGAATGCTGGACAATCTCCTCGCAGACGAAGAAAAGATTTGAAGCAACAGAAATGCGGTTCTACGGAAAGATGCTTAGTATACCATGGAGCGAATATGTGAGCAAGGACGAAGATTTATAGAAAAATGAAACGAAAAGGAAACTTATACTTCACATCAGGAAGAGACAGTAGATATTTCAGCAGAAGGATGCTGAGGATGCCATGGGCCGAACATGTGAGCAACGACGAGGTTTTAGAGAAAATTTAGCAAACCTCTCGCGCTAAATAAGGCTAACAAGGTGAAGGCTCTTAAGGATAGTCTTTCTCGGGCGGTGGCTGGTGTGAAATCCCCTAGAGATATCCTTAGTTAGGGAATCCCTGGAGCGTTACGCTAGCAAGCGCTACATGGGTCAGGTAATTAGACATAAGTTAAGCAAGATGTCTTCTTTGTGAATATGGGCGCAGAATCGCGCAAGGAAGAGATCTGTCGAAGTTTCGGTCAAAACCCCAGTGTGGATCTGTCAAAGTTTCGGTCAAAACCCCGGTGTGGCATACTCTGAGGGCCACTGACGACATGTGCGAGGCATTTCGGCGGCATTTCGAGAGCCGGTTTTCCAAGAGGCTGGTCTCCCCGACAAGGATTTTCGTAACTATTTGGCTGACTTTCCTCGGCTTTCGCCGACTGAAGCAGCTAGCTGCGAGGGAGTGATCACAGAAGGTGAAGTCTACGCGGCATTGAAAAAGGTCAGCAGAGGCAAGTCGCGCGGTCTGGATGGTTTGCCCTAAAAATTGTACTTGAGGCTGTCACACATCTTTTTTTCGATTCTGACTGTCGTGTTCAACAACCTGTTCCGCCAGGGGTCCGTCCCCGACCGGATCTCTAGGGGTGTGATCACGCTGTTGAAAAAGGGCAAGGGTGTTGGGCGGGATTTAATGACGATAGGCTCATAACTCTGCTAAACACAGAGTTAAAGATTTTGGCCAAGATCTTGGCGGAGCGTTTGCAGCCAGTTGCCGAGATTCTGTTGGAACCTGAGCAGACTTGTGCTATGAAGGGCCGAACAATTCAGAGCAACCTGTATCTGATACGCACGATCATAGAAAAAAGACGACGATGAAGCAGCGCTGATCAATTTGGATCAGTCCAAGGCATTTGATAGGTTTGACCATCGCTATCTTACTGGTGCCCTGTAGGCAGCTGGATTCAAACCCAATTTCTGCCAGAGAACCTCTTGATTTTGTTCAAGGGCAGAATACAGCGGCATCTCTTTATTGACGGTCGGACGGGCCCTGTTAACATCAGTCATCTTTATTTGGTTTATTTTGATATTTAGTTTGTTTTGGTGTTCATCTCCTGCTCTCTAATTGTAAGTCATCCAGAGATTTTGAGGTATAAATTTTATAATCATCAAATTTTTATGACATGGGGTGCGATTTTTAGACTCCTTGAGAGTATGCGGCATTATGGTATATGGAGGATTGATTGGTGATGGATGAGTTTTTATGGTGAATGAGCCAATTATAATGAGTGAATGGGTCGCGAATTGGATTAGCTAGGTATAAGATAATTACGGACAACAAGCCTAAACCCAATTCCCCTTTTCGGCCTTGTGCCACAAATTTTGTACTCGTACAAAATAAATGTAAATAAGTTGATACTAAGCTGATTAATATTCGGACTGATTTTACTTCGTTTGGCTATACAGCATTTGACCCTCCTCTATTCCTTGTAAGTTGTCTTGTTAATTGTTTTGTAACTTATTGTTCTGTGTTTTTTGTATGTATCTGTTTGCACTGGATACTGGTGCTGAATAAATATATTAAGCACTCATTCTTCTCTGTCTTCTCGACGATACAGCAGAAATAAAACCCCTAAAAATTTTACGATCATCAAATTTTTATATGACGGGGTGCGTATTGTAGGTCCACCTGAGAGTATGCGGCATTATGGTATATGGAGGATTGATTGGTGACGGATGAGGTAATGTGGTGAATGTGAAAATTGTAATAAGTGAATGGGTCGGGGACCTGATTAGCTAGGTATAACCCATTTCTCCTTTTTCGGCCATGTGCCACAATTGTATATTTTTATACAATAAATCTAAATAAGTTGATACTAAGCTGATTAATATTCGGACAGATTTTACTTCGTTTGGATATACAGCATTTGAGCCTCTTCTATTCTTTGTAAGTTGTCTTGTTAATTGTTCTGTGTTTCTGTATGTATCCGTTAGCATCTAGTTAAGGCGATATGGCGTCTTGAAATTTACTGTCAATTTTTTTCTGGTTTCAAAATAGCATAATTTACCAAATTTGGCACTTCATAAAACTGTATTCTAAGAAGTTTCCCGGTTGATATTTGGTAGTGCTATAATATGAGGAGACATACCGTTGATGATAACATGTAGTTTGTCGGCCAGAAGGTAGATATTACATTTTTCATTTATTCGCCCCCTCTTCAGATGTAATCTCTAAAATTAACTTCTCACGGGTGATCACGCGCATTGCCTATATTCACGCTTTATGTAATTACGTTCGTGCTTCCATTGAGTACAAAATATTACTTTCATCCGTAAAAGGATAATTTTATGCTTAAACAATTGACAATAGAATATATTTCATTTCCTTTATTCTTGTTGTCCCTAGCAGGAATTTCTTTAGGGAAAATATCACTTATTCTTCTGTCAGGTGTGCAGTTCTGAAATAAAATCTTTTCTCTGGAGAATCGTTATCAGCTTTTAAGAAAGTTTTTTTTGGAAAGACTTGCGAATATCGATGTATAAACAGATTATATATTAACCCGTCATGAACGGAAAGCATAAATGCATGAAAAACCATATCAAACTGTGAAACACAAATATCGGAATCGTGAAAATTTAGAATTTGCTATTAACATGATAGAGATCAAAATATCTGTCTATAATTCAGAGTGAAGTATTATATAAACTATTTGCATTACTCGGACTATTGACCTCATCTTTGTTGCCATATTTATCACAA
This sequence comes from Acanthosepion esculentum, assembly GCA_964036315.1. Classification (NCBI taxonomy): domain Eukaryota; kingdom Metazoa; phylum Mollusca; class Cephalopoda; order Sepiida; family Sepiidae; genus Acanthosepion; species Acanthosepion esculentum. The sequence goes on from OZ038512.1 coordinate 48,462,766, forward strand.
CTTTTCGGCCGTTGTACACTCCGGCCTTCTTCAGGTGGTTGGAATGTCGAACTGAACCCTTTATTTAGCTTGCTGGGGTAGAGTGTTCTAGTTCAACGTGCCATGTCTAATGGATGTCTGTTATCAGTTATCTCCTGTTAATTCACCTCCCCAAGTTCTCCACTGCCTTAACCAGGTATTGAACTTACACTGTCACTGGATCTAAACGACGCCTTTATCCACTGTGAATTACAAACTAAATCTCTTCAGTATCATTTCTTACCAGTGCTCATATTGCAAATTTTCGTTGTTATTGTGGCTTTTCTCTTGCACTCTTTATTACTGGTTACCATATTATATTTCTATGCTTGGTCGTCTCGGGAGATTTTTGTGGTCTAGCGTATGTGCCGATTCCTTAAGTTTACGAATTTTCCAATGATTTTCTTTGTCTATGATTTCAACCTGATCCCACAGAGGGCGGTGGTGTCCCTTTTCTCTCCATATGTGGTCATCCACGCCTGATCTTGCCACTTCCCCTCGTGTTATAGCTTTCTGGTGTTCTTGAAGCTTTACCTTAAGGGGGCGGCCTGTCTCCCCTTTATATTTCTTTCAAAATATGTCGAACGATATTTCCACATTCTTTCCAGACCAATGTTTAGCTGTAAGGTACTTTTTGTCGCTACAAAAAAATAATTTCAGTGAAAGCCTACGCCGACGGCGTTTCGGTTCTCGTGTCCAGCAGAGCCGAGATTGACGAAGTCGGCAAAGAAATCAGAGCGTACGAGACGGCGATAGAGGCCAAGATCAATTACGTTAAGTCGGTTGGCTTACGACTGGATGGGTGAAAGGGAGTTTCTCTTCTCGGGCCGTTCCTTTGGATGGACAGATCGATCAAGATATTCAGTGTCTGGTTCGGCCCTGATCTACTCTACAGTTCTCGGAGGAATCTTTCATTAAAGTGGAGGGCGGAAGTATGTGCCTCGCATAACTACCCGATTTTGCTTTACCGACTCTCCGTGCTTCCACTCCCGTATACCATACTAATGAGTTAGGGTATTCTACTTCTTGTGGGGCGGCAATGGTCCCAAGGTAATTCTGGAGATATGTTACCTTCACCTTTCTGAAGGCGGTGTGGTTATGTCTGGGGTTGAGATTAGTCGATATAAGTTTCATATCGGTTTCCTATAGCGATTTTGTTCGCAGTTAGATGTTGAGAGCGAATTCTGTAAGGAAGATATTTTGTAAAAACCTCCAATCCTCGTCCTAGGAAGTGGCCCCGCATTTACACCGAGACAAGTGCTCCTTCTATCGCGAATGTTGGATTGCTCTCAAGCAGCACTTACGGGCGACGGATGGCCGCTCCGATGTCCAGCCGTTGTCGCGTAAGGCATTATATCACGTTTTAGCTAGGGGATGCGTTCAAGATGGTCTGATAGACGAGCTCGGTTTTACGAATCAGGAGGCTCTCTCCATATGACCTTGAGCTCACGGATTGAAATGCCTCACTAATGATGACGCATCACTAACCTGGACGGTGATAAAAAATAGTCCGCTGGGTTGGCAAAAGACTTTATTCGGCGGGCTGGGGAAAATTCTTCAAATTCAGATGCTGCGCAGAAAGTTCGTTGTCCTCCAGGACAATTCTGTTTCTAGAAATGTGGCACCGACTTCCCCCTGCCACATTTTTGTATTTGCAAAATAAATATTACTTTTCTCTGTGGTATCTAGAATTTAAACGCAGTACAAGCATTTGCAGCGAAGTCTCATCTTACAGCAGAAATGGTTACATGTAACCGCCAGCTCTATGCTAACAAATTCTTCTCTCGCACATCTCGCGTGTGGAAATCTCTTCTGGCTTATTGCTTCCTAGCCGACTTCTCTCTTCCCAAATTTTGTGCTTTTGTCTTTCATCCTTAATAGAATAGTTTTTCCGTATTAACTAATACTCAGTAACATCTTGCGTCTTAGCGGCTTTCTTGCCTTGCTTGGGGTGAAATGATTAAAAGAAAGTAATTCGGGAGCCAGATATATTGCCAGACGTTAAGTTAACAAATAATTTAAGCGTTTTAAATTTTCTTAAATTTAATTTTCATTGAATTTAAATTAAATTTTCAACGATCAGCTTTCAATCTGAACCTGACGATTGCATCGTGCAGGGAACTCTGAGTTGTGCTACCGGCGAGGAATTTATATATATATATATATATATATATATATATATATATATAATTATTCAAATTATAATTATATATATATATATATATATATATATATATATATATATATATATATATATATATAATTATTCAAAACTGTATCACAGCTCTTCAGTGTGGCTAGACGTCCGATTGCTTCAAGATTTGGCATCTGTCAGAGTTCCTACACCTAGGCTATCTTCGCACGGCAGAGAGAGAGAGAGAGAGGAAAATTTTAAAGTTTTCTATACCAAAGACGCTAGTGGCCAGTTGAAGAGCAATACTTTAATAGCAGTAGGAGCTACTGTTTTTAAAATTACCCTTTTCGCAAGAGTTCCTATCTGCTCTCGCTCCAAATCTTCTGTAACCCTCTTGCCTTGATCGATCCACTATCTTTCTCCACATCCTCTCCTTTACCACTCCTATCTTCTCTTCCTCCAAACCTTCTGTAACCCCTTGCGTGCTAGTGGCTTCCAGCCTTGCTTGAGGTGATAAGCTTAATATATATATATATATATATATATATATATATATGTATGTGTGTGTGTGTGTGTGTGTGTTTCTATTTGTATGAGTTGAAAGTTGGGTACATTAAAGCTGGACAAAAGATACACATCAAATTAAAATTTGGCATGGAAAATGCTAATAAATGAATGCTAATATAACTTAAGACATTCCAATCCAGTGCCTTAAGGAATACGCAATTACGTCCTTATCCTTAATGGAAGTATTGGACAAGCTAACATAGGAAGCATATTCTAATCTCGATCTTGCTAAGCCAAAGTTGTCACGATTCCAGTCACAGTCTGACATGTTTTGAACACATTACTTCTTCTTCTTCTTCTTCTTCTTCTTCTTCTTCTTCTTCTTCTTCTTCTTCTTCTTCTTCTTCCTCCTCCTCCTCCTCCTTCTTCTTCTTCTTCTTCCTCCTCCTTCTCCTCCTCCTCCTCCTTCTTCTTCTTCTTATTATTATTAACAACAACAACAACAACAACAACAGGTCAATATTTAATATACTAATACACTAATATTCGCAAGACATGGCAACAAGCTGTATATTATCTGATTTCTGCCTCGAATTCTGTGGAATTGCGTCCTTTTTCCCCTACATGTTCACACAAAGTCAAGCATCCATTTACTGTAGGTAGTTGCTGCATAATGTTGCTGTATGAGCGTAGAAAAAAAAACATTAAGTGCAGATTATTGGAATCTGTTTGATTTATTAGTTTTGTTTTTTTACAGTTTATTTACCTTTTGTTGGTTATTTAAAGCCAGGACATATTTTTAGATTTTAAGGTTTTGGAGATAATGAAAATTTGCTGATACAAGTCATTACTAATTAACTCGTACCTGGTGTTAGAATAGATGTATCCATACCTTTGCCAAGAGTTTTTGCGCGCAATATAACGGACCCAACAGGAATTTGAACTCGATTCTGTGATTTCCAATTCTGAGCCATTATCCATTGCATCTACCCCACATCTAAGCTTACTGTACATAGTATTTCTAATTGGTTACCCATCTAAGCTCAACGTTGCTTAACTACGGTTTGAACATGATATGGTCGTAAGGATGTGTGTGTAAGAGATAAGTGAGTTGTGTATTTCCAAAGCTACACTGCATATTGAAAAGGAATCTAAACAAAGATTTGGTGTGAAAAATAAACTTTATTAATGAGAAAATGGTTTAAACTATCCGTTTATGTTTCGTCGATGGTATGACATTTAAATCCCAAGTCAAGGAGGTAAGAAGTTATGTTGAAATTACACCCTTTTGCAAATTAATTAAAACAAAAGAAATAATAATAATAATTTTTTTTTCGTATTTTTCCAATGAAACATGGCACAGAGCACACGTTCTATTCTTTTGATTAATTGCAATTTCTGATATAAAGAAAGTCAAAACTTCCTTTTTTAAATCAACCTGCATCTGAGAGAAAATATTTGGGCACATTGTTTGTTCCATAATTCAAGAATTGGGATAAAAATCATCAAAGTCTATAAAAATTCATATATGTTTGTCCATTCCACGAAGTCTTTCCTTGCAGATTGACCACAGATTCTCGATTGGATTTAAATCAGGACAGTTTCCGAGCCAGTCGATAGTACTTTGATTTGCTCAGTGTTAACGCATGCCATTTTGTTCGTGCAGCGTCACAATTTTCGTACACTTTCTTGGAGTAACGTCCATTGCAGACAATAGCCTTAGGACAACTAATCGATAGTCGAGACAATAGTGTCTGGGCGTGATGAGAATCTGATGCAATCACGGATGACGCAATATTTTTCAAGGCCAAACAAATTTCATCATACACCCCGAAAATAGATTCATATTACTGCACACTACTGCAAATGACCTAATCTGAGGAAAAAATAGAAATCGATTACACCCTGTTACTTTAGTGGGTATAAAACTGACCGTATGGTGAAATAAAGGAAACTACAGCGATTGTTTCAATTAATTTACACAAGGGTGTAACAAATATTAAAAAATAAAGAATAATATTGCCCAGAATTGTATTTTGTTTAGCAGTCTTGTTACCGACATGTTTCACAATTTTAAAAACAGTCTACATTCGTCGATATTCCTTTCCCCACCAACGAGGATAAAAAATATAAATTTTTATTTTAAATTCGACATCTGGTTAGCAGCTATGAATTTTGTTTTGGCTATGATCGAAAATTGAACAGTACGCCCGTACATAATATAATTTTCTATTTCAGATGGCTGACACGAGCTCCTACGGTTTATGACACGAGCTACTGCAGTGTGACAGCGTCAATGAAAGTGAATTAACGTGATCCAGTATATGTGTTTTGTATTACTGTGTCACTTCTTCTATTGTTCCCATTACTTCTAGCTAGCGGGGGTGACAATACTTTCGAGCCACCCTGTATATTGCTCTGCGGATATTGACTCTAGAGAGAGTCAGAGTAAGAAGCTACTTTTAATTTAAAATAATAATAATAATAATAATAATAATAATAATAATAATAATAATGTTTTAAACTTTAACAATTTAAAATTACACCCCACACATACAGATGTGTGTGTGTAAGGGTATGTATTTGTATGTGTGCTATTTTCAGATGGTCGACAATTAAACTGGCATATATCATTAGTAGTAAAGCCCACACACAGAATTTTCTTTGCTTTTTTATGTGTGGTTATCCATGAGTTTTTACATAAAATTTTTTACTAGCCCTAAATTAAAACACCAGACAGCTCTTTCAAAGAAACTTTTGGGAATTGAAGAAGAAAGGTTTGAACCCACAAGTATGTTGGAACATTATAGCTTCCGCACATACTTCTAATAGTCTTAGAGATAGGCGTAACTTATGTTTAGAAGAAATAATTAGAATAATAAAATACAATAATTAAAGCCAACTATTGAATCAAAGGAATGAATTAGTAATAAAATATCGACATAAAAATAAATTCAAATTTCCACAATATAGGTTTTACTTTATTAGCTACTATATTTCTCTAACTCTTCAAATGTCGAATGCATAATTAATTCTAATTTCTATATTTCCGTTTTTATACCATATTAATTATATCTTATAATTGTCTCCTGTTCAAATGATTCTCTTTCCTTTTATCACTTACAATTCTTTATGTATATATTTTAGGGTTGTTTTTTAATATAACTTTGTATTTTTAAGTATAACTTTCTATTGTTAAGTTTATATTTTTAAATATAATTTGTTTCTAGATTTAACTTAACTTTAAAGTTAAATTTATTTTATTTATTTCATTATATTTTTATTTTTAATGTATAATTTAATTAATCTTATATTTTTATTTCTAAATATTTTTTATTCTTTAATATAGCATATTGATTTTATATTAAATGTAACTTATGTTTAAAAATAATATTCCTTATATTAATATAAATTATTTAAATATGACTTATTATTGATTATACTTTATTGAAATATATCTTATTTGTAAATATAACTTATCTTTGGAATAGTACTTTTAAGTATGATTTTGTATTTTTAAACTTAACCTTATCTATATAATTTAATATTTTTTAAACCTCTTTTTATTCTTCTCTTAGATTCATTCTTCATATAACCCAAATTTAATGTCATAAGATTGGTATCCGAGTTTTATTTTATAAAACCTCTTGCCTTTCGTCTGACTGCAACATTGAAACATTTTGACTGAAACATTATTTTTTTTTTAGCTATCACAGTTAAATTTCTAATTCCGACACGAATTTAGTTTATACGGGGGTTGAATAAGACTAACGAATTTCGTTAGTTGAAATAAGCCCATTCCCCATATGAGGTGATTTGGGATTTTATTGTGTATTAATTATTTGCTCTGTAAAATATATTGAGCTCTTTTGGGGATTGGTTTTAATATTTTATATTACTAGGATCCAGTTGGTTTATATACCAACAGTTTTATTATCTTTACTATATATATATATATATATATATATATATATATATATATATATATATTCATTGCCACATTCACAACATTTCGGTCGTTGTAGGCTCCGGCCTTCTTCAGGTGACTGGAATTTTAATATTCCAATCGCTTGAAGAAGGCCGGATCGTACAACGGCCGAAACGTTGTGAATATGTTAATGAAGACGATAAATAATACAAGTAATCATAATATCTCAGAGATATAGACAGATAATGATGCGATTTTTTAAAAAACCTGGATATGCTTTAATAAATAAATATATAAAGATTTTGGAAAATATTGTCTTCGACTGATTTTAGAATAATTTTAAAGATATTTCACGGCCGTTGATTTGATATTATTATTATTATTATTATTGTTATTATTATTATTATTAACTATAAATGCGCAGATACGTAATAATTTCCGTTTCAACATTCCAGCAATTAGAGTTGGAGGTTCTGTTTTTTTTATTCTCCTAGACCCGTTGCCACTCAATGCTATATAACTCAGTCTGCCCTACTATTTACCCATAGCTAGGGACAGGGAGAATGGACAGATTCATACTTTCCCGAGTTTATAAGTATGTAAGCGGATGTAATGAATTCGACTGGAATTCGAAGTCGGCTCTGCGATTCCTCAATCGGAGCATCAATCCATTACTCCACCGTGCCGCCATTCCTCTACAAGAGCCAGAACAGACCGAAAGTGGAGTACCGCTGACGTATATAAGCAGGAGCTGCCCAGTCTTAACTTTCCAGTCACAATAAAATACAAAAACGTTTCCTCGGTCCTTGTTGGTGACGAATTATATCCACCCAACCACCCCTTTCTCAATTTGCCCTTGCATGGAGTATTGCTGCCATATATGGTCTGGAAACCCCTACTGTTTGTCTCAAGGTCCTTGATAAAATCCAAAGACGGATATGCAATGTAATTGGCTCTGATCTGGCATCTCGTCTACAGCCGCTCTCTCACAGACCTCCCTCTGTCTTTTTTACAAATACTTTCACTGTAACTGCTCCGATGAGCTGCTTTCGCTGGTTCCCAGACTTCCTGAATTTAAGCGTTCTCCTAGGCTGGCATCTCGCTCTCACCCTATCACTGTCGAAACTGTTAAATGTAGCCGTCTCTTCTACTCCAATAGATTCATGTCTCGCACTTCTCGCCTGTGGAACTCCCTCCCAATTTCTTGTTTTCCTGATAGCTATAATCTCCAACTATTCAAATGTAATGTCAATCAACGTCTCCAGATACCCTGATCTATCCCATATCCTTCTCTTCATCCTTTCCTCTATCACTCCTCTTTGCTCTCGCTCCAACTCTCTGTAACCCCTTGCGTGCTAGTGGCTTCCCGTCTTGCTTAGGGTGTATTGCTTAAAAAAAAAAAGACGAGACGTCGCTATTTCGATGAAAAATGATCCGATGAACTAGTTCCACCAGACCTACTTTCACCACGCCCTACACATTGTAGCGAGCTAACCATATTCTTTTCGTATTCACTTGCTGAGATGTAAGTGACCGCTTGTGAATACCAGGTGATGTAATCTTAGATGTGCACCTGGTGTAATAGATAAAGGTTCGGAATTGTTAGTCGGAGAGCCGATTTCCAATGGGTTCGTTATATTCACATAAGCGTAAATACCCCTGGAAAAGGTATGGATTCATCTGTTCTTCCTCTAGCTAAGAATTAATAATAGGTATTATATCAATAAATTATTATTATCTCCAGACAATTCTTACAATCTTAAAACATTTTCTGACGGAAAGGGGTTGACAAGCCGTTTAAAACGAATCAATAAATCAGTCCCTTATTAGGGAATACACACCACACTTACAAATGGAATCAATTAAATATCAACACGAATTTGTGTAACTGTCGGACGCCGTAATACAAATATCGTCTCTTCCTCTCCTTTTGACCCCCTCACTCTTACTCACTGACGTTTACCGTCTTTGTTATAAAAGTGTTTTAAAATCTTTTTTTTTTAAATAAAATTTGAGAATTTTTAATGTTGTTAAATACAGTAAAGGTTAAAATAAATATTTCCTATAACAGGAGTCGGTAACCCTTGGCACGCGTGCTAAACATGGCACACCGACGACTTGTTTCTGGCACGCGAAATGTATTCATTATATTCCCTTTTATTCTTTCTCCTCTTTCATGTATATCGTTATCTAATGCATTTTTATTTTCTTCCGTTTACAGATTATGCAGAATGTCCCGATCATTAGCTAAGAAACAGTGTCATTCAAATGAAAAAGATATTAGATAATTTAAAGTATACTGGACTGAAAAATGTGTTATGATTAATAAAGAAAATAAAGCCTTATGCATTTTCTGTTCCGGAACAATCATTTGTATGACTTCTTCTGATAAGGGACAGTTTGAAAATGTTCATAAGAACTTAAGCAATAAAACTGAAGAGGAAAAAAGAAAATGAATTTCTCTTGAACTGAGCAAAACCAAAAAAAACAGGCTGATACTTTTATGAACTTTATATCAGGTAGGTCCAGTTCCAACTTAGTTGCTGCTATTTTTGAGGTTTCAAAAATTTTTGTTGGGACGTGGAAAAAAAATTTGTGTCAGAGCTTTGGCCGGTTTTGGCACGCACTCTCAAAATGGTTGCACTATAAAATGGTCTTGATATTACCGATTATTTTTTTTATTTCAAATAGATTTTTGTTTATTTGTAATATGAGGTTTTCTGTCAGTCAGGTAACAGCCGTTCTCTTTTTGCTGGTTCGAAGGAAAAGGTGGACTTTGTAGTCGTTTAATTCAACGTTTAATTAAAGGTGTTCTATTTTGATGGGGGCAGGGACAAGACTCTTACATCTCTCGTGAAAGTAAGAAAAATGATAAAAACTTACGATTAAAATGTTTAATTAATATCTTTTCTACAATACATTAAGATACTCGTTGGTAATACTCAATTATACGCATTTTATCTATTATCCTCATTTTGGTTGTTTTAGTCACAACACTGTGGCCATTGTATAATCCGGCATTCTTTAGATTGTATTCAGTACAACTTCGGGAAATATTCAAGCCAAGTAAATCAAAGTTGCTACTTTTCACATCCATAGTCATCTTATTAATTCGTATGTCATTTTTCACTACCACCGGTAAAGCGGTGGTCCGGGCTGAAAGGGTTAATGACAAATCCTGGAGGAAAAATCGAAAAGTCGGAAGCCACAAGAAAAGTCGATAAATTAGTTCGGAATATTCCCCAAAATCAAATAAGAAATGGCCCATTCTGAAGATTTTTAAATTTTATTTTTTTATTTATATTCTAGAGCTATTCTCCGTATTCCTCTTCCAAAAATGTTTTAGATAATTTTTGTAACATTCCATAAAACGATTTAAGGTCTTAACATTTTTTAAAACTATTACTGTATTTTAAAAAAAAAGGTGCAATATGATGTGATTTTTTTGTATTATTTACATTATTCGGACTGTTATCCTAATCATTATTGCCATATTTGCAACGTTTCCGGCCTTCTTCAGGTGATTGGAATTTCGAAATTTCAATCGCCTGAAGAAGACCGGAGCGTACAACTTCCGAAACGTTATGAATATGGCAATTAAGATGAGGATAACAGCCGATTAATGTAAATAATACAAGTAATTATAATACCTCATTTCAGAGATATAGACAGATAAATTTTCACATCCATAGTCATTTTATTAATTCGTATTTGTAATTCTTCTTCCACTATATTCAACTGTCTGATACAAATATTAAACCCTTCAATTCAAAATGCCACGCTTACCCAAAATCTACTTCCACTTTAGGAAAATCAAGATTATTTTCATACGAGAATCCACCCAAGGCTCGTGAGGAATACTCAAGACACGAGAGTCCTTGTTAACATGACAATGGTGAATGATGTTTGATATAAATATTTGAGGGGGTTTTAGAGTGTGGAAATTATGAACATAACGAGAACAGGTGACAATTGACCCGTGACTTTAAGATCGTAGTGTTTTGAAAACACCCCCGTGGAAGTGTGTTCCGCAAATTACTAGATCTTGAGGGAAAAGCTGAAAGAGTTGAACCTCCACCTTTTATCGAAATACAGAGGCAACGATTTTGATTCGACGCAGCAAAAGAAAAGTATTTGCCAAACCATATATTATGCATATTTGATCGAGTATTTTAATTCTGGTTGTTAGTGGTCCGAACTAACGAGTGGCGTTCATCTGAACGGGCCTTAAAAGAAAAAGAACTCCCATATTGTATTCAACTCTTTGCTCGCAAAAACAACCCAGTTTAAAAAATTTAATAATCAAAAGGCATTATTAAATTGCTACAAAACTAAATCATCAACCTGGAAATTCGAGTCATGTTCTTAAATAGCCTCGTCAGATCGAGGCTTTCATATGGATGCCAAGAATGGCGCCAAACCGATTCAGAAATATCTAAACTGTCAGCTTTATACAACGGCTTCTTAAAATCGTTGGTGAAGAAAAGCTTTGAGCAAGTGAAGCCTGAGGGTCTTGGCAAAGATCATCCTTCTAACACTGTGGACTGACGCTACAAAATAATAAACAAAGTATTGTACCAAATAACATAAATCATGCTACTTGAGGACTATCAACAGTAGTAACAACTAAAATAGATACTACATTTGACTCGAAGAGAAAATAAGGACCTAACGAAGATGGTAACATTTCACACTACTTTAAATAAAAGTACTGGCTGTTCTCGTTCAATGAATTCATTGTCGCGAAAATATTATCATTGGCTTTACGATTTCAGTATTAAAAAAATGATCTAACGCCACTACTCTTTTATATGGATCTAAAAACCTTCTTGAACAGAAGACTGTACTGGCAACTTACTATACTAACGATACGATATATAGACTGCACTCAAGGTAAGTCTGTAGAAGAAGGGGTGACAAGTGTTCCTGTTATTCATCTCATGATTTCATGACAAAATCCAAAAGAAGGATCTGCAATGTAATCGATCCTGACCTGGCATCTCGACTTCAGTCACTTCCTCACCGACGTGGCGTGGCTTATCTCTGTCTTTTCTACAAATATTTTCATGGCAACTGCTATGACGAGCTTTTTTTCCCCTGGTGCCACGACTACATGAATTTAAGCGTGCTATTAGATTGACATCTAGGTCCTACCTGTTTACTGTGGAAATAGTTAAATGTAACCGCCTCTTCTACTGCAACGGTTTTTTTCTCGCACTTCCCACACGTGGAACTCCCTTCCGTTTACTTGCTTCCCTGATAACTACGATCTTAAAAAATGAAATAAAACGTCCATCGCCATCATATATCTTCTTGGATCCCGTCCATCTTTTGTCATTTCCTCAATCTATCCTATTTCCAGTTTTTTTTTTTATCATTTCCACTTTCAATTTCCCGGTATTCCCTGCGTACAAGTAGCATTTCCGCCTTGCTTGAGGTGAAATGACTAATGGAAAAAGTGTGTTTTTTTAGGCAACAATCAACAAAACACAACTTTATCACACATTTTTGTGCCATGAGTGTGATAGTGTTCATACAGATTTTCTTGATTTGTGACGGCATCAATCAAAGAGAATAAACTAGATGTGCTTTGTATTACTTGTTCTAGTGTTCTCATTAATTTTTGTAGGGGTGACAAGACTTTCCAACCAACCTGTACATAGCATTTCAGCACTACTTTCCTACCGATATTTGTCGATGACTGTACTAATTTATCAAAAGTCCACTTAGTCATTCAACATCGTCTTTCATGAAACGTAGGAAATATTATAAATTAACATGTTATCTGTTATCCACCTGCACAAGGGGTTTAAGAACAGTAGACAGGACGTGAAAGACGATGAAAGATGTGGGCGGGAGAGCATCAGAGCTGGTTGAGAAAATTCGCAATCTTCTGGATTATTTTTAACAGTAATCTTCATCTTGTACAAGGCCCGGGTGCCACTCGACGTAGAGGGTTGTGTCAATGGACAGTTTATGCGTATAGGAGGGGAAGATAACAGGTGAAGATTCCAGTGATCGGGGAAACATCCTCTTGGGAGTCTGTTCCACAGAGCAGTGGTTCGCGGGAAGAAGCTGTTCGAGTGGAACTTACTTTTCACTGATGGATGGTTTTCTACAATGTAAGTGCCGTGGCGGGTCCTAGCCGTGAAGGTTAGAATTGGTGGAATCAGGGAATATACTTTGTTCGAACACTTTCCATGGAAGTAGGGATAAAGCACTGAGAAGCTTGCCACACCCAGCTTGTAAGAGTGAGGTTGGTGTGTGTGCGTGGAAAATAATTTGCCACCCGCAAGGACTCGCTTTTGAAGACTATCGACACTGGAAAGTGAGGGATGGCAAGCTCCAACCCAAATATGATAACAGTACTCCATTTTAGGCTTGATCTGGTTCTTGCAAAATTAAAGGCTAGCATGAGGAGTCAGGTACAGAGAGCGACCATTTTATCTGCGTTTTTAGCGATGGAAAGTGAAGACCGTTGTGTGTGCACAGTCAATAAGCATACAGTTTAGAGTTGGTGTTGCAACTATACACACAATTGTTTATGAAGCTCACATGATCCGCAAAAAAGGGTACTCAGTGAGAAAGAGAAGGAAATACGTGTTGGTAACAGCAGGGAGATGGTTGATGATCATTCCCTCCTTTGCAAGAGTACTTGAGTCTCTGGTGACCTGTGATGATAGCTGGGTCTACTTTTATGATCCAGAGACCAAGAGGCAGGGTGCCCAATTGGAAGCAACATGACTCCCTCAGAACCAAGGATAGGCAGAGCAAATCCACCAGGAAGTTCATGATGTCCCATTTTCCAACGATACAGGCGAATCCTCTACATCCACTGGGATCCCTTTGACCAGATGGTCAACAAAGAATACTTTTAGTGGTGTTTGAGGGAGTTCAGTAAGAGATATCGTCGTAAAAGGCAAGAGCTTTTCCACTCAGGTGGGTGGCACCTATACCAGTAAAAGGCACCAGTCCGCAATTCCATCCGGCTAACCAACTACTTAAACAGAGATTAGCATCAAAAGTGTCCACCACCTCACTATAATCCAGTTTCTGCTCTCTGTGACTTTTGGTTATTTACCAAGCTGTGTTGTTCATGATGACGGTAGTCTTTGAGTATAGAATCCAGAGGTTGGCAGTGAATATTTCGAAGACAGTAGGGAAGCGTAGTTTAGGTTAGCAGTGGATATCCCGATAAAGTAGCAGAGCGTAGTTCTTCCTTCTGTTCTTTCGCCTGACAGGTTGGCACTGGACATTCGGAGAGAGTAAACAAAATGGCCGCCTTTATACACGACGGATTGAATATTTCACGTCTCCTGATTGGTTAACCTTCTAGTGGGGAACTATAAAGTGAGTCAAGTCATTTTGGTTTGCTCACTAGTACAAAGGGGCACACAAAATAATCTAACAAGCTGAAGGAGAACCTCAGGGGTAGTTGGTTTGATGACATCGATATGAAGGAGACTGCGGTAATTGTCCTAGACGACTTCACTTTGGATTACTTCCATGGGGCCTTCTCGAAGTGGTTGGAGCGTTAAAACAAGTGAATAAAAGTCAAAGCATCCTACTTTGAAGGAGATTAGAAATTTGTACTTCTTTGAAATTAATAAAGATCTCCCATGAAAAAGTCTAAAAACTTCAGCAAAGGAACCTGTATCACTTACCTGAAGGGATAAGGATAGTCACGAACCCCTTTTAAAAGAACATACTAGAGAAGAACACTGGAGGATAAGACGACAGAAATTATCAGGGGACATGTTAAGTTTGCAAACCTCCTCAGTAGAGCTCTGCTTACCGCCGCACCACATTGAAACACCAGTCCACGTACGATTACAGAATTTAAGCAACGTCGAGCTTGGTCAGTACCCAGATAGATGACAGCTTGGTAATATCAGTTGCTTAAAATTTGGATGTGCTGGCAGTGTAATGAATTATGTCCGGAAATAATTAATCAGAGACCCGAGTTCCAGCTACCGTTGGGTTCCTTATATTTACTTGAGAAAGTTATGAATCAACATTATTCCGTCAGCTATGGGTTAATTAGTAAGAATTGTATCACTAAACCATTAATATCTCAAAAAGGAATTCTGATAATCTAAAAATATATTCTGGCTTTAAATATTCTGCAAAGGGTTGGCAAACAGTAAAAAAGAATCAATCAACCAGTAGACCTAGCATAAAGAGGAACGATTTGTATGAATGTTCTGTTAAGAAAGAAATGGCACTAAACAAAGTCATGAATTAGGTGCCAATATTAATTTTGAATTACAGTAGCGTATTCTCCAACTCTCAGCATTAACTCACCTGCTTTTCGGGTGTGAGTTCAATCTCTGGAAAAGTTATCTACTCTGGTTCGCTGTAAGATTTTGACTAGCGACTACAAAGCTGAATAAAAATAGTGGTTATTAAGATAGACAGCTGAAGAACACCAGAGCGTGAAACGATCTGTTACCATAACAACCAAGATTACTATACCAGACCGAATGGTGAGGCATATAATAACGGTAATTCCTCATGTCAATCATTCTGACATTAACTAACCATGTGTATATAGTACCCATGTGTATATAGTACCCAGCGCAAATTTTCCTATTTTTAATTACAATTTTCAGGACCTGATTTTCTTACCTAAATAATGTTTTTCAGTTCCTATTAATGTTAACTCAAAGTACAAAGTTTGAAGTGCCTGCATGTAAAATATTTCAAATAAAGATTTATTTTTAATATTTTATTTTGATATTTTCAAAATCGGGTATGAAATACCCATGGTTTGTAGTGGTGTAACTTTAATTGATGGTTAGTGTTCTAGGGTTAACTGAAGACCAAAAATGTATATAAATGAACGCCAATTCAATGATCCCCTAAGCGTTACGCCCCTTTGTGCACTCGGTTTATGAAAAAATTTCAATGTAACGTACACGGTTAGAATTTGAACTCAGTCCTCCTATTTTCTGATTCCGAGTCAAGATCGGATTCTAGCCGAGTTCAATGCATTGACTTTAGTGCACATAAGTTTGGGAAAGGTATAAATGTACACCCAGTTGAATAGCATGTCAGACAAAGCTCTCTGTGGTTGGATAAGCCGTATAGGCGAAAGACAACTCTGAAATCAAAGCTGTATGTAGTTTGCAATGCTCGATAGTAAACAGAGTTAATACAGATTAAACGGGCTTTGAGATTATTTGATTATGAATCTAGATGCTGTTATTGTTCTGATATCGCGGAAAAAGTAAATACTTTTAGAACGGCATTAATGTGATCTGCAATAGCAAAAGCACGTAGACTTAACATTAAACTATGTTTGTGTCCGTGTCCCGTCTCTTTTGAAGATAAATAAATGGCATTATCAGATTTCGTTGAGTAAATTACTATTGGTAGATTCAGACATATTAATGAAAATGTCTAAAAACAGCGTTGGCAGGATGGATGTAAGAAATATATTCCAATATCTGTTTCAATAATGCACAAAATAATTCATGAAGGAGTGATGTTGGAGCTGTGAGATCTTGCATGTGTTAATATTAAATGTTTTATTAATAGCTTCATTGTTTCTGTGTGAGAATTGGTCGGAAGGACACACACACACACACATTCACACACAAACTATATATATATATCAGTCCAATAAACAAATCAATTCCACAAATGCTGATTATCACCATTCCTCAATCTCAGGTAAAGTAACTCCTCTCGTCAAAAACGAGTCTCCCCTTTGGTTTGGTTTGGTTTATTTTGTTTTACGGCATATCAAGGTCAATGGGTTATTTAATGCCGACAACATTTTTAGGATAGATTGGTGTGGATAGAATATGTATTCTTTGGTTTAGATTGGTTTAGTTTATTTTGTTTAACGACATATCAAGCTCAATGGGTTATTTAATGCCGACAACATTTTAGGATAGATTGGTGTGGATAGAATATGTATTCTTTGGTTTAGATTGGTTTAGTTTATTTTGTTTAACGACATATCAAGCTCAATGGGTTATTTAATGCCGACAACATTTTTAGGATAGATTGGTGTGGATAGAATATGTATTCTTTGGTTTAGATTGGTTTAGTTTATTTTGTTTAACGACATATCAAGCTCAATGGGTTATTTAATGCCGACAACATTTTTAGGATAGATTGGTGTGGAGAGAATATGTATTCTTTGGTTTAGATTGTTTTGGTTTATTTTGTTTTATGGCATATCAACCTCAATGAGTTATTTAATGCAAACAACGTTTTTAGGATAGATTCGTGTGAATAGAATATGTATTCTTTGGTTTAGATTGGTTTGGTTTATTTTGTTTAGCGGTATATCAACCTCAATGGGTTATTTAATACCGACAACTTTTATTGCTGGTAATATTTTCTTTTCTCAAAAATCTTTTTATGGTAACATATTTCCTTCAAAATTGTATTGCTGGTAATAATTCTTTTAAAAAGGTATTGCTGGTAATAGTTAACTATTTGCCCATAGCTGGGGACCTAACAGGTGCTACCACCCCGGGTCAGAGTGGACCTGGGAACACCAGCAATTAAGAGGTGGTTCGACGCTCCTCAAAACCTTCTGATCTGAGGCCTTGCTGCTGGACGTAGTTTAACGTCTTACCCAGGACGCGGATGTAGTTTAATGTCTTACCCAGTCTCCCGTTTGGATGAGCGTACCGTGCTTTTACGCAGCTGACCTGCCATCGCTCAGCCAATGAGCGCCCAGAACCAGCCAATAAAAATGCCGACAAGCAACACCACCATTTCCGTCCACACGAAGTGCTCCCTGATTCACCTTCAGTCCGAAGCTCGCAAATTCGCCGACTCCACGCTCCATTGCAAAACATACACGGGACTCTGGCCCTTTTGGGTCGCCGAAGTAAGTCACCGCTACAGGCCCATTTCCAAGTAAACCAACATAATTCAAAGAAATCTGATCATCCCGTTGGTCATCAACAGCAGACGTGACGTCGCCATCACTGCGATAAAGTGTTTTTTTCATGTTGGTAATCAAATGGTAGGCAGATCAAGAGAATAGTGGGTGGGGGTGATCAACCAGTTCAAAGCCCCAGTCATGCAGGGCAGCCATTGAAACCAATGCTATGTGTGCTGGAGCATTGTCCTAAGAAAACAAGACCATTTTCGTCAAAGTTGCTGATAGCCTTTCGCAATTGAATCACAAATTTAGCATCGCACTCTCCATTGATGGTGTGTTCTTTTTGAAAATAGTCAATAAACAATTTTTTTTTACATATTAATCTCTTTTCAGCCGACATACAGTTATTAATAAGAAGATTCTGAATTAATGCATGCAAAATTTCAAAGCTCTAGAATGTTTTCTTCATAGTCAGCCTATGAATTTCTCAGTTCATCCACGTACCTGAAAACAAAAACAAAGTAGCCATTAAGGAGAAGTGTTGAAATAAATGCAAGTGAGATTTCACAGCTCTGGCATCATTCCTTCATAGACAGGCTAGGAATATTTCAGCACCCGCTCGGACATATCTTTTATTAAATATCCGTAAACTATTTTCCTGGAAAATTGTTTCAATGGAAAGACTTTATAAAATTCAGCCAAAGTCAACGCTAGCAGTTCGGACAATGAATGCCGAATACTTATAAAGAAACAGTAAATATATCGATTACCAATACGATTACCAATACGATTTCAATCTCGTGATATCTAATTTATGATAGTCTATCTATCTATCTATCTATCTATCTATCTATCTATCTATCTATCTATCTATCTATCTATCTATCTAATGAGTTTATCTATCTATCTATCTATCTATCTATCTATCTATCTATCTATCTATCTATCTATCTAATGAGATTATCTATTAGGTTGGTGCAAAAATAATGTCGTTTTTGACGTTCAACTTATGTGAGAAAAACGACATTATTTTTGCACCAACCTAATATCTATCTATCTATCTATCTATCTATCTATCTATCTATCTATCTATCTATCTATCTATCTATCTATCTATCTATCTAATGAGTTTATCTATCTATCTATCTATCTATCTATCTATCTATCTATCTATCTATCTATCTATCTAATGAGTTTATCTATCTATCTATCTATTTATCTATCTATCTATCTGTTTATGTCTGTTTCACTAATCTATCTATCTATCTATCTATCTATCTATCTATCTATCTATCTATCTATCTATCTATCTATCTATCTATCTAATGAGTTTATCTATCTATCTATCTATCTATCTATCTATCTATCTATCTATCTATCTATCTATCTAATGAGTTTATCTATCTATCTATCTATCTATCTATCTATCTATCTATCTATCTATCTATCTATCTATCTATCTCCGACTGTTCGTATATATATATGTCTCTTTATCAATTGCTGATCCCCCACCTTGTTATCCCCTCTATATACACAAGCCCTTTCGGGAAAGAATCGAAATTTTGACGCTCCATATAACTACGAATAAAAAGTTGGGAAGGAATTCAAGAAACCAGAGATAAAAGTTGATGAAACCGATTTTCCTGGAAAAGAGCTTCAATGGAAAAACTTTATGAATTTCAACCAAAAGCAACACTAGCAGCTAGCACAATGAATGCCGAATATAGACTAATAAAGTAAGAGTTAATGTCACGAAGACTAATACCATTTTAATGTCTTGTACATCCTCATATCTATCTATCTATCTATCTATCTATCTATCTATCTATCTATCTATCTATCTATCTATCTATCTAATGAGTCTATCTATCTATCTATCTATCTATCTATCTATCTATCTATCTATTTTACCTCTTTAGCCAGCCTTTCCCGACGATCCGCTTAGGTGAAACCTTGGTAGGTTTGTCTGGCTCTCTAGGTTTAACTATATATATATATATATATATATATATATATATATATATATATATATATATTAAGGCAAATGCTATTAGAGACAACAGACATTTGTGGTATTAACTGTAATTATATAAACGGAACTTTCAAACACACATTTGTCCTTTCTTAATGAGAAATAAAATGGAAATATAATTTTCCCGTTTTTTTACTATTATATATATATATATATATATATATATATATATATATATATATATATATATATATATATATGATGTCACGAGCTACGACGCTTTTTTCGCTTCCTTGGCTCGTAAATAAAAGTTTATCGTTACTTTGAACTTATTCAAACACCAACGGCGGGCCATTATTGTGGTTTCGTATAAGTGTTGTTTGATTTATTAAAATTGTCGTCATCTTTGATAATGGCTTATGTAAGCCGAAAGCTTAGATTGGATTCAAACATGTGTCAATTTGGTGTTTTCCTTTCGTCTTTCAACGATAATGTGATTAAGCTTATCAGAAAGGAACTTACTTAAAATAAATAAACAAAACTTGTCTATATTATTTAATGAAGCATGCATTAATGAAAAATTGCTGCCGAAATATATACAATATATATATATATATATATATATATGTATGTGTGTGTGTGTGTGTGTGTGTGTATGTGTGAACAAGTGAAAGGGTAACTAGAGTGTGGTTTCCGCAGACGAAAGAAAAACTAACAGTATATTGTAATTACATGGACTACATCAGAAAACTTAAGAAAATCTGAAATGTTAAGGTGACAGTAGTACCGATCGCAGTGTGAAAACCAGAAAAAAATTCTCTAAAACTTTAACTAAAAGACTGAAATAATGTCCCTTTATCGACATTTAGTCATGATGTAAAAATCTAACTAGCACAATTATTTCGATAGGTTCACCTAACCGAAATTAGAAGACCAGGTCCAGGTTTCATTTAAATTCGAGTTAGACAAAATTTCGTCTGTATTTTTGAACTTACAATGGTTTATTATAATCTTGTTATATATTAAAAACCCTATGCATTTACAACACAAGCGGAACATTTACTTTACAAAACAATTTTTAAAATTTTGTTTTAATAGTATTTATTTAATGTTATTTATTTTAATTCAGATTTTAAACACTGCGATATAGGTACAAGCAATGTTTCTTTCGCTATTTTTTTAATTAATTGTATAGAAAGAATTCATATCTGACTTGTCAAAATTTAAAGAATAATTATGTATATTTAAAAGAAATTTTTTAAATTTACAGTAAAAATGTCACATTTAAAGAATATTTGACTGCATTTAAAGAAAATATGTTTTCATTTAAATAATATTTGCTTACATGTTAAGAAAGTAAATTTACAAATATAAAATGTTTGTTTGCATTTAAAGAAAATATGTTTACATATGAAGAAAATTTGTTTACCTTTGAAGAAAATTTGTTTACATTTAAAGAAAATATGTTTACATATGAAGAAAATTTGTTTACCTTTGAAGAAAATTTGTTTACATTTAAAGAAAATATGTTTACATATGAAGAAGATTTGTTTACCTTTGAAGAAAATATGTTTACATATAAAGAAAATATGTTTACATATGAAGAAAATTTGTTTACCTTTGAAGGAAATTTGTTTACATTTAAAGAAAATATGTTTACATATGAAGAAAATTTGTTTACCTTCGAAGAAAATTTGTTTACATTTAAAGAAAATATGTTTACATATGAAGAAAATTTGTTTATCTTTGAAGAAAATTTGTTTACATTTAAAGAAAATATGTTTATATATGAAGAAAATTTGTTTACCTTTGAAGAAAATTTGTTTACATTTAAAAGAAATATATTAACATTTAAAATATTTGTTTACATTTAAAGAAATTATGTTTATATTTAAAGAAAATTAGTTTATATTTAAAGAATATTTATTTACACTTAAAGAAAATCTGTTAAAATTTAAAAAAAATGTTCCATTCAAAGAATATTTGTTTAAATGTAATAGATATCTGTTTACATGTAAAGAAAATCTGTTTAAATTTAGATAAACAAACAAGCACATTATCATAGCTAGTTTCCATGTCTTTTCCTTTCGTTTCAGTTGCAATAAACTTTATTAATACATGCATATGTTTTAAATTTCTTGTTTTGTCTTACGTATTCACATTACGTCATCCGCAATGATCCGATGCATTGTGGATGAAGAAATAGTGACTTGGATTTTGGAATCAGTCGCGTTCGTTACATTTCGCTTACGTGTCAATATCCTATGGAAGAGATATTATGATTGCATCTCTTTTGCCTTCCGCTATGGATAAATAACCTCACGAACACAGAAATAGGAAAGCGTGGTGAGTACAGCTGAATTGGAAAGACTGGGTCCTATAGCCTTCGGTGGTAAGTTTAGGAGCAGTACGATTCCGAATTCAAACCCTCTTACTATGGGTGAAAGAGTTTCACCTAGTCCGTGATTGGCAAAGCCTGGTTATTTCTGTAGACATGGTCAAGGAGCGGCGGGATCCTCCAACAGGAGTGAGAAGGCCTTGTATTTGGATGGCTTTTAGTCTAAAAAATTTCACCCCGCTTCAAATTTTAAAAATATACAAGATTTTTATTGTTAACAAATAATCCGTCTCTCAATACCATACTATTTCATAGGTTTTAAACTTAAAATTGGTCACTTCACATTTTCATAGTAAAAATTGACCGCTTCACATTTTCATTGTAAAAATTGAATGCATCACATTTTCATAGTAAACATTTACCACTTCCTATTTTCATAGTAAAAAATTGACGGCTTCTTATTTTCTTAGTATAAATTGACCACCTCCCATTTTCATATAAAATGTAAATTAACAGATTCACATTTTCGTGATAAAAATTAACTACTTTCCATTTTCATAGAAGAAATTTACTACTTCACATTTTCATTGTAAAATAAGAATTTTGCTGTTTAAAAATTTAGCTACTCTCATATTTTCATACAAACTCAAGAATTCTACTGTTAAAATATTTTTTTTTTAGATTTGAAAGTTTTTAGTTGCAAAGATTTAATAAAAACCACTGATTTGCTCTAAAATAACAGCTTTTAGGTAATTTTAACCATAAGAATTCCCCCAGAACAAACGAAAGCTAATTGTTGAGACGGCGCAGAAGAAAAATGTCTTTTCATAATTAGTCGTCGTCATTGACGTCGAGATAGTTGACCCTAGGCTCATTCAGTGAGATCTCCTCAATCGGCGGGAAGACGAGTCTCCAGCGCAGACAGCCAAAGACAAAAACCCGTAATTATACAAGTGAATACAATTAGATCAGAATTAGTAAAATCACAGACATGACTGCGCAGAAAGAAATTACTGGAAATCAATTTAAGCATTCAGATTAATTACATATGGTGCACAACATTTCCAAGACGAGTTCAAAATCTTTCCTGGAGACGATATCCTATGAGGTATATGGTATACCGTATTTTTCTGTGTATAATACGACTTGAGTATAATACGACCCTGTGTTTCTGAAGCTAAGAATAGAGAATAAATTATATCTTTGAGTAGAAGACAACCCCGTAGTACAGCCAACCCTATCTATTTTATTTTTGGAAAAATGTAACACATTATCTATTAAAGTTCAATGTAGTACATATATTTCAGCAATCAATTTAAGTTTTCACGATGTTAAATAACATAAATGAATAGGATATTTAGCTAATGTGTATGTACAGGGAAAAATGCTTTGTTGCAACATTACATGAGAGATCTTGCATAATACTTTTATTATTTTTAAAATCAATTTCGGCGTATTTCCCTTCTTTCAAACAAAAGACGTTCAATTGCGTTGATTTTCATAGAACAAAGATTGCTGATATTTTTGTAAACAATTGTTATCAACACCTGCCAAATTTGTGTTGTATTGTCTGTTGCGATGAATGTATTTTCAATTATCCCGTTTCAAATAAGAAGTCTTTTGATTCGTATAATCTAGGTACCATATCAAAGAGCTCACCCGAACAATTACCATGAACGTATTTATAGAAAAGTTACAGAAAGGCAACGCCAGGCAGTGGGCAAGTGACAGGAGCCGAGCTGCCAGGTCAGGACCAATAATATTACTGATTCTTCTTTGGAATATCAAGGAGCTCCGGGTAAAGTGCAGGAGCACCGAACCATATATGCCGAATAGCAGACTTATAGATATATAAGATAGATTCTGAAGAGGAAAATTGTCTTGCACAGTGGACCGACTTTCTTAGCACCTGGCCTAGCAATGGATTCAATATAGTCTTTCCACTTCATGTCAGCTGTAAACGTTAGCCCGAGAAGGCGCAACGAGTCACTTTCCATGAGATAGCATCAATCATATCGATAGAAAGCAAAGAAGAGGCTCTCAGATGATTAACGGAGAGAAGGTTAGTTTTGGAAGCGTTAAAATTAACAAGTCATTTTTTTTGCCCCAGTTAACGACGGCTTTGAGGTCGTTTTGGAGGTCTTGTCGGACAGATCAGTCTTACTATCGAGACAGGAGTAAATGTTAGTGTCGTCAGCGTAGATGCCAAGCTGAAAGCTGATGTCATCGGAAAGATTGTTAATAAATTTTAAAAACAGCGTACAACCAAAGATGGAACCCTGGAGGACACCTGCGTTAGTACGAAAGGTTGTAGATAAGTGGCCGTTCAGGACAACTTTCATTTCACGATTAGATAGTGTTATAGTGGAAGACACCTTGTCTAGACAATAGACTCTCCCACCTATTATAAGTAGGAGTCAGTAGTAGTCGAGGGAGGAGTAGTAGTCAGCGACCACAACTCGATTACTCTGCGTAACACTTTATTACAAGTTCCTAACGTTTCTGTACGTTTAACCTATTCAGGACGCATTTAGTCCGAATACAGTTTCTATTGTGGAAATAACTCCACAACAGATAGAAAAAACTGGATCAGGTCAAAAAATGTGTCCGGAGATATGGTAACTTTTCAGCTTGTGGCGAAGACCTGATCGCCAGACCCTATCAAAGGTCTTCGAGATATCTAATGCTACAACCTGGGCTTCACCGTTTTTATCTAGAACATCTTTCCGCAATTATCGTTAATGCATCAGCAGCTGAACTGGAAAAACGAAAGCCGTATTGCTCGTCTGAGAAAAAGCACCGAGATGAGAGATGAACCAATTCAGCATGGATTAGGGCCTCTATGAGTTTCCCAAAAAACCGTAGTAGGCCAAGAGTTGTATGTGTCGGACGTTTTACCAGAGTTCTTAAAAACTGGAACAACAGACCATGGCATCCATCAGACAGGAATCAGGGCGCAGTTTAGAGAGAACAGAAGCTAGTTCGGGAGCATAATTCTTAATGGCTATTAGAGGGATAACATCGGTCCCCTATGCTTTGTGGGGATCCAGGTTAGAGGTGATAGCAGAAACCATGGAAGGGTTTATATGCATATCACTCAACAGAGAATCAGATCTAAGCGGGAAGTTAGGCTGGGATATTCCAGATGAGTCAAGAGTAGAGTTTGGGGAGAATTTATGGACAAAGCATTCATCTTTATCAGTAGATAATAACACCACAAATCGATTTATGAGGCAGGGAATAGAGACCTTGTAATTATTTAGTATCCTCTTATAGAGACGCCAGTAATCACAAGAGCCAAAGATTTTAGAGGCTATGCGCTGCCTCATTCTATCAGCAAACAAGAACACATATGCACAGTGGGCAAAGGCGTTGGTTAGATCCAGTTACATGACCCAATGAGTGTGAGTTCAATACCTGGTTAAGGCAGTGGAGAACTTTCAGAGGGGAATTATCAGGTGATAACTGATAAATGACATCCATTAAAACATGGCACGTGGAACTAGAACAGTCTACTCCAGTGAGTGAAATAAAGGGTTCAGTTCGACATTCCAACCACCTGAAGAAAGTCGGAGCGTACAACGGCCGAAATGTGATAAATATGGCGACAAAGATGAGGACAATAATTCGAATAATGTAAATAGTGTACATAATACCTCATCTCAGAAATATAGACAGATACTGAAGGGCCGAAACGTTGTAATAAATATGGCAACAAAGATGAGGACAATAGTCCGAATAATGTAAATAGTGTACATAATACCTCATCTCAGAAATATAGACAGATACTGAAGGGCCGAAACGTTGTAATAAATATGGTGATAAAGATGAGGACAATAGTTCGAATAATGTAAATAGTGTACAAAATACCTCATCTCAGAAATATAGACAGATCTGAATGACTCAGGTCCTTCAAGGACACGCTTACATTTGTTACTAGCAGACACATATAGGCCACTGTTAAGACGAGAGCTGTGACGCTGGCATAACCGGAAATAGTGGTTCCTGTGTGCTACGGCGGCCGAGCATGCTGGTGTGAATCATGGAGAGGATTGCGGTTTCACCTGGTATTTCTGAGAAGGGATGAAAGCGTCTATGCCGGCTTTGGCCCAAGAAGAACTCTCAATTGGGAGGTTCAAGATGACAGTCCATGGGACCTCACGAAGGAAATACCGGAATGAGTCCAAATCAGCATGCAGGTAATGGAATGGTATCTTATGGATCTGGGATTCCTATTTAGTGGATGCTTGGAAGGAGATATCAATCGCTACCCCAGAGTTGTCCGAGTTACCAAGAGAGCAGTATTGCGAAAATGGGCAACAGCGAGGAAAGGAGGTAAGAAATGAATCTAGTAGAGAAGCTTATTGTTTGGCTAGGGAAACGAGTGGGGAAGTCCACGTTTTGTGTGTGGGTTTGGCCAATGGAAAAAGTTATGTATACATACCTTTGGAATGTTTCCACCACCTGTCGTGGTGAGCATTAAAGTCACCGAAGACAAAGATGATCGCAGATGGATGGAGAGAAAGTGCCTTTTCTATACTGTCAGCTATTGCGTCTAATATACTACTGTTTTGGGAAGAGCGAGCAGAATAGTCGTCAGGATAACTCACCATTTGATAAATAGATGAAATCAATTTCAAAATTTGTCCCTAGACACCATAACGTTTTAACTTGTGAAGTATTCCAAATCCTGTTCAAGGCTTTCGAGATGTCCAAAGCAACAACCCGAGCTTCGCCATACTTAACTCGAGGTTTATAGAATCCGTATTTATCGTCAATACATCAGCGAGGGAAGAGCGAGCAGAATAGTCGTCAGGATAACTCACCATTTGATAAATAGATGAAATCAATTTCAAAATTTGTCCCTAGACACCATAACGTTTTAACTTGTGAAGTATTCCAAATCCTGTTCAAGGCTTTCGAGATGTCCAAAGCAACAACCCGAGCTTCGCCATACTTAACTCGAGGTTTATAGAATCCGTATTTATCGTCAATACATCAGCGAGGGAAGAGCGAGCAGAATAGTCGTCAGGATAACTCACCATTTGATAAATAGATGAAATCAATTTCAAAATTTGTCCCTAGACACCATAACTTTTTAACTTGTGAAGTATTCCAAATCCTGTTCAAGGCTTTCGAGATGTCCAAAGCAACAACCCGAGCTTCGCCATAGTTAACTCGAGGTTTATAGAATCCGTATTTATCGTCAGTACATCAGCGAGGGAAGAGCGAGCAGAATAGTCGTCAGGATAACTCACCATTTGATAAATAGATTAAATGAATTTCAAAATTTGTCCCATAGATACCATAACTTTTTAACTTGTGAAGTATTCCAAACCCTGTTCAAGGCTTTCGAGATGTCCAAAGCAACAACCCGAGCTTCGCCATACTTAACTTGAGGTTTATAGAATCCGTATTTATCGTCAGTACATCAGCAGTTGTCCTAGAGAAACGAAAGCCATATTGCTTCGTCTGAAAGATTGTACTGCAATGTGAGATGCTTCATCAATTCAGCATTGATTAGGCCCTCTATTAGTTTTCCCAAAAGAGCTAGGAGGCTTATAGGTCGATATTTGAAAAGGTCGGGCGGATTACGTGAAAAAAAAACAAAAAAACTTGAACAGATGAGGATTTCAAAGCAGCAGGAAAGCAAAATTAAGTATAGATTTGTACCAAAGTGTTTACTGCACGAGATTATAACATGAAGTAGGAATGCAAAAGTTGATTATTTCCCTTTTGACAGGAATATCTGACAACATTTTTAAGTTAAGGGGGACCTTGTGGAGCACTTGACAGCCCGGTGGCGCGAATATTCAGTCGCTTGCTGATGGAAGAGAATGCGTTAGCTTATTGCGGTTAAGCTGACCCCATACATCTTAAATAAAATCCCAAGATTTTTTTTATCATAGTGTTCAGAGTATACGAGGCCCAAGAGACACTGAAGGTAGATGGTTACTTTAGGGTGTTGTATGAGCGTAAGAAGAAGCAAGATGCAGGAAAGATAGATAACCTTAGACATGAAACGGTCAAGATTTCAGGGATCAGGAAGACACCCTATCGGGAATCTGTTTCACAAAGCAGTAGTTCTTGGGAAGAACCAGTCCGAATGGAACTTCCTTCTTACTAATCGAATATGAAGCGTGTGAGGATTATTCACCCTTGTGTACGCGGCATAGCGTGTCCCAGTTGTGAAGGTCAGGCAGGATAGTTGATTGTAACTCGTCAGAACAGATGTTATGGTAATACCGATACAACAGCGAGAGGCTAGTGACGTTAAACCAGTGGCAAAGACATCGTAGAAGGAAAAATAATTAATCGCCCAGTAGTTTGCGTAGACGCTTTTGAAAGCTCTTAAGACAGACGATTGAGGACCGGGTAATTCCATCCCAGGTATGGCGGCAATGCACCATTATTCGAAAGAAGGAGAGTATAGCACGGGGGATCAGATACTTACTGGAGCAGAACAATGAAGTGACTATTTTCCTAGCATCTTTCGCAATAGATCTGATATATATATATGTCCTACTGGAAGTCTGGTGGTAGTTGAGTCCCTATATACGCTCAAGGCAAGCGGAGTCCCTGAGAGAAGACCAAACTGTCGTGATAGAAGAAAGTTCAGTGTCACACGTATCACTATCGTGTCCCTCTTGAGGTTGGTACAGCACCCCATAATATACTTTTAAGTGCCTTCTTCAAATTCTACTCGCTTAGATGTTTTATCTGTGTGAGACAATTTATGACTTGAAAATGTTCAATCATTTTATCTAATTAATTCGCCAGTAGCACCACTCGGATTTTCATGCACAACGCAATATTCAGGTGCTGAGCTAAGACCTGAAGATTATATATCACACGCACACACACACACACACACACACACACACACACACACATATATATATATATATATATATAGACAGTGGTGCCTACTGCTACTAAGCATTACTCTTCAAGTAAATTGAGTTCTCCGAGCCGCTGGTGTATTTCGTATAGAAAAAAACGTTAAAATTTGCTTACTTTCGACGTTAAAATTTGCTTACTTTCGACGTTAAAATTTGCTTACTTTCAACGTTAAAATTCCCTTCCGTACGTTTAAAAAAAAAACAGCGGCTCCTACTGCTATTAAGCATTAATCTTCAAGTAAATTGAATTGGGTTCTCCGAGCCGCTGGTGTATTTCGTATAGAGAAAAACAATAAAGTTCCCTTCCTTTCTGTCGAGCGACGATGGTAATCTGATTGACGTCAAATCAGTCAGGCTTCGATCCCGGCTTGAAGCAATCGGATGTATAGCCACACCGAGGAGTTGTGATACAGCGAAACAGTCTCTCTGTGGATGACTATATATATATATATATATATATATATATATATATA
The DNA here is from genome assembly GCA_964036315.1 of Acanthosepion esculentum. Taxonomy (NCBI): domain Eukaryota; kingdom Metazoa; phylum Mollusca; class Cephalopoda; order Sepiida; family Sepiidae; genus Acanthosepion; species Acanthosepion esculentum. The sequence continues at coordinate 48,491,887 of OZ038512.1, forward strand.
TATATATATATATATATATATGTATGTGTGTGTGTGTGTGTGTGTGTGTGTGTGTGTCGTCCCTACCATGAATAAAATAGAGCAGCAGCTTCATTTTCCTTGAACATGCACCTAATCCAACAAAATTATGAAGGTTACTCTGATTATTATGCGTAAAATGTAAAATATCTTATTTTTTGTGGGTTTACAAGCTCACAAGCTGCCTGTCCTGAGTAATTACTGACGGCACGTGCTTATATATATATATATATATATATATATATATATATATATATATATATATATATATATAATTATATATAGAGTAAGATTAAATTATTTTATGCTATTAGCTTATTTTAAGCTTTCTTAAAATAACCTAAAAGCATAAAATATAAATTAAACCAATATTACATCCTCTTGATTAGAGTTATTACATGAAACATGAGCAGACTTTTTTGTTTTTTTTTATTTTTTTTATTAGGACCTCGAATAAGTTCTCGCTGTTTCCCAACAGACGGCGTTCCCAGAACTGCGTGCGCGCAGTTTCAGATGGTAACGCATCTATAAGGAAGTACTATTAGCAAGATGGAAATTCAGCGAATGTCATTTCGCCGAAGTGTAAACAACTTTGTTTTTCCTAACGTTAAAAATGTCGGATTTCGTTCCAAAGAAAGTGTATTTTCGGCTAATTTTACTGCACTACTTTATTCAAAAGAAATCTGCTGCTGAAGGACACGGAATTCTTGTTGAGTCTTCCGGCGACCATGCTCTTTCGGAAACACCATACAGGCAAAAGCTGAACTTGCAGAATCATTACGAACTGATCACACAACAGTTTTGAAATATTTGAAAGCATTAGAAATTAATCAAAACCAGGGACACTGAGTGCTGAGTGACATCGAACGGCGTATTGTCGCGCGTGAACAGCTGCAGAAAAGGAAAGATTTTTGTATCGTATCATGACCGGCGATGAAAACTGGATACACTACTATAATCCTAAGTGTAGAAGATCGTAGGGGTAAGCCCGGCTTTTCATCAATATCGAATATGCATTTGGTGGGATCAGTTGGGTGTAGTTTATTATGAGCTTCTCAAACCGAACGAAATCATCACAGAAGATCACTATCGACTACAACTGATGCGTTTGAGCCGAGCATTGACACGACAAAGTAATTATGCAACATACAACGCTAGGCCACATGTTGCAAAACGGGTGAAAACCTACTTGGAAATGCTTAAATAGGAAGTCATACCCCACCCGTAGTATTCACCAGACATTGCCCCGTCTGATTATTACGTGTTCCGATCGATAGCACATGCCCTGGTCGAGCAGCACTTTCATTCTTAAGAAGATGTCAAAAAAAAAAAAAATGTGTCGGCTCGTGGTTAGCCTCATAAGACGTGTCGTTTTCCCGACATGGAATTCAAATACTGCCAGAAAGATGGGGAAATGTAGTGGCTAGCGACGGACAATACTTTCAGTGACATGTTTTTTACTAATATTTTGTAAATAAGACATTACTTTTCATGAAAAATCAGCGAGAACTTATTCAAGGTCTTATTTGTATCAATAACCAAACCATACAGTAATTATCAATGTGTATTTATATCCGGTGAATTTATTTATACATTTTCTGTCCCACCTGTAGTGGGAAAGGAGATAAATCAAGTTAGAACATATATGAGTTATCACTTCCCTTAGACGTTTCACTAATCTATAAATATTAAATATTTATCTACATTTAGACAAAATCTGTTCCCAAGCAAAATGTATCGTTTAATTATTCAGTTACTTTACTCCCAAGCTTTTTAGATTGCATTTTTTTCTTCAATCTCTTCTTTCCTGTGATGTCCTTAGATTCATATGTGTTTTAACTGGTCTGTTTGGAATCGAAATATGCTTTGTCGTCACCGTTCGTCGTTCTGTAGCTAATATTTCTCTTCCGAGAGATATTCCTATTTCACTGTTATATGAAACGCACTAGATCTTTAACTTGAAATTATACCGATGAAAAAGCTACCCACATTTATATAATGTCAGGAATAATCAATGAATTATAGATACAATTGAACGTCTAAAAATATAAAGAAAACGGATTCATTAAACGGTTTATTATACTCTTTTTTAATTGCGAATTCTTTATCTAAGCTTTATTGAATCTCAATATATTGTTTCAAGACTTTTGTTTCATAGAGTCTTGTGGGGGACTTCACCACATTAATCTAACTTTGATAAGAAAACAGGACTCACGCAAGAAGAATAACCACAAGACATTGTTGCACATAAAATATATGTATATTAACAAGATGTACAATATCAAACAACGTTGTGAAAAAAAATCATGCATTTAAGTAAGAAAGGCTGAATTAATCAAGAGTTGCCTCCCTTTGTCTGAAATTTAAGAGTTCAGTGAGAGATAATTATTTGGTTTAAAGTTCACTGGATAAATGTTCATGAGTGTTTCATGATATGATTGTTCTTGTGATATTAATGTTGAAAAGTATTGTTGTGTCAAAAAAGGTTTTTAGTGAAGGTGTACAAATTATCATCAGCATCTGGATGTGCGTGGGAGTGAGAAGGTTGGCGCGTGCTTACAACTGGAGTTCCAACTGTCGTAGAATCGTTTAGCAGCTGAGGTCTCACTAACTGAGATGAGAAAAATCTTGGCTTAAATAAGTGACTATAGGCTCTGATTTGTTGCGCGGGAAAAATTATTCATCACGTGCAAACGATCTGATTGGTTGGCATCAATCAATCAGCGAGCGAGCTTTCGGGAGACTTAAGGAACCGTCCGTGAGCCACTTCTCCCAAAAGTGCACAAATTTGACTACTTAAAAAATAAAGCGATTCCAAAATTGTTGCATTAGTGTGATTTGTAAATTGCCTGTAGCAAATGTATTAGTGATTTATTAGCCAATGATCGTTTGGCATTGTAGATGTGATTTTGTGTTTGTATGTATATGTTCGTGCGTGCGTAAAGTAGGTTCGCACAATCTCACTATTAAGACTTTTATAAAGGTTTCGTCATTTTTGGTGGCACGGGTACACTGGTATTGTAATATACATGTTATTGCATTTTGTACTAATAATATGATATATATATATATATATATATATATATATATATATATATATATATATATATATATATATATATATATATATATATATATATGCATGTTTCGTTGAAAACGACAGACAAGGTACTACAGTTAAGCTTTTTAATTAATTTTTCTTGTGTTCGCACAACAGCTTTCTTTTTTGACACAGTAGTGCGTAGTGCGAACACAAGAAAAATTAAATAAAAAAATAAAATCCCTTTATAACACACTAAAAGCACACACACACACACTCACACACACACATATCCTTGATAATGGCTAAAATATAGCCGAAAGCACCCGGAACTATAGAACATTTGGCTGTTTCTACACACCCTGTGTCTAAAAAAGAAAGCTCTTGTGCGAACACAAGAAAAATTGAATAAAAAAATGAACCGTAGTACCTTGTCTGTCATTTGTAATGAAACATGCATAAATAAAGGACTTCTGCCTAAATACACAATATATATATATATATTATAAATTAATAGATTTAAAATATGGTTTTACCGCTACACAGTGATAACCATGTTTCAGAAATGGAAGCTAAAGCCCCTGAATTTAATTTTGTTATTAAACCAAAGACATTAGTTCCATTTCCTCATCAAGCGAATGAGGAAATGGAACTAATGTCTTTGGTTTAATAACAAAATTAAATTCAGGGGCTTTAGCTTCCATTTCTGAAACATGGTCATCACTGTGTAGCGGTAAAACCATATTTTAAATCTATTAATTTATAATATTAATGCTCTGTAAATTTAAATTTACATAGAGCACTATTGTGTAAAAATAAAAATATCTATAAGAACACCGGATTTTATATCTTACTGTTCTTTCCTTTTTATTTATATATACATATATATATATATATATATATATATATATGTAGAGAGAGAGAGAGAGAGAGAGAGAGAGAGAGAGAGAGAGAGAGAGAGAGAGAGAGAGAGAGAGAGAGTTGAAACTTACTGTTATAAACTGAGCAAAATGGAGACGTACCTGTTACCGAGCTATAACTAACTTTGAAAAGAATCGTCTCAACCAACTGCGAGAATTAAGAATTAACACTAAATCTCGGGCTAATACATTAGCCCATATGACGGTCGACCCTTCAGTATGCCCTTTGTGTGGATTTGTTTGAAATCCCGTGCAGGATTGATGTCTGATACGAAATATAAAAATTGAAACATAAAAACTATACTGTGAGACACTCATACGTCGAAAGTCCATGATATATATATATATATATATATATATATATATATATATATATATATATATATATATATATATATATATATATATATAGGGTGTTTTATACACACACACACATATATATATATATGTTGTTAAAAATTGTAACATATGCATTTTATAACATCACTACAAAAATAGCCATATTGTTTCAACACTTCTGGTATTTTATCAAGTGACACCACTTGGTAAAACAATAGAAGTGTTGAAACAAAATGGTTATATTTGTAGTGATGTTATAACATGCATATGGTATAATTTTAAATAAATATGATTTGCTCTACTCTGTTTTGAGCACTCTTTTAAGAATAGTGTTTTTCGTTATCGGAATAAGAATAGTGTTTTTGGTTACCGGAATTTTGTTCCATCTCTACTAACCCAGTACCTGTTGCAGATGCATGCCCAGGCATATTTGTGTTTGTTCAACACTCACAGAATCAAGCTGTGATTTATTCTTCAACTATGCTGAACAGACCTTAGTTATAGTTTCAGGGAGAGGGCGCGTATATATATATATATATATATATATATATATATATATATATATATATATATATATATATATATATATATAACATCGAACCATATATATATAAATAAATATATCATGGGGACCTATATATATATATATATATATATATATATATATATATATATATATTTATATATATAGCCGGCTTAACCTGATATATATATATATATATATAGCCGGCTTAACCTGATATATATATATATATATATATATATATATATATATATATATATATATAGAGCCGACTTAACCTGATATATATATATATATATATATATATATATATATATATATATATATATATATATATATATATATATATATATATATAGCCGACTTAAACTGATATATATATATATATATATATATATATATATATATATAAAATCGGAACCTATATAAATATACCATGGGGACTTATATATATATATATATATATATATATATATATATATATATATATATGTAACATCGGAACATATATATATATATATATGAATATATCATGGGGACCTATATATATATATATATATATATATATATATATATATATATATAAAATCGGAACATATATATATATATATATATATATATATATATATATATATATATATAAAATCGGAACATATATATATATATAAATATAAATATATCATGGACAACTATGTATATATATATATATATAAATATATATATATTAATATTACTTATATTCGAGTATAAGTATCTGATGCTAATATTAGTGAAATTCTATGTTCGCTATAAAATCGTTCCATGTATAACACATTTTTGAGAGTTAAAAATTTCAGGTTGCGTTTCAGTTTTGTTGTTTTTATATGCTGTCATCAACATCTTTATGGAGAGTAGAAAATTCACGTCTATTTTTTTTTTTACTTTATACGTAGCTAAAAGAATTATATACGTGAAAATATTTCTCTTGATGTCACTTCAGGACATATGTTATCATGGCTCTCAACAGACTGAACATCTTTGTTATCAGTAAAATGCGATGGCTTTTCTTGTTGATAATAAGGGAAGTGACTTCCCATTGCTTCCTCCACAACTTCTTATTCAAAGTAATCCACCTACGAGACTGGCTGCCACCAAATCCTAAACAGTATACCTTGTTATTAATATATATCTGGTGCGAGAAGCAAAAGTTAATATACATGCATTTCACAAAGTTATTAGCGCGAAAAGGGAAATTTACACATTTGGTCAGAATTTAAACTATGTAAACCACCTAATTCCACTTCTTACAAAGACAATATTCAAGAAAATATTCATCAAACGTTTCTATTAAAAAGAAGAAAAAAAAACATTAAAAAAAAACTTGAGCAACAGAAAAATGCAAGTAATAAATGTATTTTCTTACTATGGAGAATAAGTTTTTACTCGAAAAAACGAAAGAGATAAGGATTCAAATCAAGCCAAAAAGCTTATTTTTTATTTTTCATTCCTCTCTGCAAGGTTAACGAGTCTCGCGTCTTCTCACCTAACCTGTTCAACCTATACAGCGAGGCAATTCTGAGAGAATTGGAAACCCTACCGGGATTTAGCATTGGCGGCTATAATCTAAGATACGCAAATGACAAAGAACTGATAACAGACACGGAAAAGAAATTACAAAGTTTCCTACAGAAGGTAGCGACGAAGAATGGAAAAAAAGGACTAAACATAAACTACAAGAATACAGACTGCATGGCTATCAGTAAGAGGATGAGCCAGAAATCCCCGATTTTTTTTTTGTATTTTTTGTCTTAAAAGTGAAATTAATTAATAACAGCCGGCTAATCTGAGGTTTCTTTTAGTGGGATATCTCAGTTTATGACGGCTTTTATTATATCCTCTGTTTAACAAAATAAAACGTTGAAAGAAAATAAGTTGAGATTCCTGTTTTGTTATTTGTCTTAAAAGAAAAATTAATAACAGCCGGCTTAACCTGAGAAATCCTCATTTTTTATTTTGTTGGACATATCAATTTAGTACAGCCGTTATTAAATTCTGTTTTAGAAAATAAAACACTTAAGGGAAAAGAACGCTATTTTTCGTGGGAATAACTTGTTCAGTTGATATCCGTATTTTTTAAAAAAATTATTTGTCTTCAAAGTGAAATTAAAAACAGCTGGCTGAACCTGAAAAATCTGTCGGAGTTAACTCCTCCTTAATTGTTCAAATATTTCACTAGGGTACGCTTTCCTTACACTATAAATACTGGGCGACTTCTTGCCTAGTTTTCTTTCTCACTTTGCATTTCAGCGGACACATTTAAAAACGTGATCTCTCACAGACATCCGCGTTTTCTTGTGGAAAAACGCCATGAATCACACATACACGTACGTACGAATTTTCACCAATATACAAACACTTTACGTTCACACACAAACACAAATGTTAATGATTTTGTCCCTTTTAAATTTGTTGTTTATTACATATAGTTGTTGACATATATATATCGGTCTTGTTTGTTTTCTTTATCTTCGGTTGGACTCAACTTGAGCCCGGATTGTTCTTGTTGTTGGACCTTCTAAGAGGAATAAACAGCAGGTGTTTCTAACTCAATACGCAAACCCACATGGTCCTCTACAAATCCACAGTTTTTCTTTAGTGGGATAGCTCAATTTAGTCCGGCTGTTGTTAAATTCTGCGTTTTAAAAAATAAAACATTTAAGGAAAAAGAACTTTATTTTTCGTGGGAATAACTGTTTGAGTTGCTATCCCACTGTTTAATAATAAGAAAAAAACCGGAATAACAAATATCATTTCCTACAAAATGTTTATAGCACACACACACACACACACACACACACACACACACACACACACACACACACATATATATATATATATATATATATATATATATATATATTTAATCCACAGTTTTTCCTTAGTGGGATAACTCAATTTAGTCCGGCTGTTATTAAATTTTCTCGTTTTAGAAAATAAAGCATTTACGGAAAAGGAACGTTATTTTTCGTGGGAATAACAGTTTGAGTTGATATCCGTGTTTTTTTTTATTTGTCTTCAAAGTGAAATTAATAACAGGTGACTGAACCTGAAAAATCTACAGTTTTTCTTTAGTCTGATAGCTCAATTTAGGCCAGCTGTTATTACATTCTCTGTTTCAGCAAATAAAACATTTAAGGAAAAAGAACGTTATTTTTCGTGCAAATTACTGTTTAAGTTGGTATCCCTGGTCTTTATTAAACTAAGACTTACACAGTTTTCTATAGTGGGACGATTTAGACAGATTGTTATTAATTTCACTCTTTAGTAATGAGAAGAAAAACTGGGATAACAAATACAATTTCCCACAAAATGTTTATAGTAAATATATATATATATATATATATATATATATATATGTATATAAATGGCTGTTCACTAGTATGCCGTCTATTAGTGCAGCTATCCAGTAACTGTTGCAGATGCATGTCCAGGCATATTTGTGTTTGTTCAACACTCAAAGAATCAAGCTGTGATTTATTCTTCAACTATGCTGAACTGAACTTAGTTATAGTTTCAGGGAGAGGGCGCGTATATATATATATATATATATATATATATATATATATATATATATTTATATATATATATATATATATATGTGAAATGAGAGCGAATCGAATATAATTTCCGGCGTTCAATACAATACAATAAAATCGTCGAACAATATTCTTTATTTACATCAGGACATGTGAATAATGCAATCATGTTTCACTGCGTATTAACACATCTCATCAGGCATTAGTAAATGACTGATTAGTATACTAATCAGTGATTTACTAACGCCTGATGAGATGTGGTAATACACATTAAAATATGATTGCATTTGTGTATTCACATTTTTTGATGTAATATCCTTAAGTAATATATATATATATATATATATATATATATATATATATATATATATATATATATATATATATATATATATATGTGTGTGTATTTATTTATTTATTTATGTATAATAAAAACATAGTTTAAAGGAATGTTATATTTATGAATTAAAGTGCTCGATTTCACTGATAGAGCGTATGTAAATATAAAATGAACATTGAGGTCAACACCAAGTAACAACAACCTGTTTCATACTTAAACGCATTCGATAGCTTGACATTTGCGTTTAGGCATGAAACGATTTCTCGCCACAGAATGTTATGCTTTTTTTTTCACACACACACACACACACACACACACACACACACACACATGCGTGTGTGTGTATGCGTTTATATACAGGGTGTCCATAAAGTTCGTGTGCACTTTAAAAAACTTTATTTGTATTTGCGATAGAAATAATTTGTAAAAAGGATTAGAAAGAAGTAAATCTATATTTTACAAGGTTTTATTGAAATTTTATTTAAGTTTCCACATGCCCTCCATCATTATAAAATACAAAGGGTAATACGATTTTGCAGTTCACGGAAAACATTTGCCAACTGATTTACAGTAATGCCTGAAATCACATTAGTTATTTTCGCTATACTTAAAACTAGATACATTAAACTTTATAACATTTTTGACAGATTATTTCTATCGCAAATAAAATGATACATTTTTAAACTGCACACGAACTTTATGGACACCCTGTATATGTGCATGTATATTTACATATGTGTGTTTTCATGCTTGTATATATATGTATGGGTATGTGTACATATATAAATATACGTGTGTGTATATGCGCATATGTGTGTATGCATTTATATATACGTCTGTATGCGTGTATATATATATATATATATATATATATATATATATATATATGTGTGTACATGTGTGTGCGTGCGTGTGTGTGTGTGTGTGTGTGTATACCTGCACAGTCAACGACGAAATTTTGCGTACACATATCAATTTTGAATATTTTTATCAATTTCTCAGAATCTGAACCGCGTATGATGCCAACAAAAAAAAAAAAAAGAATATAAAACTCGATTTTCAGAACTATTGGTTAAATAAAACAAATTTGACAAGGGAATTATGCAAAATAAATGCACCACTGACCCGTATATATAAATAGCCGAGAAAAATAACAGCACTCGTGGCCTGACGATTGCATCTAGCATGAAACAGACTGTCGCCTCTAAGTGTTGACTTCTATGTTCACTTTTATATTTACACACGCTCTATCTCTGATATTGAGCACTTTATCCCATAAATATAGCACACTTTAAGACTATATTTCTTCATATATATATATATATATATATATATATATATATATATATATATATATATATATATATATATATATATATATATATATATATATATATATATATATGTATTCCCAGGAAGTGAAGTGATGATGTTTTTATTGAGTGCGGCTGGAATCCAAGACTTGCCAATTCAAAGGACTTAAATCGGTCAGATTTAGACGAACAATGTGTATTATTCCGTTCTGAAGAGTATATGGCGAACGTCTGAGGACATTAGTGTCACATCAAAAGTTATGTTTTTACTGACTTTTAAAATGTTTTTAACCCATGTAGTATATTCTTGCCCACTATTTAAAACTTCCGTTCAGTCATGTGACCATTACCCAGAAAGCTTTTAACCAGTTCATACGTGGAGCGAAAAGTAGCAACCGGCGAAGTCATTTTTTTGTGATTAAATTGATTAAATTTTCATCCGTTTCCATGTCTTTAAATTATTTTTAAAATTTACTGATACTATTGTATATTTTTCATTAAACATTTTTTTAAAAAGTCAATGCAGTACCTAATTTTAAACTTAAATTAAAAGTATTTAAATTCGAATTCCATTTATTAATGTTGATGCTATTTTAAAGAAGAAAGGTTGAATATTATCTTAAAATAACATTTGGGTAATTAAAATAATTTAAATTAAAATAATATTCATTTAGTTTACGTTAGAATTATGAATTTTCTCAATTCCAGTCGCCACTGAACGCCATTTTCTGAAAACTGTCGTCAAGAGATAAGAAAATTATTTAAACAATTTTTACAAATTAAAATAAAAATATTTACGTATACATCTGATTGTGACAATTCCTGCCACATCAGCTTCCCGTGATAGATCGTTTATAGCGCGTTAATAATTATACGGGGTGTTCCCAATGTGACGAGCGAGTAAGTAATTTGGTTTCCATTTCCATAAATAAAGACATTTTGAAGAAGAGGAAGTGTGGTGTTGATACCTTTTACGACAAGGTGACCAATAAATTTGCCAAAAAAGAAACGAAGAATTGAATTGATTTAGAAATACATTTTAATAACTCATTATTTTTAGATTTTGTTATCTCGTAACAAACAGCGGCCATCATGGTCGCCATGTTATTGCGGATGTTGGGGGGGCATCAAGTTCAGTTTAGAAGGGTATCAAGCCTGTAGCGGATCCTGTTGATAGAATTGTATTTTCTCATATTAAATTTAGTTCGTATTACACTCAGAGATGGTTGCGGGGAGGTAAATAATTTTTCGGGTGCACAGAATGAGATTCCTCTTTTCCCTTTCCACTTTGATGATTAGCCTGCATAATGAACTGCATGCCCTAGTTTCCAAGTCATTCTTCGCCATTGATATATATATATATATATATATATATATATATATATATATATATATATATATATGAATAAATATGGTTTTAAGTTGTGCTATATTTATGGGATAAAGTGCTCAATATCAGAGATAGAGCGTATATAAATATAACGTTAAACTGAACTCAGACGAGACAAGCTGTTTCATGTCAGGCGCAATCGTCAGGCGGCCTGACGATTGCGCCTAGCATGAAACAGCCTGTTGCCTCTGAATGTTGAGTTCAATGTTCACTTTATATATATATATATATATATATATATATATATATATATATGTATGTATGTATATATATATATATATATATATATATATATATATATATATATATATATATATATATGTATGTATATATATATATATTATTTTAATAGATTTTTAAGAATTTGCTCTAATGTGTGTATTGAGCACGATTACGTTTTTACTCTGGCGGTGTTTTTTTCTTCTTTTGACTAGTCATTGCATTTTCCTGATATCGGTTTATTCAAATATATATTTTTTTTAATTACAACTTGCATTATCTGGGTTTTTCACGCCGCCCGGGTATAAGTATTAAAATAATACATAATATTTTTTGCTCTATTTAATTCTATCGAGCACTAATTCAAGTTTTATACGTAATGGAACAGGCGCACATTCCCCACTCATTTAAAAACATCCCAATACCTAATAAACAGAGTTAGTAGTACCCTGATGATCCGTTATGTGATATTGTTGTAGTTAAGTTCTAGCTCACTGGGTTCATATATATATATAAGTGTAAATTTTCATTTTTCGTTTCACCTTTTGGAAGTGATGACTGATGATCCAGCGTCCATTAAAACGGCTATGGTGAAATAAATTATTACATGGAGACTTAAAGTGGTCTGTTTTTCTTTAAATATATATATATATATATATATATATATATATATATATATATATATATATATATATATATATATATATATATTATAATTATAATTATTCTTAAAAATATGATTCCTTCGCTACATAAGACCCACAAACTTCAATATAGTTATGAAAATTGATGAAACAGGGCTTGGTACTTTAATTCAATTTAATTTTAATAATTATATTGAAGTTTTGGCTCTTGTTTTTGAAACATGAGAACTCTTATGTAGCGAAGGAATCATATTTTTAAGAATAATTATAATTATAATTTAGGCTCTACTTTTGTATTGAGCACAGTTTTTTATAAATAAAAACAAAAATTCGAAAGAACTTCGGATTATTTACCCTATTTTTCTATATATTTGCACACACACACACACACACACACACACACACACACACACATATATATATATATATATATATATATATATATATATATATATATATATATATATATATATATATATATATATATATAAAATGCGATGCGCATGAAATGTTGAATACCGGTACCAGTGTGTATGTATTTTGGTATGTACATATGGCAAATTTATAAACGTTTACTATTCGTTCCTCATTCTAATCTAGATAGATACTACAGACAACAAGTTTGGGTAAACCTTAAGTCAAAATGTGATATTTCTGTATTTTTACAGTAAAAGATAATATTTTCTTTTGGCAAAAACCTAAGTACTTAAATATATATTATCATATTTTGTTTTCGTCAATAAATGCATCACCTGACTTAAGTGCATCACAAATTACTGGCATTATTTACAAATGTTTTGGGGAAAAATAGATGTCAGACGTTTCCAAGAATTCTTCAAAAAAATGAAAAGGCTCACTCTCACTTTTGTGTATTATCTTCGAACTCTCCTATCCATTCCATCCCATAATAATTCAATAGAAAAAAATCAGGAGAATGAGTTGGCCATGTCTTAATTTTCAAAATTTCGTTCTTTCTTTCGACTTGGACATAATTTAGAAGAGTATTTTGGATCATTATCATTTTGATTAGTGATTTTCTTTTCAAATTTTGCGTAAACAGATGGTATAGCCTGTCTTTTAAAAATCGAATTACATGGTTCTTTTATCATGATTCCCTTGATCTGAATCAAATCTCCAACCCTCCTTCCCCACCAAATACCCCTACGCCATAACACCACCATACTCAAATGTTGGAACGACACATTCACCATTCAGATTTTCTTCTGACTTTTCTCTCATATACACTCTCCTCTTACTACCAAAATTTCAAATTTACACTCATCTGTTCACAATAAATTTTGCCACTCTTTCAATGTCCAGTTTTTATATTTTTTGCCTAATAAAGTATTTTCTGTTTATTTTGGGGGTTTCTTGGTGATTATGGACTCACTGAGCCCCATTGATCTATGTCGATTTTTCAGCTTTCAATTCCGGAACAATTTTCTTTCTTTGTTTTTTGCTCTCACAAATCAAGTGCTTATCTTCAGCAGCAGGTGTAACTTTCGGTGTTCCAGCTGTTTTTGTCAACATTTACATCTACTCCATGTGTAGAAATCTTCAACGTCTTGCCAATTTGTCTTTGAGGGTAGCTTTCTTTGAATTAAATTTCTATTTGTAACGTCACCTCAATGCTTAGGTACTTTGATTTTGACATTTTATTTAAATTACTTAAAAATTAAACTTAAAGAAAACTATGAAAATACTGTCGTAATGGTTCAACTATTTTCTTTAAACAGAGACAGCTATATACCCTTGTGAAAATTAATTGAAACAAAACGAATAATTCCGTTATTATTTACTTTTTCTTCGTATCTTTCCAATGAAACATAACCCAGTGCACTTGTTAGTACTTCATATGTGCATTCTACGAAGTCGTTCCCTGCAGATTGACTAAAGATTATCGATTGGATTTAAATCAGGAGAGTTTCCGGGACAGTCTATAATACTTTGATTTAATCACGGGTAAGGCTTGCTAGTGTGTTCGTGCAGCGTTACAATTTTCGTACGCTTCCTTGCAGTAACGGCCATCGCTGACAATAGCCGTAGGACAACTAATCGATAGTCGAGACAATAGTGTCTGGGCGTGATGAAAATCTAATGCAATCACGGATGACCCAATATTTTTCAAGGACAAACAAATTGCATAATATACCTCGAAAATAGGTTCATATTACTGCACACCACTGCAAATGACCTAACCCGAGGGAAAAATAAAAATCGATTATATCGTCACTCCAGTGGGTCTAAATCTGATCGTATGGTGAATGAAAGGAAACTAAAGTTTTTTTTAATTAATTTGTACAGGGGTGCACATGTTTACAACATTATTCAGTAGTAATTTAGAACCTCTATTGACATTTAACCTAGTTGAAAAATCGACTGAGGAGTAAATGGTGAAAACAAAATATAAAGTACAAAGCCAGAGGCAAACGAATAGGAATATCATCGCACAATGAGCGTAATGAGATATACTGATTTTCTAGGGGTAGCTTAGATGTGGCACAAGGCCGAAACTATGGGGCACCCAGTGAGGATCAAACCCAGTCTCCAGCTGTAACTGTTTTAGCGAGACAAGGTTGTTAACCATTACACCACGCCAAGTTGCCCTCAGCCTAATGAGATATATAACAGAGCTTATCAGAAGAATTCTGGTGAATAGAGCTGAGAGCAGAATACGACCGGAAATAGGGCAAGAACAGTGCAAGTTCTTTTAAAAACACTGGAACAAGGAATTCGATATTTAAGATCAGAAAGAGCAATACAAATGCAAAAGGATGTCGTCCAGTATTTTCTAGATTATGCAAAATCATTCGATATAATACTCCGGAAAGAACTATACGAACTCTTTCGTGATCCTGACATATTTGGGAAATATGCGGAGGGAAAATTAATTCAGTAGATATACAATAAGAGAAAGGGGTGTAAGACAAGGATTGGTCTTCACACCGGACTTATTCAACCTATACAGTGAGGCGATTCTGAGAGAATTAGATGTCCTACCAGGATTCATTACTGACGGCCACCATCGTTAACTGCATAAGATATGAAGATAACATAGTGTCGATAGCTGATACAGAAAGAAAACTACCAGACCTCATACAGAAGGTAATGAAGGAAAGCGAAATGAGACGACTTAACATCAACTGCAATAAGAGGAAATGCACGGTGGTTGAAAAAAGGGACTGCCCAACATAAAACTTACAATGGGACATACCAAAATCAAACAAGTACTAAAATATAAAGATATATACACATTATATATATATATATACTCAGAGGCGACAGGCTGTTTCATGCTGGACGCAATCGTCAGGCCACCGATTGCGTCTAACATGAAACAGCCTGTCGCCTCTGAGTGTTGACCAATGTTCACTTTCATATATATATATATATATATATATATATATATATATATATATATATATATATATATATATATATATATATATAAAGCCTTTTATATTGTATTCTTACTCTGTCCTGGACATTGAGTTCTACCTGGAAATATATGTATATGTATTGAAAACTAAAATTACATATATATATATATATATATATATATATATATGGTGGACTCTCCTCTCGTGAACGATAAACAAGGGTCCGCATTGGATGCTATCTTTTGTTTTACACCTATGAATGCTAGCAGGGTCTCTTGTGGAGAAAATCGGGTAAGGAAAAGACATATTTCAGTTGTGCTTTCTTGTGATACTAGCCAAGCCTTGCTACGTGCGACAAAGCCACATTGACAGATGAAATTTGTTAAATCAGGATTTTGATGGCGTCTCTGCTTCAGAGATTGACGAAGTTGTTCACGGTGCTTCCGTCTACTGTCTTTAAAACCCTTTAACTTAATGAAACATGTTTTACGCCATTCCTTTTGGTTTGATGTTTGGGTTTCCCAGGTTTTCAGATCAAAGTTGAGACGTTTCAAGTTGTCTTTCACTTTGTCTTTGTAGCGTAAGAGTGGACGACCAATTAATACACACACACACACACACACACACACACACACACACACACACACACACACACACGCACGCATATATATATATATATATATATATATATATATATATATATATATATATATATATATATATATATATATATTAATATTGGGCCACGCTGCATTTCTTTAATAAAAAACTTAAAATTAGATATTTTTCATTTTTTCAAGCTAAAGATAAATTTTAATAAGTACAGGTTATTTGCTTTTATTTTTAATTCTACCTCCAGGCTTTTCTTACTACCAAAAGGTTCAAATTTGGATTCGTTTATACACACTCTTTTGTGTGCCGTGTCATTACAGCGCGTAGGCGATCCATGACTTTCCAAATTTCCTTTTTTTGCAGCACTTAATAAATTGTCTTGCTGATATTTCTCCTAAAAATTGTTCCGACATCCATTTACTTAAGCTCACCAGGTTATGCGTTGTTTTTCTCTGTCCCTCTTGCCTTCAATTTGTCCTCTGAATATCAGAATTTCCAAGACCTCTCATTATATACCCTAGATATATCACCTGTCTCTTCCTGATGCTAAGTATGTTTTCTTTTTGCATGCATTCTCTCTAAAGCTTCGTTGTTGCTGACCTATTCGGTCTATCGCATCCTCAGCATGCAATCCAATATTACAAGCCAATTGCTTGTTTGCTTTAGTCAGTTTCCTTATCCATATTCTTATTATCATGAAAAACAACAGCAACAACAGAAAAATAAATACGAACAAAATTCGTGATACATCATGCATTGTTTCATCCAATCAAATACTGTATAATTTTTGCCTCAGATACTGATGATGAAGTGAAACTGCTGGATTTCATTTCCCGTTCACTAACTGTATCTAATTGAACATTTTATAAATTTTGTTTAAGAAATATCCACACTGGTTTCATATTGCACTGGAGAGTTTACCTTGATAATTTAATGTATATCACGGAATACCTGTCTGCTTTCTTTTTGTAACATACCCATTTCGAGGGAATTAGTCCATGTTTAGTCACAGCTGACTTGGAACAAACACCATTTACATTAAGAGATATATTTTAAAAACATTTAAAAAACATTTTAATGTATATCACGGAATACCTGTGTGCTTTACTTTTATAATATTCAAATTTCTATCGAATTAGTCCATGTTTAGTCACAGCTGACTTGAAACAAACATCATTTATATTAAGAGATTTATTTTTAATTTTATAACATTCCCATTTCGATCGAATTAGTGCATGTTTCGTCAGAGATGACTTGGAACAAATATAATTTACATTAAGAGATTTATTCAAAAACATTTTTAAAAACATTTTAATGAATATCACGTAATATCTGTATGCTTTCCTTTGATAACATTCCCATTTCGATCGAATTAGTGCATATTTAGATGTAGCTGACTTGCAACAAACATTTACATTTAAAAAAACATTTCAATGTATATAACGGATTACCTGTCGGCTTTCCATTTATAACATTCCCATTTCTATCGAAGTACTCCATGTTTAGCTACACCTGGCTTGGAACAAACGTCATTTACATTAAGATATTTATTTTGAAAAAAAAACATTTTAATGTATATCACGGAATATTTGTCTGCTTTCTTTTGATAACATTCCCATTTCGATCGAATTAGTCCATGTTTAGTCATAGCTGACTTGGAATAGACATAATTTTCTATAAGCGATTTATTGATATCACATCATTTGACAGCCATTTAGGGGTTGCCATGTTTCTTTTCAGTTGACAGCTATCTTGAAACTAATTATGTTTACTTTATACATATTGCAAGCTATTCTTTTAGAGATTTCCTTTCGATTGACAGTTCTTTTGCTGGGGTCATTTTCTTTACAATTGAGAGTTCCCTCTGTTGGACACGGGATTCGTTTCTATTTTCTGCGTTCCTGTTCGAGTTATTTACTTCTCAATTTACAGTTCGCTATTGGATACAGAATTCCTTTCAACTTTGAGCTCACTTGTTCGCGCCATTTTCATTATAATTGAGAGTTCGCATTTTGGAGACAGTATTGCCTTCAAATTATAGCTTTGCTATTCGAACCATATTCTTCTCAATTGAGAGATACTTTTTTTAATGATAGGATTCTCTTCAAATTTCCACTCTCTTGATCGAGCTATTTTCTTTCAAATTGGCAGTTCGCTTTTTGAAGAAAGGATTCACATCAAATTGACAGTTCACTTTTTGAAGAAAGGATTCACATCAAATTGACAGTTCACTTTTTGAAGAAAGGATTCACATCAAATTGACAGTTCGCTTTTTGAAGAAAGGATTCACATCAAATTGCAGCTCATTTGTTCGAGCCATTTTCATCTCATTTGACATTTCCATTTTTTGGAAAAAAGAATTCCTTACAAATTTCAGCTCTCTTCATCGAGCCATTTTATTTTCAATTAAATGACTCATTTTTGGAGTGAAGATTCCCTTCAGATTTCAACACTTGTTGGAAACATTTTCTTCTCAACTGAGAGATCGATTTTTGGAGAAAGGATACCCTTCACATTTCACATCCCATGTTAGAGCCATTTTCTTCTCAGTTAATATTCCGCCCTTTGAAAAGAGAATTCCGTTCAAATTTCAGCAATCTTGTTCGTGATATTTTGTTTCAATTGACAGTTAACCTCTTAGAGACGGTATTCATTTCAAATTTGAGCTGTCTTGTTCGAGCAATTTTTTTTTTCATTTGAGAGTTCACTTAAAATTTATCGTGCTATTTTCTTCTTAACTGAGAATTCACTTTTTTAGTGGAAGGATTCCCTTCAAATTTTACATTCCATGTTCGAGCCATTTCCTTCTCAGTTAATATCCCGCCCTTTGAAGAGAGCATTCCGTTCAAATTTCAGCAATCTTGTTCGTGATATTTTGTTTCAATTGACAGGTAACCTTTTAGAGACGTGATTCACATCAAGTTGCAGCTCACTGGTTCGAGCCATTTTCTCCAAATTTCAGTTCTTTTGATCGAGCCAATTTATTTTCAATTAAATGTTCAATTTTTGAACTGAGGATTCCCTCCAGATTTCAACACTTGTTGGAGAGATTTTCTTCTCATTTGAAACTTCGCTTTTTAGAAGCAGGATTCCCTATATATTTCAACTCTCTTGATCGAGCCATTTTCTTTCAAATTGACAGTTTACTCTTCGGAAACAGGATTTCCTTCAATTTTCAACTCTGTTTTGCGAGCCATTTCATCTGAATTGACAGATCCATTGTTTTTGGAGACAAGGTTAACTTAAAATTTCAGCTTTCTTTGTCGAGCTATTTTCCTCTCAATTGACAGTTCGCTTTTAGGAGACAGGTTTCCCTTCAAATTTCAGTTTCCTTGTTCTAGACATTTTATTCCCCGCTGATTGTTCGGTTTCCGGAGACATTATTCACTTCAAATTTCCGCTCTCTTTATTGAGCCATTTCTTCTCAAATGAGAGTTCCTTTTGTTGGAGAAAGTCTTCTATTCAAATCTCAACTCTCATGTTCGAGGTACTTTCTTTATAATTAAGAGTTCGCTTTTTGTAGACCCGATTTCCTTCAAATTACAACTATCTTCGAGTCATTTTCTGAATTGAGAATTCGCTTTTTAGAGCCAGAATTTTATTCAAATTTCAAGTCTTTCGTTCTCGCCATTTTTTTTCTCAATTGAGAATTCACTTTTGGAAACAGAATTTCTTTCAAATTTTAGCTCTTTTGTTCTTGCCATTTTCTTCTCAATTGTCAGTATGCTTTTTAGAGACAGGATTCACTTCAAATTCCAGCTCTCTTGTTTGGGCCATTTTTCTCAGAAAACAATTTATTTTATTATTTTTCTTTTACTTTTGCCGTGCGCAGTCCAATTTGCATCGCTGTAAAAATTCGACGCAACAATGAAAGGCTGACCTACCAGATTTAATCATAACCGCAGACGGCATAATACTGCCCGCCGTCCTTAAACGGAAGAATGGTGACTCAAAATCCCCTCTTTCCACGTTTTCCAGGTTTTCCTAATTCCCCCCGTTTAAAGTTGAATATGAAACATTCATTTTTGTACCTGTTCACTGATTCTTTAATGTAATGTAGATCCAAATCAACGGACCTTCTCCAAATTTTCTTCATGCAGAGTGGGCCGTCTTCCAGTTCGAGACTTGTCGGATATCTTAATCGCCTTTTTAAACCATTTAAACCACAGCTGATAAGTACGAGATATAATTGCATCCTCAATCACAGTACAAATATTTTTAAATGCCCGAGTAGCTGCAATGCCCTGTTGTAATTCATACACAAGCAAAAACAAATATGCTTCCTTTTTAAAAAATTATATTCCTCCATGGGTTTAAATTATGATGTTTACTATAGACGCCTCACTATCGAAGAGTACAGATGACGAACTAAATCTATATGCAGTTTCGTAATATTCTAAGTTGGTTCCACCTATGTTGGTCAACTCATAAAGATATTCTGGGACAGTAGATAGCTATTTAATTTCAACGCCTCCAAAACGGAATTGCTCTCATTTACTTATCTTAGATAACCTATTTGTAACTTCCAAAATCATTTTTTCAATTTCGGGTAAAATTTCAAGAGGATAGTGAATGTGATACTTGTCGAAAGATGTTTTTTTAAGTGTGTTATTATTAACACTTAACATTTTTTTGAGCGTGTACTATATTCTTTACAATATATATATATATATATATATATATATATATATATGAATGAAGAAATATAGTCTTAAAGTGTGCTATTATTATGGGATAAAGCGCTCAATATCAGAGATAGAGCGTGTGTAAATATATATATATATATATATATATATATATATATATATATATATATATATATGACATACTGGATAGTTCAAACTGTTTGAAAGAATATATTGTTTTACGATCTAGCCAAATTCATTTTTATTCTTTATCTAACTATGTGGCAATATAAAGCCGGCCAAGAATGTCTATATATTGTAAGAGTTTGAACGAAAATTTATCGTGGCTGAACTAGCGATCATAGCACTTTCCAGACATTTTCGTCTCAGTGGATTATTTTCTTTCTAAAGCACTTTACCTAAAATATCAAATTAATTCCGATATATTGATGAAGATCTCTTAATATATCCCCGTGATACTAACTTACCGGATCTTATAGATAAGCTAAGAAAAACTGAACACATAACAGAATTCACATACGAAATATAAAAAAAAAACAATACTTCACATTTCTGAGAGATCATGTTACACCGAGTTGACAACAGCGTAGAACTGAAAATCACCCAATAAAAATGATTTTATAAACTTCTATTTCCATCATAACAAAATAAATTCCGGAATGATCATTGGATTCTATTTAAGAGCACACAGAATTTGCAGCGCTCAGTATTTACACGGAGAGGAGAAATGTATTGGAAATACATTCAAAACCCTACAATATACTAAGAGCAAAAGGCTCATCAAATATTCCAACATAAAAGAGCTGTCCTTCATGACAAACCCAACGAATCAAAAAATATATTATTCTACCCACTAACTCTATCGCAGCTACAACCGAAAAGAATTTATCTAAACTCAACATAAGATTTGTCACAACTACATCTAAAACAATCAAAGACTTAATCAATAAAAAACAAAACATTCAACCAAAACTTGAAAGAGGAATTCACTCTATCAAATGCGGGAATTTCTAGAATGAATACATTGGAGAAACGTTAAGAAGTTTAAACAGGAGACTATATCAGCACAGAAGCACAAAGCGCACTGGTTGTTTACCACAAAACGGACCACAATTTTGACATAGGGAATGCTACTTTGATAAAAAGAGAAAATAATCGCTAGATTAGCACGTAAGCGAATGTAATGGATTCGACTGGAATTCCAACTCGGTTCTCCGATTCCTCAATCCTAGCCGTTATCCATTACTCCACCGTGCCTCCAATATATATATATATATATATATATATATATATATATATATATATATATATATATATATATATATATATATATATATATATATATATATATATATATATATATATATATATATAGAACTCAATGTCCAGGACAGAGTAAGAATACAATATAAAAGGCTATATATATATATATATATATATATATATATATATGTAAGTGAACACTGGTCAACACTCAGAGGCGATATATATATATATATATATATATATATATATATATATATATATATATATATATATATATATATTTCGAATTCCAGTCGAATCCATTACATTCACTTACGTGCTAACACCCTTGGGAAAGGTGTGAATCCTCTTGTTCTCCCTACAACTATGGGCAAATAGCAGACTGGGATGGCAACTGGTCTAGGAGAAGGACAACTCT
Source organism: Acanthosepion esculentum (assembly GCA_964036315.1). Taxonomy (NCBI): domain Eukaryota; kingdom Metazoa; phylum Mollusca; class Cephalopoda; order Sepiida; family Sepiidae; genus Acanthosepion; species Acanthosepion esculentum. The sequence goes on from OZ038512.1 coordinate 48,514,530, forward strand.
GAATTCAAAACCTGCAGAGGGTCGTTTGGGGACCTTGTGGCATTCGTTGCACCAGGTCCCTGTATTCGTCCCTCCAAAAAGTGTGGATGGCCCTGCACAAAGCCTTCACCACTATAATCAAATCGTGTGTGGGTGTCGGGCTTTCAGTTTCTGGGAACTGATCTGTCTGACCCTCATACGTCGAGTTCGACGGGAGAGTCCATCATATATATATATATATATATATATATATATATATGTATTATTATATAGGCCACACTACAACATGTTTGACACGCAGACTCACTCTACACCTTTCTGACCATAGCTCGAAGTAGATATTCATGGAGACCTACCGCACACTATTCGTAACATACTTGTTGACAACACTAATATAATAGCATCATCTACATGCAAAAAAGGCTAAAAATAATGGAAGCCTTATTAATAAAAACAAAAAAACAACACTTATTAATTCTGAACATCGACACAATATCTTGAACGTGTTTTGAAAAATTTAAACATTTTATAAAAAATACATACAAGAAACTATTTCTTATTTAACATTTAAAATATTTAATCTTTGAAAATGGCTAAATGTATAGCCGAAAGCGGTCGGATAAAAAGAACATTCGGACAATTTTTATATAATTTATCATCCGAAAAGAAATAAAAATTATTAGATTGTATGAGAAATTGCATAAAAACTAAATAAAAGCACATTGTATGTCGTATTCAATGAAATGTGCATGAAAGAAGGATTGCTGCCTAAATACACAAATATATATATATATATATATATATATATATATATATATATATATATATATATATATACTCGTCAGGAAAAACTTTAGTTGCTTTGGCTTGTGAATGAACAAACCAATACCCAAGGAAAAATAAGTGATAAAAAAGAAAGAACTAAGAAAATGTAATTGAGGCGAAAACAATCGTCCAGAATCCAAGCTGAGTCCAAAGAAAAAAAACTCCCAAACTAGTAAAGCAAAAGTAAGAAAGTAAAGTGCTCAATACACTAAGTAGAGCAAATCTTACTATGAACCTATAGAGCCAGGCAAACCTACCTAAGTTTCACCTACGCGGATCGTCATATATATATATATATATATATATATATATATATATATATATATATATATATATCAAGTCATCCCATAAGTTCTGTCCGAATTTTGAATAAAGAAAACAAGTGACCAAATGTTACATTTAATTACAGATTCAATCAACAATGTATTTGCCCTGATTATCTATGACTTCCTTCCATCTATTAACAAGCTTACTAATTCCATTACTGTAAAATTCTTTTGGCTTTGATTCGAAGAACTCACAAATGTCAGTTTTAACCTCTTCTTGTGTTACAAAAGCTGTTTCTTCCAAATGATTCTGTAAGCTACGAAACAAATGGTAGTCTGAAGGAGAAAGATCGGGAGAATAAGGTGGATGAGGAATTTTCTCTCAACCAAGTTCTTCGATCTTTTGTGACGTGATTCTTGCTGTGTGATGTCGCGCATTGTCCTGATGAAACATCACCCGTTTTCGATTCACTAGAGCAGGTCTTTTTTTCTTCAAAGCTTGGTTCAAACGCTCTAATTTCTGACAGTATATTTGAGCATTAATTGTTGCATTAGGTGGTAAGAATTCAAAGTGGATTATTCCTTGGCAATCCCACCATATTGAAAGAAGAACCTTTTGCCCATGAAGTTCCCTTCTCGGCTGTGGCTGGGGTCCTTCCTCTTTACCAAGTTTCTGTCTACGACGCTTAACATTTCGATAAAAGATCCATTTTTCGTCGCCAGTCACAAGTCTATCCAAAAAAGGTGAAAAAAGTTGGTGAGAATGGAGATAAGAGCAGATGTCAACTCGGGATTTGAGGTTGTTTTCAGACAATTCATGAGGCACCCATTTTCAAAGTTTAGGAACTTTTCCAAGTTGTTGAAGATGACGATGAACAGTTGTATGGTTTGAACTGAGAAGCACTGCCAATTCCTCAACTGATAAAGCAGGACTTTCTTCAAGGGCTGCTTCAAGAAGCTTTTCATCAAACTCAACTGGACGTCCGGTTCGATCTTCATCTTCAAGTTCTTTCATTCACACATTCCTCTCCATAAACTGAGTGAATGTTTCTAGCCGCTTCGGCTGCTGAGTTTCCTTTCTTGAACTCAGAAAGCATTATGTGACTCAAATGATTCTTGGGTACTTCCATGTTAGCAGGGTTTTAATCAAACACAATTTAATTTTATTGTTCTTTGAAATAAAATGTGATCAGTTTAAATGCATCTAAACATAAAAATAATGTTCAGCTCCATTAGACATTATAAAATACTCTTATGGGATGACCTAATATATATATATATATATATATATATATATATATATATATATATATATATATATATATATATATATATATATATATTGCCGAGTATTGGCGTGCTTATCGACACCTCGTGTGTGAAGTGAGTCCTATGTTGGATCTGAAGAGATGTCTGCAGCCACCACTTGGTAGGAGGGTTCAGGGTTAGAGAGCTGTGGCTTTTCTGTTGGGCTCTCTTCCTCTCTTGTATTTGTCTTTTGGTGCTTTCGAATGATGATGTTTTTCGTGGAGTGATCTCCTCCAATTGTTTTTTTTTCTGCAGCTTCAGCATCTCAAGCCATCTTTAAATCGACATCTCGTGGGGCGCCACGTGGTCTCTTGCCGGATGCGAGCTCCGAGTAGAGAATTTGTCTCCGTCAGTGAATGGCTCTCTTTCGTGCAAGGTATCCGGCCCATCGAATTCTGTCTTTTGAGTCATGATGGCTTCTAGGTTCTCCATCGATGTGCGGAGAAGAACTTCATTCTTCATGATCTGCTCCTGCCACGTGTTCCGCAGGATTTGACGCACTTTCATTTGATGGAATCTCTCAAGTTTACAGATGTCTCTTCCAAAGATTACCAACGTCTCACAGGCGTACAAAAGAGTCGAGATTACAACAGCACGGTAGTCCATCAGCTTGGTGTTTTGTGTTAGCCAAACATTGCCAAAGATTCCTTTGAATACATTCCCGTACGCTGCATAGGTGGAACTGGTTCGGTTATCGACATCTTTTTCAACGGATGAATTTGATGTTTGCACGCTACCAAGTATGAAAATTGTTCAACAAACACCGGGTCCAGTCAGTTGACTTCAGGTGTTGGTTGATGTTCAGGTCGTGGTTGAAGCAGACCCTGGTGTTTCCTGTGTTTATGATGAGTCCCTAATGTATGTATGCTCTCGGGAAGTTGTCTGCTGAGTTCGGAGGAGGGAGTCTTTGAGTTCATGGACAAGGGTAACAGTTGTCATTGGCGTATAGGGGGGGGTCTATGATTCGTGCGTTTTTTATTCGAAGCTTTCAAGTATGACTTTACAGGACACAATTTTTGTAAAACCTGTCAAAAGGTTTTGCGTATCCGAACGCTTTCAGCTATTCTTTTAGCCATTAACAAGGACGATTTTAATTTTTTGTCTTTAACTGATTGTTTCTAAAGTTTTAGGATTTTTTTTATTTTCAAAACACGGTCAGTACATTGTGTCCGTGTTTATAGTTAATGTTATTAAGTGTTGGCTTTTCCTTTTTATTATTAGTGCTTCCATTATTTTAAATATTTTTACATGCGGACGAGGCTATTATATTTCTATTTTCTACTAGTATGTAGCGGATGGTGTTTGGTAGATTTTCCTGTCTGTTTAAATGAATCCTAATTGGGTATGGTCGGGTAGGTGTAAAGTGTGTCGTCTAGACAGGCATGTAGTATTATGACCAGTATAATTATTTATGAGTTTGGTTTGATCAGGAACACAGTGACTTAAGGGACATTTGAACTCATAAATAATTTTGGCTCTCTGTAATTTTGATTTTGCAGGCGTGTTGTTATTGCTTATGATAAGGTTATCTGTTTTGATTTTTGTGTCGTAGATAATTTAATGTTCTTTTTCTGGTCGACAGGGGTTGTATATATTTTTATATTTCTAAGAGAAGATTCGTCTTGCTCAAAGGTAACATGTATTTAGCTTTTATAGAAGATGTTAATGTTGTTTTTATCTGTATATACAGTATTGCTATTAGTCAAATTAGAAAGGAATAGTCTAACCTGGTGATCGTTGAGGTAGTTAGAAAAGCCATTGTTAAGTAACATTTGTTTCACATTATTGAGTTATTAAGAGAAAGTGGGCGAGAGGATGAATACTCAATTGAGGAAATCTGTTTTTAAAATCATCTTTCCTTAACGTAATTTGAACCGAAACAAAAATTAAATTGTAGGGACAGGAAAATCAGAATTGATGAATGATTTACACAACGAGATCATTTGAAGTAAGGATACCATGTCTTAAAACAAACTATAGTGCTTCTGTCTGTTTTACGTTTCAGTAAGAATGCCGGAGCTGTAAAAGACCTGATAGAAGTGCATGGAATTCTAATACTTGTCGTTTATTCACAATTTGTTGTTAGGATTGGAATCGCATCAAAATCTGTCAGAAAGATCCAGAGAAATAATTGCATTTGGAGACATTTGCATACGTGATGTATAAAAGTACTTCAAATTTGAAACGAAGTATCGTAATTTGCTATTCTCGCAGATGCTAAGAACAACGGCAGCATTGGGCGTTTCCTTATATAGAAACTCTGAGCAGCCAGTAGAGATTTCGATCGAAGTTTATAAAGTATTTCTATTAAAACAATAGATAGACAGACAGACAGATAGATAGATAGATAGATAGATAGATAGATAGATAGATAGATAGATAGATAGATAGATAGATAGATAGATATGAAAAGGCAAAAGGAAGCTAGGTAACTAACTAGCTAGAGAGATAGATATGAACAGGCACATAGATATACTTGAACAGACATATAGATAGATATGAACAGGCTGAGGTAGATAGATAGATAGATAGATAGATAGAGAGAGAGAGAGAGAGAGAGAGAAATACTGATATAGATAGATAGATAGATAGATGGATAGAGAGAGAAATACTGACATAGATAGATAGATAGATAGATAGATATGAAAAGGGCAAAAGGAAGCTAGGTAACTAACTAGCTAGAGAGATAGATAGACAGATAGATATGAACAGGCACATAGATATATTTGAACAGACGATAGATATGAACAGGCTGAGATAGATAGATAGATAGATATTGAAGGACAGCGATAGATTTAAACTGACAGACAAGCAGATAGATAGATAGATAGATAGATAGATAGATAGATAGATAGATATACAGATTCGTGCGCGCATGGTAGTTGATGGCCTCAGTCTTTTGGGGAGCCAAAAGCATTGTGTTTATTGACTGTCTTTAAAAGGGCCAAACCATCAAGTGAGAGTACTATGTTATTTTGTCATGCAGTTACGAAAACCTATCAAAGAGCCAACACCCAGGAAAAGTGACGAAAGTGGTTTTGTTTCATCAGGACAATGCTCCAGCACACAAGTCTTAAAATATGCTATTATTTATATATTTGTTTGCATTCCTATTTTTTTGTAAGTCAGGTATTAAGTTTTCAATGATTTTTCCTTCTATATCCTAAAGGGTGGCTACTAAAAAAGTGAAGAGTTTGAAATAGTCATAACGTGTTCATTTTCAATTTGTTTTTAATTTGCGTCCTGGGTATAACGATAAACTACATCCTCGTCCTGGGTAAGACGATAAACTACGTCCAACAGCAAGGCCTCTGATCAGGGGGTTTTGATGAGCGTGGAACCACCTCTTAATTGCTGGTGTTCCCAGGTCCACACTGACCCGGGGTAGTAGCACCTGTTAGGGTCCCAGCTATGGGCAAATAGTTAACCGCGAAACTGAGGTCAAAAGCATCATAAAAGTGTAGAAATAAGTTTTAATACTAGAAATACTTTGTAAAAAATTATTACCAGAAATAAATTTTTGAAGAAAAAAAAAACTATCACCAGCAATATATTTTTGAAAAAAAATATTACCAGCAATACGTTTTTTTAAAAAAATATTACCAGCAATACGTTTTTTAAAAAAATATTACTAGCAATACTTTTTTGAAAAAAAATATTACCAACAATACGTTTTTTGAAAATAATATTAACAGCGATACATTTTTGAAGAAAAAATATTACCAGAAACAGATTTTTGACAAAACAAAATATTACCAGGAAAAAAAAAGTTATGGGCATTAAATAACACATTAAATATTCCGTAAAACAAACCAAACCAAACCAAACCAAAACTTTTTTAATTTCTTTTTTTTCAGGTTATAGAGCATCGCGTGGAAATTTAAATGGCTACGTATGATGTCCAACAACGAGTGAAACTTAATGATCTTTTCTATGTCAATGAAAGATCAATTATTTAAACTCAAAGAAAATACTGCCAAAATTTTAATGTCAGAGTATACCCTAGCCATAACTTGATTCGTAACCTAATCACTCGGTTTGAAAAAACTGGATCAGTCGGGGATCTTCCAGGAATAGGTCATAATCGCATTGTGCGCCCTGACGCAGCGGTGGAAGCTGTACAGCAGTGTGTCCTTGAGGATGCATCATTTTCTACCCGTCGTTGTTTTGCTCAACTAGGCACCGCCAGAACTTTGTAGTTTCTGAAACTGGATTTAAAATGTTTTCGTGCAAGATTCAAAATTTCCATACTTTACTACCCTAAGATACACATGTATTTGTAAAAGATATTTTTGTTTTATATCATTCAGTCTTTTATTGTTCACCCTGACTGTAGGGAGATTTGTTGATACGTTTCAGAAACACACACCACTATGTATTTGCTAACTGCCACCTCTATGTTCTAAATGCAACCATTTACTCATGTTTCGATACTAAGACTCTTCGGTTCGATAAGATGAAACTGTCTGCTGGTGTCAAAAACTACCTGCAGTCTGTTGTTAACTGCGACAAATGATGGGTACCTGCCTTCCATCTGCATGGCTGATGCTAGCCTCCAGGAAAGTAACTCGTTGTGCCTTCTTGAGCTAACGTTCTAGGCTGGCATGAGTAGAAAGACTATATTGAATCCATTACGCAGTCATGTCCGCTGCTAAGAAAGTTGGTTGTGCCTTCTCTTCAGAATCTATCTTGCATATCTATAAGTCTACAATGCTTTCACAGTTAGAATATTGCTGACACATATGGTTTAGAGCTCCCACTATATTTCTACTTATTCTTGATAAAATCCAAACAAGTATCAACGGTATTATTGGTCTTGATCAGGCGTCTTGACATCAGTCAACTTTCCACCACCGTAGAATTAACTCCCTGTGATTTTTCCTTAAATACTTCTCATGGCAACTATTCAGTTGAGCTCTTTGCCAGGGTACTTAGACTTTACGAATTTAAGATGAGTACTAGACTGACACCGAAGTATCACAAATATAAATTTGAGAAGGCTAGATGTAACTGTAAATTCTATGCTATCAATTTATTTTACAGCTCTTCTCGTTTGTGAAGCTGCTCGGTCTCACGCTATCCGCTGATCTGAGATGGAACAAATACATCGAGTCAATTCCAGCATCTACCGCAAGGAAAGTTGGCTCCCTGTGCCGAGCTAGGAAATTTTTCTCCCCGGAATCGATCCTCCAAATCTATAAATCGACCATTCGCCCTTGCATGGAGTATTGCTGCCATATATGGTCTGGAGCATCCTGCTGTTTGCCTCAGGGTTCTTGATAAGATCCAGAGACGGATATGCAATGTAATTGACCCTGATCTATCATCTCGTCTGCAGTCGCTCCCTCATAGACGCGACGTTGCCTCGCACTGTCTTTTTTACAAATACTTTCACGGTAATTGCTCCGATGAGCTGCTTTCGCTGGTTCCTAGGCCTCATGAATTTAAACGTCCTACGAGGCTGGCATCCCGTTCCCACCCCTACACCGTTGAAACTGTTAGATGTAGACGTCTCTTCTACTCCAATAGCTTCATGTCTCGCACATCTCGCCTGTGGAACTCCCTTCCCTATTCCTGTTTCCCTGACAAATACAATCTCCAACTATTTAAGTGTAACGTCAATCGACATCTCCAGTTGCCTTGATCTATCCCCTTCCCTTCTCCACATCCTTTCATTTTTCATTCCTATCTGCTCTCGCTCCAAATCTTCTGTAACCCCCTTGCCTTGATCGATCCACTATCTGTCTCCACATCCTCTCCTTTACCACTCCTATCTGCTCTTCCTCCAAACCTTCTGTAACCTCTTGCGTGCTAGTGGCTTCCAGCCTCGCTTGGGGTGATAAGCTTAAAAACAAACCCTCTTACGGCTACTTGATTTCTAGTAAAACTTGATCTTCAAAAATTTAAATGCTTTCTTAATACTTGTTCTTTCATTGTTATCATTCCTTAAGAGTGTTTTTTTGTCTCATATTTTCTAACACTCAGTATCTGCCGGGTTTTAGTAACTTAGTGCCTCGGATGAAATGATTTTAAATATATTTTGGAATCTGCAATAAGAACAGAATATAGTTGAAATGTGTTGCAGAGCCAAGAAGCAGGTTGTAATGGTCGAGATTGTTGCTGGTCACCAATTTGTAGCCGGACATGGTACTTTGTTAACGATACGATTGTAACGAAGAGGTTTAAAAGTTTGCAAGAAAAAGAATTCAACATTTTCAGAAGAAATGATTTTCAACACGTGAATGAATTTTAAATATATATATTTTTATATAAGTAATAATATATAATTCAAGAAGAGGCAAATATATATTTGCGTGTAGACTTTGCTGTTAGAAATGTGTCTGGTGTGTTGTGTGTGCATGTGTACGTGTGAGAGAGAGAGAGAAAAAAGAAAGAGACTCTGTGTGTGTGTGTGTGAGAGAGAGAGAGAAAGAGAGAGAGAGAGTTTGTCACGTGGCAAGGTTTTAAGACGGCAGCCCGGGTAAGAAAATTATCCTGAAGTAAATGAAACGTGTCCTGTACCTACTGCATTCGAGGCCGAAAAGAGAATGAGCGGGGCCTCATGTCATTCCATAATTTATAGTCCTGAAACAGTGACATCTAGGCGAGTCCTGTTTGACAACTGGGCGTGATATCAACACACTATTCATTTAACATTTTTCGATAGCAGAATATCGCAAAGCGAATTCTTGCGTAATGCAATTTCAAACCTCATTAATATATTGTCTTTATGATGAATATGAACGCAAATTAATGAAACAGGCTGACGTATCCATGATGGAAACTGTGGCTAGTAACCAGTAGCAAATTACATGTGCAGAAACGCAGGATTTTAAGAAGTCGTACTGAGTGGCATATTGTTAGATGAATAAAAACTGCAAGTGTCTTGGCAACGTTTTACATAAACATGCAATATATATATATATATATATATATATATATATATATATATATATATATATATATATAAAATATGTAAAAAAAATATATATATATGTAAAAATTTCCAATTACTGGTCAATATATATATATATATATATATATATATATATATATATATATATATATATCCTCTTGGGAATTTATATATATATATATATATATATATATATATATATATATATATATATATATATATATAAATTCCCAAGAGGATAGAATCCAGGTAGAACTCAATGTCAAGGACAGAGTAAGAATAAAATTTTATTTTCATACCCAGAGTCATATTTTCCGACTTCTTTTTGAATTTGTAGATCTGATGAATTGAATCGTGATTACGATTCCAATGTAATAAATTATCACCATGCAATATTAGTGTTTGAGACTTTTTTAATTATATATATATATATATATATATATATATATATATATATATATATATATATATTATAAAGAGATAATCATACATTGAATCAATTAGAAATATTAATGCAATTAATGGCGAAATCTCTTCGCTAACAGACTTAATATAAGCATTAAACTACTAGCAATCCACTGAATGATGCAATCCTTATGTATAAAATTGTTGTCAGATGGATCTGGCGTATTTTTTAGAGCAGCAAGTACTTTCAAGAACTTCTCCTCATCATCAGGCTGTGATTTTTTCTTTTTAAATCAAAACTCGAAGACGAAATAAATGTGTTGTAGACCGAAAGATGTTATTTTTAAGAATCTGTTATTTATTAACGGTTATATAATATTGGAACGTGCAAGTTAAAATATTTCAACTGAGAATTTTTTTAATATGAATTTTGTAAGTTGGTAAATCCATAAATTCTTTTGTTATAAGTGTTTTCCAGTTAACGTGACATGAACTAAGTACATAGTTCAATTAATAGCGTTATATATATACAGTGGAACCTCTGTTCACGAATTTACTTCGTTCCTTAAGACCGTTCGTAACCCGAAATGTTAATACACCGAAACTATCTCATGGCGTATCAAATGTAATCAAATGATGTCACACATTACGAAATGGACAAAAAAAAATAAAAGAATGTCTTTAAATAATTGTCGGACTTTGTACATTTCATAAAGTGTGACGTCATTTGTTTACATTTGAAACGCCATGAGCAGTTATGAATGTACGTGAAAGATTTATGAAAGATTGAAGTTTATAAGCTGTAAATTCGACCTTGCCAGCCGAACGATCCTCTGTGGCCGAATCGGTTAAAAAGGCACGTCAGCCTATATGACGGTTCCGTATAGGTTACAGGTTCGAATCCTGTCGGAGGACGTATATTTTCTGTGAAAATCTCTCGGACATTCAGGCCGGTAAATGTTATTTAATACTGTTTATTATAAAAACAGAGCATTTAATTAAATACTTGTATCTATAAAAAGAATGTTAAACATAAAAATGTATATATATATATATATCTTTATATCTTAGGATTTGATTGTACTGGTGAAGGCTTTGTGCTGGTGTCTGGCTGTCGGTTCCCTCATACGTCGAGTGCGACGATAGAGTCCACCATATATTTTATGAGTTAAAAATCAAATGCAGATCAAATATGGATTGAAATCCGACAGGATGATAAAATAAAGAACAAATAGGAAACGTATATGAGTCTAATGTGTTTCTCTTTTATTAAAGCTTCGTCAGAGATTGAGAGAAAACAAACGGAAACACTGGTATTTTCGAAATGGACCCAAACATAATTGAAAATACCAGTATTTTCTGTCTTTTTGTCTGTTTTCTCTCAATCTCTGACGAAGCTTTAATAAAAGAGAAACATGTTAGATTGATATACGTTTCCTCTCTGTTCCTTATTTTATCATAAAACCAGAAATGTTCGTAAACCGAAACTATTTTTCCAATTGGAATCAATGTAGAGAAAAAAATCACAGTACAATAAAACTGGAAAAGAAAAGTATAAAACACACACACACACACACACACACACACACACACACACACACACACACACACACACACGCGCGCGCGCGCATATATATATATATATATATAGATATATATAGATATATATAAGTGAACACTGAAGTCAACACTTAGAGGCACCAGGCTGTTTTATGCTAGACGCAATCGTCTTATATATATATATATATATATATATATATATATATATATATATATATATATATATATATATGGGAAAACAATGCAAACTAGTATACATCAACACATTTTAGGAAAATCTATTACAAGGTATTTTTTAGTGTGAGGCGTTTCGTCCTTTAGGACTTCATTGCATTAAAGAGATGCATACGTTGATGCGATTACATTTAAAAAATCAGCCTTCTCTCTCCTTCATGTGTAATCAATATCTTTCTTCAATTGCCCTTTGACGCCATCTTTTACTATTTTCAAATTGTGGCAGACATCACTTTTCCGCTTTTTCAACGCTTTCACTTTCGTTTTACCACTGCCACTATGTTGTTCAAATTCTTGTATTAGGTAAAGGGCCTAAAATGTTTTTCTTTTAGAATTAACTAGCGAGGATACCCGGCGTTGCTCTGCTCGGAAGATCTCTGAATAATAGTTTATTATTGACAATTTATTGATATTTTAAAACCATCTTATGGAAAATATTTTTTATCCAATCTTTAAAAAAATAAACGTCAGCTTTTCTTTTGGTTTGTTACAAAATAACTAAATTTAACAAAATGCCACACTACAAATACCACTCTCGGACGGGGCGTAGGGCCAAAGCATTTCTATAGTTTTATTTAAAAAGACACTTTATTTTTCGATTGAAATACTAACATAAATACTCTGTTAAACAAATCAAACAGATAAAAATTCATTAAACTTTTTTCAAATTATTATTAATAAAAAAGTAAATAAATTTAAATTAAGATATATTTAGACATATTTAGCTTAATTATTTTTTAAGCAAAAACTGTAGCAAGCCTTACTTCTTTGAAAAATAATTTTCGATTTTACTGTCTTTAAACTACAATCTTCCATGATTCTCTCACGTACATTCATATCTGCACATGGCTAATGTCGGAGGACGAATATTTTCTATGAAAATTTCTCGGACATTCAGGCCGGTAAATGTTGTTTAATTCTGTTTATTATACACAGAGCATTTACTTAAATACTTGTATCTATAAAAAGAATGTATAAACATAAAAATGTCTTAAAATATATTTTATTTAAATTAATTTCCAAAAAAATAAGACTCGCTGTTGTTTTTTGCTTTAATAAAACTTAATTGAAAATTATTTATTTTTTATGCTAGTTACAATCCCCCCCCAAAAAAACGATGAAGTTTGTTTTATAAAGATTGTATAAGAAAAATATTTTCCATAAGATGGCCGAAAAATATTAATAAGTCAATAAAATGCACACACGCACACGAATATTTGAATAAATAAAAATTAAACTTTTTGTCAAATAATTGGATTCAATATTCTTCTTTTAAATTACTTTGTTATTTTAATATTCATTTTTTTTAAAGTTACACTTTATTTACTATAGATGTAAAAATAAATTAAGAAGAATAGAAATTTTAAAAATACATAAATAGCTTTTAGCAGAATTAAAATGTAAAAACGAACGGTAATCCTAATCTGGAATAAGAATTATTACCGATCTTTTTTACTTTTTAATTCTGAGAATATCGACTATATTCTAATGCATTTTAATTTTGAAATGTCTTCGTAAATACAAATCATACGATGATAATTTTTTTAGAAAAACCTGGCTTAGGTGATAATGAGTCGGTATACATATTTTCTTTGTCATGAACTATTGTAGTTTTTAGTTTTAGCCGAACACCCTCCCCACACATAAACATACAGACAAGTGCCATTTATAGATGTATAGATAGGTAAATGACTTTCATTTCGTTTCCAAGAACGTTCTTTTTCAGTCACATGCTCAGGCACATTTGTGCTATCTCTAGCTACATTATCTGGAAGAGAACACGGATGTTACAATCAGTATCTTGAAGAGGGCCAGTACGCTCAAACATTCGGAAACGATGATACAGTGTAACCCGGATATAAGATACCCGGATATAAGAGAAATCCGAATATAAGAGAGATTTTCTCTGGTCCCAAATTAGAGCCATACTTACCTGAACAAAATAGTCCAAACCCGGATATAAGAGAAACCCGGATATAAGAGACTCCGTCTCCGGTCCCGACAACTCTCTTATATCCGGGTTACAGTATATGACTTCTTGTTCGCACAGCCATCGACGGATTATGCGTAAACAATTTCACTTTCAAGTCTTGATTCAGACCGTAGGATGGTTTTTCAATCTCTTTCCAACGGTACCGTCCACTGGGATCATCTCCCCAAGTCAGTTAGTGCCATACGTGGTACACGTTTGTGTGATCATATCGCTTTCGATTCATGCCTGATTGGGCAGGAGATATCCCTGCAGTAGGTTGTTGTTTATTTCTCCGGTAGACTGATTGGTACCCAAGCTTATAAGACCCAATCTGTTCTGTTATTTAACCCCTAGCTGGAGGAGAAGGGTGGATTAATAAAAGCCGTATTCTACTGTGTGGAAAAAATTGCATAAAAAGCATTAAGGATAATACAAGTGGCAGAACACGGACTATTTAATAAAAAGAAGTGTAGAATCCAAAGGAGTCCGTTTCATAATATTCTTTATCTGGGGTACGTTTATATGGAAATTGGACATTATGATGATTATGGGTTTGAGAATAAGTACTGCAGTTTTTATCAGAGATGAATCTGTCAGATTGAAAGTGACCCCCCGCCCAAAAAAAAAACCCAAACATCTTAATGCTTTATTATGTGGTATTACGGTATTATTAATCTTCTGTCTATTACGATTTGAATATTGTCGAGATGTGTGGGTCTGTGAGGTGTGTGACCGGAACTTGCTGTCAAAGGCAGGACTGGTTAATCATATGAAATCCCATGAAACAATTCAGCTACACTTGTTGTCCCTCCCATGCCTCAGAATGGAATCTTTTCATGCTCCCGCTGCTCTAGAGTATGCCAATCAGCTAGTGGTCTCAGGTGTCACACGAGAGTTCACAGTGAAGCCAACACCGTATCTATTATCTGAACCAACGCCAATCTGCTACAAGATATGCAAATCGATGGCAGGAATGAAAATTCATCAACGGGGTCATGGACGATCAATCAATGGAGGAGTGGCAATCGTCTGACAAGACGACGCAAACAACATTGTCGAAACACAAATGCTATTTTGATAAAACCAGGACGGGAAAGTATGTAATATGTATTTTCTAAGACGTATACATAATCGTTATTAAAATAAAGTTTTATATGTGGCTTTTTTAATGCCTCTGTAGATTTTTAAAATGTATATTGCAGGAAGACTAGATTTCTTTAACTGAAATTATACTTATCGTATTGAAATATTTGTAATTCAAATTTCTTCCTCCTTTTCTTTCTTTTTATTAGAATTTTTGTGATGTCAACGAACACACATTGCCATTTTTGTGATGCCGACGAATACTCGTTGTCACTTTCGTAATGCTCGTTGTAGTAGAGACTTTGTAATCGCAGATACAACTATAGTAACGCCGTTGAACAATACTGGTGCCAGACGACGTCGAATATCACTCGCACTAATAGTACTTGCTCGATAATACTCGCTCGACAAATAACCCGTATTGATCCGAATAAAAAATAGTGTAGTGAAGAGAATAGAGAATAGCGGCCCGTATAGTAATAGATGATAGACTAGAAATGGCGATCCGAATAGTATAGAGGCTAGAAGAAAAAGAGCGATCCATATAGTGATAGAGGAGAGACTAGAAATGCAGATCCGTATAGTAATAGAGGATAGAGTAGAAATGATGATCCGAATAGTATAGAGGAGAGAATAGAAATAGCGATCCTTTAGACATCACGCAACTTCCTGTATATGCGTTTCCTCTATGGTCACGTGATCCACTTAACTCAATAATGGGATCGCCTGTGCTTGCTCACTGGCGATCTATGTTCAAACTCAAGTGTCAGAAGCGACACTTTATTCCTATATAACACTAATGTTCACCCAGTGCAATGCCCAAGAGCCAAATAGGAGGCACGGTGGAGTAATGGATAACGGCTCGGATTGAGGAATCGTAGAGCCGAGTTCGAATTCCAGTCGAATCCGTTACATTCACTTACGTGCTAACACCCTTGGGAAAGGTGTGAATCATCTTCTTCTCCCTCCAACTATGGGTAAATAGCAGGACAGACTGGGTTCTATAGTATGCAACTGGTCTAGGAGAAGGTCAACTCTGAATTCAAAACCATTCGGCGTCTGCACCGGCATTCGGCGGCCTCTTGGTTCCTCCTGCCTTTGCGTCTGTGGAAATTCTGCGGCAAGTATATTGAGGTGTGGGGACCGCGTGTGAAGTTCAAACTCCCTTGTTACTCTGTTTCAAGAATTCGCCGCCGTTGGAATCGGGAATGGCTGTCGCTCGTTTCAGCATTGGCGATCGCCGTGCTTGGTCTTCCTTGGAAGGAGCCGGCTTAACCGATCCAGGGTGAATGCCGCAACATACATACATACATACATACAAGAGCCAATCATGGCAGAAGGTTTGAACTTCAAACAGGGCAAGAAGTGGAGTTCATCGGGCGAAAGGTTAATCCTAGACTTGAAGAGGTCAAGATTGTAGGAATTGGGAGTAAGTCGGAAGTCTGTTCTCCGAAACATAGTTTATCCCATATTCAAATTCTATTTACCTATATCTTTTAGTAAATGTATTTCCAATGATTTACTGTAGAAAACGCGTGGGTAATATATTTAGTATATCCCTATAATATCACTGCCCTGTAAGAAATTATTTAATAAATTCTTTTAATTGTATATATTTTAAAAGTTAAAGTATCAGCGCGCTTTCCCTTGGTGTTGGTCCGAGCGTAAGAAAGGACAAGGAGTGAAGATCATCGGGGCTATGAAGGAAAGATAACGATTAACCCTAGACTTGAAGTGGTCAAGATTGTAGTGGTTGGATTAACGCCCTGCTTTCTCTTTGGGTTGCTTTTCGCATTCATTTCAAAGACGACTTTCAACTTATAAGGTTGTGTGCATTTTCGGTGAAGGAGGTTATTCAATATTCAAAGAAGATAGAAGCATACAAAACTTGAGTTTCTACTGCAGACGTTTATTTTTATGGTGACTTTAGCCTCTCTTGGGTATGTCCGTCTTCATTTTTGGTTGAGAAGTAAGTTAGGATAACAATGGTTAAAATGGTCGAGCTAAGTCAGCTTTGCACTGAGTTGGAACAACCAATTCATTTACTTCATGAGTAAAACTGTCAAAACACCTCCAAACGATGTCGTCGGAAATTGGAAAAAGAGAAAGATTCTGTCCTTTCCGGAAGTGGGGTCATAAAACCGCGCATATTGTAGAAAACTCTTTTCGATTTCTTTTTAACTTGCATCATGGGAAAATTAATTTCTTTTTTCTTTATTATTATTTTCTTTATTCAATTTTACTACAATTTCTTTTCTCGAATGCAACCCAAAATTAATTTCCTGACTGTCTATTAAATATTTGATAGGATTAAATATATCAAATAATAAAATATAATTACACTGTATATATTTTTAAAAGTTTTTGCAAGAATGGAAATTATTCATTTTGGCCCTCCTTGCACATTTGTCCAGTAAACGATATTTGGCGGATTCATGTGAGTCCAGATATGAAGATAAGGGACATAACATGTAACCCAGAGAAACAAAAATTAATAAATGTATTAAGGAAACATGTTACAGAAGGGTAATCTAAAAAAACGATATCAAATGTTGAGAAGAATTTAAAGTAATCTTCAGAGTGCGTTTGAATACTTGCATGGGCCCGAGAATCAACGTATTTTGTCATTTGCCAAGTCAAAGAAGAAAGGGAAAGATGTTTGCGAATCTCGCGTCGTCCGTGTTCCATTAGAGACATTTTCACGTCATTGGCAAACACCTTCTTTCAATAATCGATATATCTCACAGTAAAATCGAAGTCACCATATTTTTTGGAGAAAATTTAATTCTAATTATTTACTGTAGAAAGGTGGTTGCAAACTGTTTACTTTATCGTTATATCACTGCACTGTAAGAAATAACGTAATTCCTGACCGCTTACAATAAGTTATTACCCGATTTAAATACTTGCCAGTAAAAAAAAAATTATCTGAAAATATACGTAATACATTAGATATCAAGAGAGACGTAAGATATATACACTCTGTTCTGCCAGTATTACTTTCGTTAATTCTTGTCCACTGGCTGTTTCACGGTTGTCCAATAATATAGGTATTAGTGTTATATTTAAGAAATCTATATGATATCAGTGATCTATCAGCGTTAAGGGGTTAATACATTCTCTAATGTTGATGGATTTCAATAGAATATAATTCGCATTCCATTATACTCTCGACGAATAAGGTAAAGCCAAGTGCACCGGTTAAGCCTGATCTCTTTGCATTACGATTATCCCCGTGGGATAAGATTAATCTCATTCCAATGAACTTTGATTTTAACTCCACGATGGACAATAAGACTTCCCCATTTTCTCGTTGTACAAACTTTGTGATTTTCCTCGTCTTGTCCCGAGAAATCCGTTGTCTCTGCGACGGTTACCTGTTCGGCTAAAGTTCCATCTTTAGCCTGCGTCTTGTCAAAATTAGTCCCATGAATCTCTTTAGTGTCACCAGTCTGATATTAACAAGAGGTTTGTTGATCAAATCAACAGAAACAACCACCTGAGCAAAAACCAGCATTTATCTCCTCTAGGTTCTCTGCCAATGGCTTTACTGTCATTATAAACAGAATCGGCGAAACGCTCGATAATATATTCATCACGAAAGCGATCGTCTTTGTTATTTGAAAGACGTTTTACAAAAGGTGGCATAGTGTATTACTACAAACTCTCTCCAGCTATTGTATCTCGGAAAGAGTCTTCGCAATTATCAAGGTATCCCCGCTGTTGTAGATTTTATTTGTTATTTCGGCGATCTTGTCTATGCCAATATATATATAATGTATATAATATATATAATATATTTTTATAATATATATATATATATATATATTAATATAATTCTTATATAATCCTTATATAATTCTTCAAGGTAGATTATATTAATGTAATCCTTATATAATTCTTCAAGGTAGATTATATTAATGTAATTCTTATATAATTCTTCAAGGTAGATTATATTAATGTAATTCTTATATAATTCTTCAAGGTAGATTATATTAATGTAATATAATTCTTCAAGGTAGATTATATTAATATAATTCTTATATAATTCTTCAAGGTAGATTATATTAATATAATTCTTATATAATTCTTCAAGGTAGAGGATAATGGGCAGTCACCTATAGTCAATTAGATAAATGCAGGCACTCTCTGTTTTAGTGTCTTTCTACGTTAGATTAACGATCTGCCCAGGAATATTCATGGATCATAAGTAAATATCTATGAAGATGATATCTCCATTTATGGGTACACATGCAAAAATCTAGAAAACCAGAACCAGGAAGCTGATCTCTCTTGTGATCTAGCTCTAAGAGCTTAATCGAAAAAAAAAACTGGTTTGTAACTTCCAATACCCACCAAACCAAAATAGCGACGTTTCGTCCTCACCGGGTAGACTTTTAATTGTCTGAACCCACGATAAATAATTCTACTCTCGATGACTTTCATTGCCTTGAAAGGCTACTGAGACTCGTGTTCACACCAGATCTCTAAAGACGCTGGAGAAGAGGTCGATTTCTTATTCGGCTCCAGAAACTACAAGACGACTCCTGAAATGCTCTATTTTTACAAGAGTCAGAAGAATTTTTTTAAAAAAGCAGCAAAAAAATAAACAAAAACAAACAAACAAAAAACCAAAATAAAACAACAAAAAGAAAAAGAAAAACAAAAACAAAAAAAAACGGAGTACTGTTTCCGGGTTTGAATAGTCGAATCCCTATGCCTTGGGAGTGTTAAAAAGTATGACGTGGCGTCGTGGGCGTCGACATATTTTCGACCTCGAAACCCCTTTACCACACACGCAAGCAATTATAAATATTTCCTTTGAAAAGTAAGAAGTTCCATTCTAACATCTCCCTTCCCCGCTGAAACCCGCTGATTTGTGAAACAGACTCCCAAGAGGATACTTTATCGATCTATACAATCATAATCGCTTAAAATCTAGCGGCAACTGTTATCTTATTTTAATAAGCTGCATTTACTATCTACTCTTACGTCCGTGGAACCTGTTATATTGACTGGCTCTGAAGCCTTATATTTTGTGAATATTTAGCAAAAAAAAAAAAGAAAAGAAAAAAAAGAGCGCTTATTACATATGATGCTCCTGTTCAGTATTGATTTAATTAAAACTTGACAAACAATAATACCTATTATCTTGATTTCAATATATTTTGATGATGAAATCAACAGAATTAAATTAATGTTGGCCATATTATAACAAATGTTCTTAGTCTTGGGTAGAAAGATAAACTACATCGGACAGCAGGGCTTCTGATCGGGAGCATAACTTAAAACTATATTTTTATCATATATATATATATATATATATATATATATATATATATATATATATATATATATATATATAAAAGTGTACATAGAAGTCAACACTTAGAGGCGACAGTCTGTTTCATGCTCTAAGTGTTGACTTCTATGTTCACTTTTATATTTATACACGCTCTATCTCTGATATTGAGCACTTTATCCCATAAATATCGCACACTTTAGGACTATATTTCTTCATATACATTCTTTTTTATAGATACAAAGAGAACGTCAGGCTAAATGACGGTTCCATATAGGATACAGGTTCGATTCCTGTCGGAGGACGAATAATTTCTATGAAAATTTCTCGGACATTCAGGCCGGTAAATGTTCTTATAAAACAGAGCATTTACTTAAATATTTGTATCTATAAAAAGAATGAATAAACATAAAAATGTCAATATATATATATATATATATATATATATATATATATATATATATATATGTGTGTGTGTGTGTGTGTGTGTGTGTGTAAAGAAATATAGTCTTAAGGTGTGCTATATTAATGGGATAAAGTGCTCAATATCAGAGATAGAGCTTGTGTAAATATAAAAGTGAACATTGAAGTCAACACTTAGAGGCGACAGTCTGTTTCATGCTAGACACAATCGTCAGGACACCAGTGTTGTTATTTTTCTCGGCTATTTATATATACGAGTCAGTGGTGCATTGTGGTTTGTCTATTTTGGCGGAAGTCGTTTATTTGTTTATTTATTTATTCATTTATTTGGGTTAAATTATTTTGCTTGTCATTATTTATTTTTATTTCTTATCTTATATATTTATTTATTATTTTTTTAATTTTAATCGGGGTTTTTATTAACGTAGTAAACATTTGTTGATAACGCTTATTTAATAGTTTTGTTTTGGTTCGGGAAGATAATTAAAGCTATTTATCTAATTTTGGGGCTTGATTCTTGTAGTATATTCTAACTATCATTTTGGCTGGAGCAGTTTTTAATTTGTTTATTACTTCAAGTGTTTATCTGGATTGATTATCTTTATTTGTTTTTTCTAACGGTTAATTGATCGGGATCGGATTGTACGTTTATTTATTTATTTATTTGGATGAATTTAGATTAATTTATTTTACTTGTTTTTTATTATTTATTTATTATACTCTTTTCGGATTTCGATTTCTAAGTAACGTAGTATTTTTTTATCATTATATAACAGTTATAACTATGTTTTTCTGTCATCCACTTGCTTAAGGCCGTTAGGTATATCATACGTTGTTTTCCCTTGTTTCTCTTTCACTCTATTTAACCCGTGTATCAGATTCTCCAGGCCGTCTTTCCTCACTATGTATCCCAGGCACTTCAGCTGCCTCTTCCTGACGTTTGCATCATCTCTAAAACATCATCATTGCTCACACGCTCGGTCCATGATATCCTTAGAATCCTTCTGCAGAACCACATCTCCGTCGCCTGGAGTCTCTTCTTCTTCATCTTTGAGGAAATCTTTTAACATTTCTTGCCTTAAAGAAGGACAGATGTCACGTAACCGATCAGTATTCGTTTCTTCGTTACCAAAGAAAACCTCCTGTCTCGTAATACTCTGCCCAGCTTTTGGAATGCGTCCTTGGTTATCGCAATGCGTCTAGGAATCTCAGTATCGCATTTACCGTCCTCTGTCAGAACGCTTCTCAGATATTTAAACTTCCGAGTCTGCTTGATTCTAGTGTTCCCGACCTGCAAATCGCATTTCGGGCTCATCCTTTTACTGACGGCCATGCATTCTGTCTTCTTGTAGTTTATGCTTACTCTCTTCTTCCCACTCTCCTTCGCTACCTTCTGTAGGAGATTTTGTAATATAATTTCCGTGTCTGCTATCAGTAGTCAATCGCGTATGTTGTTAAGATTGTGGCCGCCGATGCTAAATCTCGGTAGGGTTTTCAATTTTCTTAGAATTCCCTCGCTGTATAGGTTTTACAGGTCGGGTGATAAAGCGCATCGTTGCCTTACGCCACTTTCTATTCGCTGAACGCATTCTCCATGTGCATGCATGCTGTTTGCTGCCAGTATATGTTGTTGATTAATCTGATATCTTTCCCGAAAATGTCAAGGTTGCTAAGCAGTTCCATCAGATACTTGTGGCGTACTTTGTCGAAGGTCTTTGCATAGTCTATAAAACATAGATACACACGTCATTCTGTATTTGTATCGCGCCTTCTACTAACATTCTGAGCATGAATATCGCGTTACTTGTCCCGGTTTCTTTAGAGAACCCGCACTGTTCTCGT
The DNA here is from genome assembly GCA_964036315.1 of Acanthosepion esculentum. Taxonomy (NCBI): domain Eukaryota; kingdom Metazoa; phylum Mollusca; class Cephalopoda; order Sepiida; family Sepiidae; genus Acanthosepion; species Acanthosepion esculentum. The sequence goes on from OZ038512.1 coordinate 48,536,645, forward strand.
TCTATCTCAGGCCCGATTCTGCTGTGGGCTTAATTCACCAGAATACTGATGAATTTTATCACGTGCCCCATTAGGCTTAGGTTCGGTGGAATTCGCATTCGTTTGCGCCTGGTTTCTTCGGCAATTGATATGAAGATAGATCTGCTGAGGTCTTCCAGTATATCTCCGCTGTCGTAGATTTCATTTGTTATTTCGGTGATCTCGTCTTTGCCAAAGTCATCTAAAGCTGACAGCATTTTCGTTACAATCCCGTGTGACCCAGCTGCCTTGTTTCTGTTCAATTTGGGCAGTGCAGCTTTTACCTCGTTTTTTCAGAATTCCAGGTCCGTCGATATTTCTGTGTATTGCCTGTTGTTCTCTTTCGTCGGGGAAGAGTTCTCCAATATACTCGCTCCAGCGTTGAAGAATTTTTCCTTCTCTAATATGAGCGTTCCATTGATTTTAAGCAGCCTGTTGACATGCATGTCATCTGTCCTGTTATTTGCTTTATTTGATTGTGCATATCACTTTTATTGGTAGTACTCCATCTTTATCTTGCTGTACAGTTTTTGTTTAGCCATTTTTCTTTCGCTTGCCTGCATTTGCTCCTTATTTCATTGTGTAATTTTTTTGTACTCCGTTTCGAATCTCGGCAGAGTTTTCTGTTTTCTTTCCATCATGTCGAGAATCTCATCAGTCATTCACTTGTTTTTTTTCTTCTTTGCCTTGTCTCCTTTGGGATGATATCGTTTTCTGAAGTCACTAAGGCGTCTTAGTGCGTCCCATTTCGAGTTTCCATTGTGCCTCGTATATTCTTTGCACATTGTTCATATATTTTTCTTTTAGGTTAGGATTGCTCAGGTGTTTGTTGTATTGCAGTTTGGGTGCTTCGTTAGGCGTCTTCAATTTACGCAGTTTCGCTTTTAGTTTATATATAAGATGGCGATGAAAGCTTCCGCAGTCGACGCTTCGGTTGGTTTTGCAGTGAAGCATTGCATTCCTGAATCTTTTGTTGATGGTTATATAATCAATTTGGTTTCTAGTTTCTCCTCCTGGGCTCCTCTATGTCCATAGTCGTCTCGGATTTCTTGGAACCGTGTGTTGGCTATTACCTGGCCATTAGCTGTGCACCACTGGATTCATTTTTCTCCGCGTTCGTTGCGGGTTCACAGTCCGAAACTTCCTGCTATATCCTCTGCTCTTTCCCTGCCTACTTTGGCGTTTAGGTCTCCCATGGTAATGATGACTTCCTATGATTTGCATAGAGCTCTGGCACTGTCCAGAATGGAGTAGAACGATTCGATGTCCTCTCCCCTGCTTTGTGCTGTCTACTATAATAGCCACGTTGAAAGACTTCCCTTTCAGCCTCACTATCAGAATTCTTTCGGAAAGTTAGTGGTATCTTAGAATGCATTTCCTAAGTTCGCTATCTAGTATTAGTCCTACTCCTTTGTCGTCCTTCTCACCGCCTGCATAAATCATCCTGTGTTTGCCGCTGACAAAATCAACGTTGTTTGGGCATCTGGCTTCACATACACCTAGTATGTTGATGTTAAGCCTATTCATTTAATTTTGTTTAATATTATCAAACATGCCGTAGTTGTTCAATGTCCGGACGTTCCATGTCCCGAGGTTTATTTTGTGTTTGATGCGAGCAGTCGCAGGATAACGGTCCGGTGACACCTGTAGCTCATGTCGTTCCTGTCCGAGTGAGGGATAGGTCCCTTTACGCTGTTTATGCTAGCAGTGGACGGTCAGGTGACACCTGTTGCGCATGTCCGTCCTTACCGGGCGAGGAGCTAATTCTCATAGACTTGTCTTGGGATTGATAGTGGAGTGGCTTCCCGTTGCCTTCCCCACGGTGGTTTATGGAGACACCACCTCTAGTAAAGCTGGCCGTTGACTCAGAGAGTTTTTCCCTCTCTTTGTTAGGTCTAGTTTATCGTCCTATTGGCCTGCTAACGAGCCTCCCCACTCGGAACTCGGAGTAGGGCAGGCGGTTTAGTCACCGACATTTCGACTGGAATACTTAGGGAAAAGGTTGGAAATTTTTATTTTTTTTTGTAATTAGGTTTTAATTTTTAACTTAGTATAAATCCCGTCGCCCCTTCATAATTGTTATGGTCCAGGTTAGAGTCTTAATGACATTCATATGACCATTCCCAAACTTTTTCTTTCTTCAACAGCTCGTTTAGGGGTGCGCGTAATTTGTGCATGTTAGGAATAAATTCTTGATAATAATTTACTAAGCCCAAGAAGCTTTGTAACTCGGCTAAATTTTTTGGAGCCGGCATTTTTGTTATTGCCGTGGCCCTTTCTGGATCTGGTGTTCTTCCTTCTTCGTTAATAATTTAGCCCAGATATTTTATCTCCTTCATAAATGTTGAAACTTGACTAATGCATGGAATAATAATGCAACACAAAATGTACTTAGAACAAAATGTATTGAAACAAGAAAGTGTACACAATATTTACATATAGTCTTTTGTATATTCCTGGGAAGACCGTTCCTGGAGAATGTGTTGACTAAGTCGCAGTCGGGCAGAGTCTCTAGTTGAATCTCTTGATTCGCCTCTCCTGTCTTCCCGGTACCAACCATATTTATATAGTCGGTACTCCACTATGCAAATTAGATGGATCCTACCACAACAATAAAGAAGTCACATTTATTTTCCTTTACCTTAAAACCGTAATTTTGTATCTACCTGAAAACCTCTTGAACGCGTTCCCAGTGTTGTTCAGTATTTTTGCTATTTATCAAGATGTCATCAAGGTATGCGATCGTGAAATCCAGTTCGCCTAGCATAGTGTCCATTATTTGATAAATCCTTAATCGCTGCATTCCATCCCGTCGAGAAATCAGTGCATACTCGTATCTCACCCGACTTCTTTTTACGTAAACCGTAGGTGCGGCCCATTGACTATATGCCACCTTTGTCAATATATCGGTTTTCACGAGTCTATCCAACTCTTCATCTATTTTTTCTAATGATGCGAAGATACATTTCTTTTCTTCTTGAAAATGGTTTGTGCATTTTTTTAGTTCGATTTTGGCCGCCATTTTTTTACACGTCCCAATGCCGGATGAAAATACGTCGGGGAAACTCTCCTTTAATTTCTCCTTCAATTTCTCTGCCTCGGTCGATAACCCTTCCACTTTTTGGTAGAACGTACTTATCGGTAAATCCCAGAGGCTAAATTTCTGCATTCAGTCATTTCCAAATAAATTTTCCGTATTTTTTAGAACATATATCTTTAATTTCTCGGTCATCCCGTTGAACGTCACATTTGTGATAATCTCCCCATCAAATTTGATTTTTATACCTGTTACCGACCTGACTTTTTATCTGTTCTCAACATGGTCGTTTTGTTTAATTTCTTCCACGTCTGTAAGTTAATAATGGTTAAATCTGTAATACATGAATAATGTAGTTTGAATGTAGAAATCCGATGTGATAATTAATTTGTTCAGTGAAACAGCACCAATGTCTCGTAGAAGTTATTCAGGAATTCTTAAGGTCTTCCATATCAGAGGTTGGCAGTGGATATTCAGAGAGAGTAGGAAAACGTAGTTCTGCAGGGCTTTTCATCTGACAGGTTAGCAGTGGATATTCCGACAAGAAAAAAACAAAATGGCCGCCTTTATACAGATCGAATATTTCAAGTCTTCTGATTGGTTAACCTTCTATGGGTGGACTATAAAATGAGTCAGCTTAATTGGTTTGCTCACTAGTTAATAGGTACACAAAAAACTGTAACAAAATCTGATCCGGAATCTAATTGTAATCTGATTTTTTTTGTTTAACCTTTCTACTTGTACGTATTTTCGTATATTTACCCCGTCCGTTGGTCAGTTCTAGTGACTCGGATTTTGTTTTCTTTCTTTGTTCTACAGTGCGAACTTTTATGTCTCATTTTATTGCACTACAGACAAGTCTTATAGCGGTATGGACAATCTTCGTACCAATGCAAAGTCCCACAGCGATAGCATGGACTGGGTGGTGGTTTCTTCTGGGTTTCATTTGACTTTTTGTAGTAAAATAATTGGTTTGGTTTGTTTTTGAAGAGGGAGAAAAACGTGTTTGTAGTTGTACTTTTCGTATGTGGGCGAAGCCAGACTCTTCGATATCTTTCGAGTCCTTTTTTACGCTTATACATCTCTGACAGTCCTCAGCCAATCCTTTTTTGTTAAATTTAAACATTTCCACCTTTTGTGGAATAGTGAAGTGTTCGGACTAAATAATTCCGTTAAAAGTTTCACGGCTTCCTTGAAAGTCAACTCATTCGTTTTCCTCGGTAGGATGTAGTCTACGAATTTAGTGTATTCGCTTGACCCTAGTTTCCTCAGTAGGAGACGTACTTTTTTCGCGTCCTACCA